>JAUCMT010000032.1:12882110-12924062 GCA_032357475.1 Enteromius thamalakanensis
TTCAATGATTTATGCTAAGCTATGCTAATTTTGGGACCACCAGACCCGGCGATCGGCTGAATGGATTCAAAAACGGTGAACCACATCTGTATTACTCTAGGGATGTTGGAAAATTAGCCTATTTCCAAAAAAAGTTGAGTGTTCCTTTAAGCCTGGGTTTTAGAGTAACGCTGTAGGCCTAGTCAGTAAACACAGCTTGAGTTTGGCCTTGTAGATCAAATTTGAAGACTATTGGCTCTACCTGGCCTATTGTTAACCCTGGCTTTCATTGACCCGGTAGTGAAAAAGCGGTTAATGTGTGTGTTTACGTGGGTCTGGGTGGGCGATTAGATGTAGGAGTTAATTAACACTGCATTTAGCAAAAGTCTTTTGTATGATGTCTCTTATTTATAGTTGCTCTGATTATAGAAGGTTTATTTTAGTCTCAGACTCTCATTGCTGTGTTTATATTATGACTCACTCATTGTATTCTCTTCTTCCAGAAAACAGCTCCGTGAGTTATATTTTGCTTATTATAGTGTAGAAATAATTTGCGATTAGTATGAATATTAGATGCTATCTATCTATATATCTGTCTGTCTGTAACATAGTTTTATCGTACTCTATAGTTCTATCCATCATTCTGTATTGTTTAAGACTAAGATGTTGTTTTATCGCATTGCACCTGGTCAGGACACAGTGTAATTTGAACTCGGCGGTCTTGTGAAATATCAGATTTGCTAAAAAGCTTTAAATCCATCATGGTAAAATGCTAAATCTGTAATCCATTCTGACTCAGAGTTAAAAACACAAACACGAGCGCCGCGGTGTCTTTGATGTAGTAATGAGTCAGGAATGCAGTGAATGTTGATCTAATTATGGGTATAGTTTCTTATTAGCCGTGGTCTAAAACATGCCTCGTGTCTAGGTGTACTCTGTAATGCATTGCTGAGATGTTTATCTCATTTCATATAGTCCTGCATTCACTTATCTTCATTCATATCTTTGGCTGTCATTCAGTCATTCCATCATCGTGTTCATGCATCACTGCTTCTTCCCGCATGAGACACTGGCGCTCTGTGGCACCGACCGCAAAAGATCTGATCGCTTTCTGTCTGTCAGTTATGAGTTTAACAGATGCAGTGTATAGATGGTAATTGCAGCACGTGTTTGAGAGTGGCTCTTAATGCAATTTGCACAAGTACATTAGCTGCTCTTCTGGGAACAGACTGGTTACGGTTTGACTCTGTTTTGGGGAGAGGAAGTGGTTGCCAGAGGAGGGAGATGGAGGAAAAGAGAGACTGATGTAAGGGGGTTGACGAGATGACAGGGGGAGGGCCTCAGTGATGTATGATGTGATTACTATCGGGGAATTCATCATATACTTTCTCGCTCTTGTTTCCTTTCCTCTGTATCTCTATTGAACCTCCAGAAACCAGTCTTCATTGACTTATGCTAGTTATTGACTGGGTTTATTATTGCCCAGTTTTGTTTTGAGTGATGTCACACACATATTTTATTATATATATATTTTTTTAATTAAATGTATTTTATTTTATTATTATTTAGAATTTAATTATTTACTTTATTATTAATGAAAGTACATTATTCTTCTGTTTGTGTTCCTCAGACATTCAGCATTTTTTGTTTTAGATTACATAATGAGGAACTGAAATCTTTTTTCGTCTCTGTCTCAGGATCTTCAGCGACTCAACTGTGAGCACAGGACAGAGAATGATACCAGAGTTGTGGTTTGTGACCTGGGAAACCCAATGGTGGCTGACACAAACGTAAGAGCCATTAAGTTTAGTTTATATGATGTAATGTCTTCATGAACGAGTGAGTGAAACAAACAACAATCTTTTAATGGCCAGTTAAAAGACATAACTGGCCAGTGCTTTGTAAGTGCTTACGTTATAGCCGTATGATGTACGTATAATGTGCTTTCTTGCATTACATTGAACAAACCTCAGGACTCAAGGGAGCGATAGAGTTTCTTTCAAATGTCTATGTCATTAAACCAGATATGTTATCATTCAGGTAGCAAACTATAAACCTGTCAGCAGTCTAACTACCAGTCTAAACTTAACTAACTTGCTCAACAATCTTCATTTTTAAATAATTACCCTTATACAGCCACCATCACAGAACTTGCATTAAAATATATATATATATATATATATATATATATATACAGTATATGCTTTGCGGCAATTCTGAAAATTCAATACATATTTGAGTTTTATAAATTGGATTTTGATGCATTTATCAACACGTAAAATTGGGCTTGTGTTCATAATATGTTTGTGCACAGTTTGTATTCTTGCATACTTGAATATGTTGAGTGAGAGCTTGAATCCTTCAGTGCATTAACATAAATGAGCAGGACAGAGGAAGGAAGATTTTAGAGGGCTGAGAAAAAGGTAAGATAGCATATCAGTTTGCCCTTTAATAGCCAGATATTTAGCAGCACTGTCAGTTTGCTGAGACTTTGGGTCCTTTATGAGACACCTGCCGATGAATCACACACAGACACACACACACACACACAAATGCATCTCTGGATCTTGTTCAACCAAAACAGGAATCTGAAACTAAATGAGATTCAGTTAAATCAGTTTTTCACTAATGAAACTCAGATGAGTGCATTAAACCTGTTCAAAATTTGCTGTCAGAAAGGTTTTTTAGTAAATTAATGCAATTAATAATTGTATTCAGCAAGGGAACAGATAGAAGAGTTACTGTAAAGACATTTGTAATGCTAAAAAAGATTCTATTCTACAAAAGAATGCAGAAATAAAGGTATTTTCACTGTAGAAAATACAGTAAATTTTCACTGAGCACCTATTTAAAATTAGATTAGAATAAGATTTCAAGAAAAATACACTGAAAAATGGAGTAATAACTTCAGAAATGGGCTCTGCAATCACAATAAATCAATTACAGTAAAAAAAAAAACAATAAAAACTGTAATTTTTAAATGTTATAATTTATGATATAATATTATCTTATATTATAAATGATGTCAATACTATTTTTTACAGTACTACGGTTTTTAATAAATTAATAAAACAGTTTTTTAACAAAAATTAGACTTGTTTATCTTTTACAATAACATTTCAGGATTAACATTTTTTAATTGTTTATTTAACTTGATATCTAAATGTTTGTTGTTAGCATTTCTAAAAATTTTAAACATAACCCTCACTGTATTTTATTAGATTTGTTCTCAAAACAAGAAATTGTTACTTGCATCTTGTGTTATTTGGACAAGGACAAATATACGTCTTGATGAATATATGAGCATGTGTGCTGACTAAAGAAAAAACACAGATACATTACCTAGTGTTTTTCTTGCACAGTTAATAGTTTGGTCATTTTTGTGCATGTGCAATTTTTCTCCATGTCTCCTCTCTTTCTCTTTCTTTCCTACCTCTTTCTTCCCTGTATGTCTGTCAGGTTGATGTTGAACATTGTTAATGAGAGTCTGGAAAACAAAACAGCGGGTGGAGAGAAAAAAGTGGAGTGATGGAGTGAGTGTGTGAAGGGAGGGTGTAAACACATTGGGACAAATTTGAGGTTCAGTCTAAACACACTCTTTATCTATTTACTAGTTACCATGACAACCCTTTTCCAGCCATCCCAAATATCTCAGCCTGGGGTGCAGTTATAAGAGTTACAAAACACACTCTTGACCTGTAAAACACATTCCCAACACAACATCCTGCATCTCATACACACACAAACAAGCACACACATTTTCACCTATAAGAGTCCTGAATATTTATTATTATTTTGAATTAAAAATGAATGTATGGTGTTATGTTGTTGCTGTTTGCTATTTCTACTAGTTACCATTTGTGAATTGCTTAATAACATTTAAAAAATGCTCTCTCTTTCTATCTCTCTCCATCTTTCTTTCTCTCTCTCCATCGGTTTCCCATTTCCTCAAAGCCACCAGGGTGAACTGTTCATTAGGCTCCAGTCCGCTTCATTCCTGATTAATCCATATTTAGCATTTCTCTTTCATTAGTTGGGAAGATTATATTGTATAATTATCCTAAATTGATATATGCAGCTGTAAGTTTTTTTTCCAATTGTAGAAGAAATTTGTGACTTGGACACAGTTCAAGACGTGATATACATATTATGAAGAAAACCAAGGTTTCTCCTACTGAAAAAGTGACTATTTACTTCTAAAGTTTTTAGTTGGCTGGATATAAATTACAATAACCATGGTCAGTTGTGTCTTTGTGAATCTACTGTATATACAGTGGGTACAGAAAGTAAACTTAAATATCACATGGTCATAAGTATTCAGACCCTTTGCTATGACTCTAATATGTTTAGTCCATATATTTAAATATATTTAAGGTGCTGTCCATTTCTTCTGATCATCCTTGAGATGGTTCTACATCTTCGTTTGAATCCAGATGTGTTTGATTATACTGATTGGACTCGGGATAGGCAGAACGGAATATATATATAGATATTATTTTTATTGTGTATATAAACAAGTATTATTTACTATATTACTGATTTTCTTATGTTTCTGAGCATTCATTTTTGCTATGTATCTGACGCCTGCATCTTTATTAGCCAGTTTACTCCTCTCCTCTTCTGTTTGTTTGGATTGCAGTGCTTGTTAAAGCAATAGAACCGTAATTCGTCTGTAATTTGATGCATAGCCGGTAAATGCTTTGGCTCAAGCAGTGCCAGCTCACTAAAAGCAGAGGCAGGGCAGAGAGGTTTATGACTGCGTTTACTACAGCAGGTCAAAAGATTATGTTGCTCATAAAATATAAATCAGAACATCACAACTGAATATGCAAAATATTACCTGTGGATGGGTGTGCAATATGAACCTGGGGTTTTAAAACAGTATTGGCCAGTGTGTGTGTGTGTGTGTGTGTGGACAGTTGGCTGGATACTCAGAGGTCTATGTTTTATGTTAAGTTGGCTTGTCATAGCAGTTGATTGTGGGTTTGGATTAGAGCTTGTGGATTCATTTTGAGTGTCTGCATGTAAAATACATAGAGAGCCAAAAAGAAAAATCTGTCATTTTTTGTTGTTACAGTACTTTCTTCTGTCAAAGCCATTCATAATCACTACAGAAAAAGAGCAAATGCTTTACCTTGTATTTTCCAATTTACCTTAACTTTACCTAGATTTTTATACTTTTTCATTTTCATTTTCATTTCCTTCATATTAGTTTTAGTACATTTAATCTTTGTAATCTCCTCAGATGACAAAGTAGATGGCTGACAAATGTTGTTGTTATGATCATAGGGTTGTGATTGGACGCAATATACAGAGCTTTTTCCTCGCCATTGTACTGCACTGTTTTTGCAAGGTTCTGTGAAAAAGTTTTTATTTTCCTTTTAAAACCTGAAGAAGATATCACTGGTTCATCAAGTTTTTTAAAATGATCCATCCTCGATCACTTTTAGTCAGCTTTGACGAAATTCCTCTCAGCTAGCATGTCTTTTGAAAGCAACCTTGTCACCTGACCTGAATACAGCGCAATGATTCGCTAAAGTGGACTTATCAGCTTTTGTTCATCTGTGACAGATAAAGCCATTCTCATTTGTTGCTGTTAAGGATACTTGGCCTTTTAGCATGGTTAGTATTAACATTGACTAGTTTTCTGAATAATGGCAGATGGGGGTAGTTTGGAACCTGTTTGGAAACAATCATTAAAGAAATGAAAGTTCTGTTATCATTCACTCAGTTCTCATATTGTTCCAAAATCCAAACCTGCGACTGTCTTTGTTCAGAAGAGAAAGCGAGTTGTTTGGCTCTGTGACCTGTTAACATATTCCAGATTTGGAGACAGGCTTCGTCATGGAGCCTCCAGGGTTAAACCCACATGGGCCAAATTATCATGGCACCAGCGAAGGAGGGTGACATTGCTGCAGATCCCCCACCTCACATACAACAAGCAAAATGAGTACCATGTCATGAATTCACACTCACAAAACACACTGTCGTCACTGGTGTCATAAAACAATCGTACCACACATGGAATCAGCGTGTAGCCTGTGACCAAATGCAATATGTTTTTTATTTAATTTTTTACTTATTTTCTGTTTTCTTCTTGTTTTTCAAACCTTTCCAAACTATCCTCTCATAGCCCATAAAATGGAAGTCATAACCATGTGGTGCAGCTCATTCAACACAAATAGGGCATCACAGGACCAATGTGCACAAAACATGTTAGACACGCAACCTCAAAACAGTATGAGTGCCACAGAGCTTTGTACTAACCTGTTCTCTAAAGTAGAAACTTCCAGCTTTTAGCTCCCAGGGTTTTAGAAGGAAAGGAAAAATTAAAGAAACGACTTTTTAAAAGAAATCAATATTATTCTTAAGCAAGTATGAATGAAAACATAGACATAAAAAATTACAAAAATGTCTGTAGGCAGTCACAAGCAGTTTTCCGTTAATAAGAATGAAATCAATGTATTAGAATTATTTCTGAAGGATGAGTTGACGACTTATTTTGTATTTTTGGACATTTTAAAGCATTTCCGTCACCTCATAAAATTAGGGATTAAACCACTGAAGTCACATTAACTATGTCAGTGATGTCTTTACTAACTTTCTTGAAAGTGGTAGTTGGGTAGGCTGTCAATAGAGGGATAGAAAGCTCTCAGATTTCATTACAAATATCCTCATTTGTGCTTTGAAGATGAACAAAAGTCATATAGCTTAAGAACAACAGGTGGTTGAGTAAATTACGACATAATTTTCAATTCCGGGCGAATTATTCTTTTAAATAAATTACCAAATAAACCATACCTCCATCTAACTGATGTGAATCTTCTTTTCTAATTCAAAATGCATTAAATTCACTGGTAGTGTTAAAATGACTTTGCAAATGTCTTTTGTGAGCCATAATTCATACAAATCGGACATGACTCGCCCCATCTGTAGCTCTCACTGTGTAAAGAAAGGAGTTTGATGGTCTGTAAAATGAAATGCACTGAATGAGTTTATTGTTTCAATGACTCCTACCCATTTGAGCTAATGTCACATTAGGGTGATATAGAATCACAGAATTTGGCAACAGCTCCAACAACACCTCGAAAAGAAGGATTTCCCAGCGTCTTCAAGCTATATATTATGTCTTGGGAGAGTGGGCTGATATTTCAGGAGTGATACACTTCTGATGACAATGTCAATTTAATTTTTGGCTTACATTATTCTTTGTTTTCAATCAGACACGATCCAGCCATTTTCCAGCTTTCTGGATGCACTCTATCCATCTTTACTTAGTCAATCTGTAATCCATCTGAAAAAATACCATTGCGCATATGTATACGCTTTTGATGTGTATGTTTGTGCTGTTTCGAATGGAAACTGCATCTAACGTTTCATTCCTATGCTGTGAAATGCATTTAATCAAACACACTTGAGGAACTTGTGCATTTTTCCCATGTTATACACTAAGATGTGTTCTGAGTTTCATTAAAACTTTCGATTAAGAGTTATTGTCTCATTAGTATAATTAGATGATTACTGTTGCCACAGAAACATATGAGCCAGCCCTTGTAAACTCCGATTGAGATGAAGTATTTTCTCAACACATGCATGAAGTTGCAGAGATGTGATCTTCATTTGATTTACCAACTCTCTGGGTTTTAAAAAAGGACGCGAGACCACAAAAAGAGGCTCCGTGGCCAGTTCCTCTTTAAAGTTTAACAGCACTTGTTACTCTCACCCGTTTGTTATGAGGGGGCTTTGTAGTAAGGAAGGTTTCCGCCTGGGGAAGCTCGTTTATGGGGCTCCAGAGTTAGCACATAGCCTTTAGCTAAAGGACTGGCCTTCATTATCCATCCCAGCAGCCATTATCAGACTTCTTCTAATGAACTACACCATGTGGACACAGTTACAGCAAACGAGAAAGAGAGATGATTAGTGAAATTTTACTATTTGCGAATGATGATTCCTGTGTTTAGACTTTGCTCAGCAGAGCAGAAAGACAACAAAAGATATAAATCAGAGAAAATGGCTTTATAAAGACGTGTTTGGAAAAATCTGGCATCCTTTGGACTGTACATAAGAGCAAATTCCAATTACATAAATACATTGGTAAAAAGTTAACAATAGGGGTAAAACAGTTCTCACTAGTTGCTTATTAGCATGCATGTTATTAACATATTGCATAGCCATATTCTACATCCCTGAATCTACCCAGTATCAACACTTAACAACTACCTTACTAACTATTAAGCAGCAAATTAGGAGTTTATTGAGGTAAAAGTCATAGTTAATGGTTTGTTAATAGCGAGAATTGGACCCTAATGAGCTATACCTTTATATCATAAACTGGTCTTTGCGCACAAAAAAAGTCTTGGTTTAAATTGCTGATAGTCACAGAAATCAGCATTAACACTCTAAAATACTTGTTTCTTATTGGTCGAGCATGATATTTAGTAGTCAGTAGAGATAGGTCATTTAGGAACATCAATTTTGTGTCCAAGATGCGCAAGGTAAACTATTCATTTATTCTGATTATTTATTTTTGGCTCCATTACACATGAATACACATGAAAATATTCATTTTTTAAACTAATAATTGAGTTTGAACATGATTCTCATTGTGCTTGGCATTGCTGTAATCATACTGTGTATCACACATCATTTCATACAAATGAAACTGGCATCATATCGCATCTGTAGTGATCAACTTTAGCATAAATTTACTTGTTGCTTGAGCAATTGTTTTGATTTAAAGTGGATCAAAAAAGTTTATCAAAGTTGAAGAGCTTTGGTTTTAAGACACCTTGGGATACCATATAAAAGCTGAGTTCAAGCCATTTCCAAAACGTTTTGGAAAATGGTGTTGTCATGAAGTCATGAAGTCATCCATAGCTTGAACGTAACAAAAGTTATGGTTATCCGAAGTTGGCTTGTCTGTGGGAGTTTGGTTTAAAGGTTTAATGGTTTAAAAATGGTTTAAAGAGACGCAATGGAAATAAAAGCACAACAGTCAAGTATCACAAGTAAAAGTCACTTTACTGTGGTTAAAGACTATCACTGTACATGTTGTGAAAGATACATACAGTAATGACCCCAAGGAACACAACACCACAATTATTTGAACATTAAAGGGTATATCTGTTCATAAATCCTCGCAGATTACAGCATGCTAGCTCCTGTTCTACTACACTGGATTTGTAATACATAACCAGACACAGTTCAGAACTATAACTAGTTTTGTGTTCTAAACTTGTAGTTTTTTTTCTTCACGCTATAACCTTTTGAACTAAATGAAAGTAATTGAGATTGAGGCGAACATTTAAGTGAGTAGCTACTTTAGGTTCGGTTGTTCCCTTGCACTCCGTCATCTCACATTATTCAAAAAAGAAGAAAAAAAACAGGACTGGTGGAAAATGTGCATTGTTACACCTTTATTATATATGTTACATGGTTTATTTTGATGGGTGAACTGTCTTTATAGCGTTAAAGGAAAGCACCTTTGCAGTGCGTGTTATCAAATTAACATCCGAGAGTCTTTTCTGCTGGCCAATAAATCAGTTTTTCTGAACTAAGCAGGTGAATTTTGATATTTGCAGAGATGATCGATGAGATCTATAGAATAATACTTTAATGAAAACCGAATTTTGACAAAAAATGGACATTCAACCTATTTTTTTTCCCTGAAAACGGCCCAGTGTGACATCCGATGGGTTTTTTCTAGATCACATCACATTTGTTGGTGGTATAACAGCAAGTGAGACTGTCCAGACAGACCCCACACTCCTCCCCCCAGCATGTAAGACGGCACAGTGTTAATTGTGGTGGGTTTTTCCTGTTTGAGACACTGGGGGTAGAGCTCTCTGTTTTACTGAGCACTTACAGATGTCCCTTAAGCTTTTGATGTCTTCATGTTTTTTCCTTTCTTCTTTCTCTCTCTCTCTGGCTCTAGTTGTCGGTTGGTTTACGGTTTTCTGTACAGCGACTGGAAGATGCCCCTCCTACCATTGGCTTTGAGCTTCAGATACACAGGTACAGTAAATATTACCCTTCATTTCACCCATATGCCAATTAGAGAACTACATGTAGCGTTATTGGTCTGCAAGTAAGCATAATGTATTCTCACAGCGATTATCTTAGACTCACAATCCTTCAAATTTCTGGCCAAATCATTGTCGACACTAAAGTCTTATATTCCCACTGGTCTTGAAGTTATAAACGTGAAAAGGTGTGTATGTGTAAAACACATTGCTGGCTAACATGGTACCTTAACTTGTAATTTAATTTAAAGTGTGTGTGTGTGTGTGTGTGTGAGAGAACATGTGTGTCACTTTGATGTATGTTTTAGGGGGTCATTTTGTAAGCAAGGGCCCCAAATGTTAGTCGTTATGGAGTCGGGGCTTCAGAACAGGAAGTTGGGTGTTGATAAGATGTCCTTGGATGGGTCACAGAAAATGGATGGCATACCTAAAGAGACTTGTTTGTCTACGTGTGGGTGTATATAGAGAAAAATTACAATATTGGGGAGTAAAGTAGGTTCTCTGCTTTTTTAGTCATCTGTTTTGACATATTTAGAGATGGGTTGTAATTGTCTAATTATCAAATGCTAGTTGAGTAAGGCGTTTGTCTATTTTATATATGAATACAATTACGAGGGTTACTTTGGTTAAAAATTCCACCACAAAATCTGACTTTTGCATCTTTTTTTTTTTACTTTGAGATCTTTCTGAGGTTAAATACAGATTTAAATTACAACAATATATAGTTTAATAGCTATGATACTGTATTTGAAGTCAAAGCTTTACATAGCTATTTAACAATGCTTTAGGGAAAAAAACAATCTTAAAAAATAAAGCATGTACATAAAACCAAATAGGAAATAAAACAGTTGTTAAATAAGCATGTGTCCTATTTTGTAGGATATTTTATAGCAGACAATGCACATTAAGTAACACTTTATTGTGTTACACTTTATTTTAAGGTGTCCTTGTTACGGTGTAATTGTACATTTAATATTAATTAACTACATGTACTTACTATATAGGGTTAGGATTAGGGTAACATTCATATAATTGCATAATTATTTGTTAATATGATAGTAAATATATGTAATGTGTATCAAGGACACCTTAAAATTAAATGTTACCATAGCTGTAATTTAATTACACAGTTTTTCCTCAGTAACTGTAACCTATTACAATTTACATTTGTTTTGTAATTTTTATCTATAGACATGAATCAACATTTTGTAAATTTTGTACTATAAATGATATTGTTAAGAACATGTAACCTGACTTGTTGATTTTGAGGTCCTATCATTACATTGTGTATTAAGCAGAACTCCCCACTTGGTTTGCATGTCCTTGGCCATGTTCTGTTAAGCTCAGGGGTGAAGCGTATTTGTTATAATAACAGTCCTTACTGTGATGTTACTCACACATACGCACGGGGAGGTTTAATGTGCACATGTTAGTTTTGGGGTGTTGAGATGACTGCCAGGCTGCTCTCAGAGGAGGGATATTTCCCTAAGGGTTTAATCACTGAACCCTAAAGTCTCTCCATAACTCAGAGCAAGGTCAGGTCAAACAGGAGGGCGAGTCTGAGGGTGTGTTATGTGTGTTTGCCTGCACATGTGAGCGTGCACATGTAATATGTTTGCACTTAAGTGTGTGTGCTGTATGAATGCATTTGTGGTGCATGTCTTATCTGTTTTGCGTCTCTGGAGGATAGAAAAATTTTCTGGTGACTAATGTTAGCCACATGTTCCCCTGCCCACTCGGATTTTTTCACCTTGAGACAGAATAAGAGTGAAAGACAGAACAGGAGGAGAGACAACTACAGATACAGAGAGAGATGAAAGCCAGGTGTCATGGTGTCATGCAGCAAGAAATATTGTTTAGTCTTTCAAGTTTTTTCAGGTTGCGGCTCTGATTTTACTTTTTACTTTTTAAATTGATTACTTTTAATCAATTTAGTGTAAGTAAATTTTTGACCTCAAACTCTTAAACTATAAAATTTATATATTGATCTTTTTCTACTTTATAAATAACTTTTAGAGTTTAGTTTATATTGCTTGGATTCTGATTCTCTCAGGGTGGAAATTAGGTGCTGGAATCAAGGTATCACATTTCCTGTCTGATTTAGTATTTAATAAGACTTTTAGATCTGAATAAATGAAACAAAATCTTACAATACTTCAAAGATTCTGCGGTCTCATTGTTCCTTTCGGTCACACGGTGCGTTTTATGGCATATAGTAAATATATCGTTTTTTTGAGCTCCAGTTATTCCACAAGATCAAAGTTAAAACTGTCAGACCTTTACAAGGTTTTTTTCTGTGTATACGTCCTCTCCTTCCACTTGCTAAATTTCTGATAATTATATATTTTTACTTTTAATATTTACTAATGTGTTTTAAACAGCTGCACAGTTATTCAAGTGACATTTAATAAGGTGTTCATCAATGGCAGATATATTTGAGAGTCAGAATCTGAAATTACATGACCAAAGAGGCCAAAATGAGGTCCATGAGTATTTCAAATACAGTACAGTGTTTAATTTGTCATAGTTAGTTATATATTACTTTTTCATGTCAAATGTTGGAAAATTGGAAAACGTACTTCCAATTTTAGGACTTTAGAAAGGACTTTTTTGTGCTTTGTCACACATGAAAGTGTAGCAAGACACATAAAATCCATCAGTTGTGTTCAATCAGCAGCTGGACGTTCATTGTGGTAACATACTGTATCAAATGCTGTTTTTGTCTGAAGTACTGAGTGTGTGTGTGTGGCTGGTGGGGATACTCCATATTTTGAGTTCACAATGACTGACGAGACAGTTGACTCTAGGACAGAGACACACTCTGATGAAAACAACATTGTTTACCCTTCATCCTCTCGTCTTCACATTCAGACACATTCACAGAACACAGACGCTCTCAGCCTCAGGCTCACACATGGAACTGATCAATAGTCTGAGACACTGTGGCCTACTACAGAGCCTTACTGTCTGATAATATACATAACTATAGTTTACTGACACTTAATTTTAAATCAGAATGTCACCTTGATAATGTTGCGTGAAGAATAATGTTAATAGTATTAAAGTTTATTATTTGCTTCGCTGAACAGCTCTAATAAGGACAACTCCAGAAGCGTTCCAGTGAATCTGACTCTGAGCAATGCAGCGAGAGCACAGGTGGAGATCAGAGGGTGGGTATCTCCTTATCTTTTTCACAGAGCAGAAAATAAGCAGTTTCAGTCCAATTTCAATAAAAGAACCCGCAGTGCCACTGTTTGCCTCTTCTGGAGAGGTTATTCACTGGACTCTTATACAGTAACTACTGATTAAAAAATATTGTCTTGGGAGAAGGGAGAGGTTATAGATAATGTTTTTTTCCTCATTCAGTGTAATGACCCTAGAGCAACATTGGGATTAATCAGATTTAAAGAACCAGTTTTATGCAACAACAAAAAACCCTGTCCTTAAGAAATTTTTATTTAATTTGAATGGTGCAAATATGTTTCTTACAGTACTTGTTTATAAAGAAAATTGTCTTCTTTTTTTCCTTAGTGTGTCTCACCCAGCTCAGGTTGTTTTGCCTTTTCCTCGATGGGAACCCAAAGAGAAACCTGTGAGAGAGGATGACGTCGGCCCTCAGGTTCAGCACATATATGAGGTGAGGAATAGACACAAAACATTTTTGGTAAACATTGTGTGCTTAAAACACAGGAATTGGAGAATAAGTAGGGTATAAACATACTGAAACTAACATGCTCTGTTAAATGGCCAGAAAACAAAAAAGCAAATATTCAAAACTGTGGTGTAATCAAAGGGATCCACTAGCATACACACATCAAGTACATAAACACACAAGTCATGCCACAGCTTATCAACAAATACTGAACAATTAATTTCTTTTAATCTGAAAGACAGTATAATTTTATGACTCAATATTATTTTTAACAACAGCCCTATTATCTCTCAAAACAGTAAAATCAAACACTTATCTGCTATAAGAATTACGTTTACCACAATAAACTTTCCCAATGAAGTGTTGTGCATTTAGCTAGCAAAAACCAACTTCTGGAAAGCTATTTATTTGTTGTTTGTTTTTGTGGAGACTCTTGACCTTTTTTTGCTGCGAGAGGGCCTCACTAAACGCCATCTGTCCTCCGGCTATTAATTTTTTAATTGGCTGTAATGTTGCCCAGACGCTGTGCAGATGGTTTATGTTAGAAGCAGCTTCAGCTCATGTTCGATCCAACCCCTAATGCTAATGCTAATGCTAGCAGTTTTTGTACATTCTACCATAGTAAATAAAAGCCTGATGATTCATATTAATTGATTTTGCATCAACATCACTCCTTATGAAAAATTACAGTTTTATTATAGCAAATAAGTTTTTAAATAATATACAACATTGTATGAATATTAATAGCCATTTGTCGGCTATTGGCTATAACAGTTATCAGCCTGTTGGTATTTGTCATTATTAGCATACCAGTGCATTACTATAAATGTTTAATGAAACAACAAATCATTTTTAAATAGATTTTAATGCTTATGCTGATTTTGTTGTTAACCTCTTTGTATTTCTCTCCCTCTTCCTAGTTACATAATAAGGGTCCAAGTTCAATAAGCAGGACTGTGTTGGAGGTGGGCTGGCCCAGTCAGTTCAGAGAGGAACACCTCCTTTATGCCCTTCAGATCATCACTGATGGACCTGTTCAATGCAGTGTCAATGGCTCTCTAAACCCGCTGAAGTTAGAGGTAGCCCATGCTCACCAACTCTTATTTTCTCATTAAGAGTGTCATTCTTAAAAAGATCCAATGCAAGAAGAAAGTGTCAGTGAATTAAGCCCCTAACCAGAGCAAGTTATTAAAATCAGTGTTTCTTTCTCCATCTGTGGCACGGATTTCTTTTCTCTGTGTTCCTTGCTGTTTCTGTGCTTTTACTAATGAGCCTCAAATAAATGTAATACTATGATTGCGGAGCCCTGCTTGTTTTTGATTAGATCAGAGTGTTGGACTAATTCTGACCTCTCTTGAGTGGACTTTATTATTGCTGTTCAGATTTCATGTGCAGTCATTATGAAGCGTCACAACGTCCTCATGAATCTCTGTGCCTTGTAACTGATCTGCGTTCATGCTGAGTTCAGAATTTTAACCACCTGGACTGATATTAGAGCTCTTTTCCTGTGAACTTTAGAGAGCATTTTGGCTCAAAATTTTGGCTGAGAACTTCGTCTTTTCCTCTCTGACCACATTCACACAGTGACAAACTCATTTGATATATATATATATAAATGTACAAGCATTTGTGGTTTACTAGGACACAAACATGTATAATGATATGGGTACTAAAACGTAAACATGGTTTATGAGGACACTTCCTGTGTCCCCCAAAAAAGTGATCAGTGAAATATAGAACATTAGAAAGCAAAATTAGAAATGCTTCCTTGAAAACAAACTGAAATAAAGAAGTTTAATTACTAAAATGATTAAAACTATAACTAGTATATTGCATTTTTTTTATTCCTCTCCTTCTCCTGCACATTTAGACCTCCACTCTTCAGGACACTCCAGAATTACTGGGCTTTCTGAGGAACAGCAGCGCTCCGACTCGCCACAGACGATCTGTTTCTACAGCCCAGAGTTACAACAGCAAGATACTGGTACACACACCACTAACATCACACAAACCACCTGAAGAGCATGACTGCACACCCTGAGGGAGCAGCCTCATATATGTGACAGATAGTCTCTTATGTTGAACTTGACATGTTATGGGGACCTGTGTTGACCTCAGAGGCAGAGTTCACCTGTAAATCTCATAACAGGGCGTTCATATTATGCTTATTTTCTTGCTCTCTTAAAGTGTCTCTTTAGGGGGTTTGTGAGTGTGTGGATGGACCAGCTGGTTTTGATAGTCATAGTCCATCACACCTCAGGCATTGAGATAAGACAGGCCAGAGATCAGGTCCTATGCACACACACAAACAGCTGACATAGATACTTAATACATACACACACACCATCACTCATCTCTTTAAATGTGACCCAAACACATCACTCAAAATCAAGTGTGAGGCTTTTAATACACACAGCACATCTACAGAGGTTCAACAAGGTGAAATGCTTAGATTTTACACTTTTCTAATTCGGCACTTTGCTATTGCAGTATTATCAGCAAAAGAACTGAAGTGACACGTAAAATTCATAAGATTTTTTAGCTTAAATTTTTTCAAAACTTTCTAGGTCAAAAATCAGATCTACGTCTCGTTCTTCAATTTTTCTCATTATGTGTGTTTGTGATAGAATTGTTCAAATATCAACTGCCTGATGGTGGAGTGTGTTGTCGGTCGATTGGATCGAGGGCAGAGCGCAGTGATCAAGTTCAGATCTCGACTCTGGGCTCACACCTTTTTACAGGTAATTCTATCATATAAATACATGCCTTTGCTAATTGACCAAGGAGGTTTTGTTGGTTATCCTTGTTAAAAGGATAGTTCACTCATAAATGAAAATGGAACACCAAAACATTCTTCATAATATGTTACTTTCCTTTCCAAAGCAAGAAAGAAATTCTTGCATTTCGGAATGAATGAGTAAATGATGGCAGAATTTTCATTTGTGGGTGATTTAGGAGACCTGGAAAAAGCAGCATCCAGAGCACAACATGTGCTGGATACAGTGTGTGTAATTACAGAGAAGGATGCAGCATGGAATCTACTGTAGTGTATAAACATTCACAAACTGTCACAGTGTTTTCAGATGTTATCTTCATGGTATCCCTGTAAAGTCCAGCTGGTGATTTTCACTTCTTAAATCACTTTATGATCAAAGGCCCTTATTAAGCTGTGCTTACACTGACTGTGATTTACAGCAACAAACTCACCTGCATTAACTCATTTTCAATGATAGTTGGCTATTTGAGGCGACAGGAGCGACTGTAGCAAACAAAGTTTAGCAGAGTTTAGCTTTATGCAAATATACAATGACATCATTTGGAAACTTCTAATGGGAGTTTAGACTGTGAAGTGTAGAAACTAATGTCTTAAAAAATCAGTGGGGTTCAGTGTTCATTTAGACCTCGCTGTAGGGCAAAAACCTATCTTCAAAGTATTTTTCAGTTCCAGAGAAAGTCGTACAGGTTTGGAACAACATGTGGGTTGGTGAGTGATGACATGACATTAATATGTTCATTTTTTATTCAAAACATGGCCACCTTTCCTTCTTTCTGAACACAACAAAATGTTGTGTCACTTTCGGATGTTAGGTTGGTGTCACAGGAGATGACATCACTAGTCTAGTTAGACATCTTAAACACATCAGGCAAGTGACATCATAAACCCTGACATCGTCAGAACAAAATGCCTTTCATCTCATTTCCAGAGGATTGTTCACATACACCAGACACATGTATGAGAGCACGTACACTAGTGTGTCTGCAGGACAGTAGTGATCTATGTGTGTGTGAGAGTGATCCTAGTGTGCAGGAAGTACTTTAAATTTTTGTTTTGCTGCTCTTTTGACCACTGCTTCTCGCTAAGCCTCATTCATGCTGAAGCCATTACAACTCAGCGCCCTCTCAGACACCCGCCATGTGCGTTCTGTTAATGTTAATCTGACATTTTCCTCTTCTGTAAGGGGCCGGCCTCTATCCCGCGCTCTCCGAGATTTTTCAATGTGTGTTGTATTTACTCTAATCCACTGCTTTCCTCTGGCAGAGACGGAATGACCACTACACGCTGAACTCCACAGTGTCCTTTCAAGTGATGGCCATGCCTTATCGGATCAAAGCTGATTCACTCCCACACCAGAGCAAATCAGTGAGTAATCTAGTGTTTGTGTGGGTGCAGGTCGAGGAGCGTGGACAACAACAGAGGAAAAGAGAACGTGGGTTTTAAAAAATACAAATATTCTCAGCTAAGTGTTAAACGCCACCGAGTTCAGTCTGTTAACCTTCGATAAGGAAGGTAAAGGGGGTTTATGGATTAATTTTAAGCATGGAAGCTTCTAACATTCCTGTTTGGCAGTCTGGCAGTTTTACCGATTTAGAAGAGAGTGGAGATTATAGAAAATCATTAGGAAATGTTACAAATCAGATGTGAACTCTCATTTTTAACAAGAGCTAGAAGATTCAATGTTTTGGAATGTACTCTAGTTAAAAAATTGGGATCATTATTATTATTATGTTTTTAATAAATTATAAAGCACTGATCTTTTGAGCTTTTTATTCGTCAAGGAATACCAAAAATGTATTAGAATTATTTCTGAAGGATAAAGACTACAGTAATACCTACTTAAGATTCCAATTTACCATCATATGTATAAATTACATTTTGACATATTACCGTAGTACTTCCATTGTATTTTGTACCATGTACCATTATGTACCAAGTCATTCTTAGAAGTACATTGGAGTGCCATTTAAATAGAAAGATATGATTACTCTGTTTTTATAACCACAGTACTTTTACAGTATGTATGTCTCTTTGTGCATTAACAACATTAAGGACTCTAAGCTAAGTGCCATAAGCAAACCATAATACCCATACTTTGTGTGTGTGTGTGTGTGTGTGTGTGTGTACTAAAACCGAAAGAAAAAAGGGAAATAATAATAATAATAAACAAAGCTTTCTGAAGGAGCTTCTGTTGCATTAAGTTGTAAAATGATACAAAGATATGAGAAGCGATAAGGGAAAGGAAGCTGTCTAACTGATTTATGCAGGCTAATATCATTGCTTGTAAAAAATTAATGACATCTGTGTTTGTGTGTGCTTGTATTTTTAAGATTGGCACATTTGTGGTGTGGGCCATTCCTGACGTTTCTTTTGCCATCCCCCTGTGGGTAATAATTCTGGCTATACTGCTGGGACTACTGGTGCTGGCCATACTTAGCCTAGTAATGTGGAAGGTAGGTCGACTTAATACACAAACACACACTGTCTCAGACTGGCCTCCACTGACTCTAAAGATGATGTCGTTTTGAATACAGTTATGATCAGTCACAAAATGCACATCATGCAAATGCACCCAATATAGCTTTTCTGTTGATTCTGGTTACCAGGAAATACATGGTCTCAGAGTGTTTCATGTATATGTTGGCATTAGTCTTAAAGAACAGCAAAATGCATCTGTCTGTGCTTCAGTGAAATATCAAAACAAAGGAACTTCAGGGGGTAGAGAAAGAGATGGCTGTTTAAGATAGCGTGTGAGTAGGAGATGGTGGAGGAAGTAAAAAAGGGGGTCGGAGGAAGTGAAGTGAAAAGAGGTATGGGGAACATTGAAGAACTTGATGAAAATTGGCAAATCAGATAAAGCAGAGAGAGAGAGAGATAGGGAGTGCTGTTGCAGTTGGGCATTAATGAGCCATTTGTGATGTTATCAGTGTTTTGTCTGCAGGTCCGTTCTCAGGCTCTTGATTGGGTCCCTATGGAGGAGACATGCCCTAATTGGCTAACGTGTACAAATACACACATATGCACTGAACACAACGAAGAGTGACGGGTGTGCGTGGGTGCACAAGAGGAAAATATCAATCAGATGCTGTGAGGGGGATTTTTAGAGCAGCTGTGGCCCTAGATTTTAGTTTAACACACAGGCAATTATATCTTTTATAGATAGTGTCACATTAAATGGATTAGAAAAGTGAGGAAAACATGGATGCGTTCTGTTGAGAATACAATGTTATGGACCCCTCTTGTGGTGAAATGGGATGTTTACAAGATGTGAATTAATTTTTTTATCATCAATATTTTGAGATATATATATATTTCACATAATATGTGTTTGTACTGTGTTTATTTATTATGTAATGTATTATACACAAATATAGTATGTAAAGATACAAATATTTGATTTAATTAATCAGGATTAATCATTTGAGAGCACTTATTAATATATATATATATATAATTTAATGTTTTATAACCCAGCACATTTTTTAATGCAATACAATTATATTATCAGCGAAAATGTGAATAAAATGTGCATTTTGTGTATATAATTTAATTAGGTCTAACATTCATTAGGTCAGCTGCTCAGAAACCAGAGGAAGTGCTGATTATGATTACTGGCTTTCTGCTTATTACAAAACATTTCTAATTCTAAAGGAAATTATATCTGTATAATCCACATATCCATAAATAGATCCGATTCCAGTCTTCTGAGTGAATCTGAGGTCTTAAATGGGCCATTGTTTTCAGCCTCTGAGAGCACATCTGTGCAAGTGTTTTAGAAGACAAAACATTGGAAGAAATGAATAATGTCTGTTATCCCAGGGATCATATTCTCATCATCTGTTCTTTGTTTTTTTTTCTTTTCCTCATCCCACCTGCTCACCTTCTTCAGTGCGGCTTCTTCGATCGAGCGCGCCCACCCAAAGACGACGACGTGTCGGACCGCGAGCAGCTGACCGCAGAAAAATCCACAGATGCGTAAGAGCAGAACAGATGACAAATATGAATACAGAGGTCATGGGATGATGAATCACCCTGAAGAGAGTGGAGGAGCTGTGGCCGAAGGTTTCAGTGTCTTTGTAGATGTCTACAGATCCAAGCCTGTAAATAAACTACAGCTCTCACACTGGACTGCGATCTGTGAGCTGGGCCACAGTACCACTCAAAAACATTTCTTAAGCTTTATTTAAAATGACGGAAGAGCAAGAACTCTGGACTTTGCACTCGGATAGAGCTGCAATATCCGCAGGATCCAAAGAGCCACGAGCCAGAACAAGACTACAGGCTGATCGATACAATCCCAAAGATTAAGATCTCACTATCAGACCAACTTGCATTGAAGCCAAGTGATGATTTCCAATGCTATATAGTGTTTAACTTTATCAGCGGAACCTTCTATTGCCTCAATCACCAGCTCAGCACAAGATCTGGATCGCTTCACATTGACCCTGCAGCTAAATATGGATTCACTCCTCTTTTAAGGCATTTCTGATATTTCTTTAATGTCATTTTTAAATATCGAACCACAAACGGAATAAACTGTTCCATATTTCATCTTTACAGCTTTATTACCGTGGCAGTCTCAGGAGTGACTTCTGTTTTTGTGTACACACACATTTAGTCGATTCACACTCACACTTGTATATGGTTGTCACTCCCAAAACTTTGCAGTGTGTAGATGGTCGTTTTTAACGGAATGTTTTGAAAACAGCACATAGCCGTGTGCAAATAATTGATGTCACCTACAGTGCACACTGTACTTTATGCATTGCCTTAAAATTATTGATAATGATGGTGTTAGTGGTTAATTGTGCGAAGCTGGTCCCGCTGCATCATCAGCCCTCAGTGTAGTTTCACAGCATTGTCTCATTTCCCATGTGTTGTTAATGATTGTACTGATTATGAAGCTTGTAAATGAACTGCTCACTAAGTACACAGATGGGGGTGCGGGGTTATGAACAGATATAAATTATATGTGCAATAATGGGACATTTTTGAGTTGATCATTTGTGTGTACACTGGCTCCAAAATGTTTAAAGCCTGAGGTTCAGGTTGTTTTGTATATAAAGCTAAAATACTTATTTGTCAGGCTGATGTGCTGACTTGAATATTTCTTTTCCAAACTAAACGGAACAACGTTTTGTCTTTCAGTGCTTTAAATGCATCGACCGATAATTTCATCTGTTGAGAATCTGTTTTTAGACTGCTACTAAAACATGTTGCGTTCACAGCATGTTAATGACGTTTTCTTCTGGTTGCATATGGATTTTTACCTCACTCAGTGTCCACATGTCTTTCAATACATGGACTTAGAATACAACTAATAAATGATTCAAAGCAATGTTAGTCATAACAAAACCACATCTTGTTTTCTCCTCTGGAAGGACATGATTAATGTTTCAGTTCATGATTGATGTATTATGATGTGCACCCCTGTCTATTTTTAGTTTACACACATCTGAAATTAAAATGAAATTTCAAACTATTCTATATGTATTTCTATGTATTGTAATTGTTGCATAATTCTACCCAAACTGAGGCAGAAATTTCAGAGGTGTTTGGAAGAAAAGTGGAAATACAGATGAAATGTCAATACATATGTATATACCGTACATATAAGGGCATAAAAATATTTTGTTGAATGCAGATCACTGCCTTTCTAGCACCATTTTGAACTTCTAAATTCAGTATTGCATTCATTAATATTCACTTGTGTGAACGAGTATCATTAAAATAAAATAGTTCAAATTTTTTAAAACCTAGGGTTTAATGATGTCTAAATCTTTATTCAATTGCAAAACATAAAAATAAGTAAGCAGGTAGGACCTGCAGTATTTTGTGGAGAAACTACTAGATACATTTATATTTATTAAAAAGCCTGAGGTAAGCTACAGGTAAGCCATGGCATTACAAATGAAAAGTATTTTTTCCCAACCACAAAATGACTCTTAATTAAGCTGTTTGCATTAGAATTTATAACACTTTCCTCTATTTTAACCTTAAATACTACACTAATTGTCATAAGTAATAGTAATAATAGAAAAATAATTATTTAATGGAACACAATTATTGCACAAATAGTATTTAGTCAGATCTCTTCAAAAAAAGAAATAAATTATATATATATACATATATAATAGAACATCACTCTCCAGAATAAAATCATACTGTAAATGTCTATTTAAAATACCTAAAATTATTAAATGCTGTAAGGTTTACCAAAAGTTGCTGCAAATACGTGTAGAGTGAAGCTGACGTATTTCTTGCTTAAAACCCATTCAGACGTATTGACAGCGCTGGTTTGTTTGGAACTATTGCGTGCTCCATGAACCACGTGACCGCGACGCCGGCGAGATCAAAGAAGTCTGTGTCAACTCTGTAACTGGGGCGCTACAATAATTTACGCCACACTAAAAGTGCGGTATTGATTGTTTCGTATTAAAACGTATAAAACTTGAAAGCGGAGGCTATTATTTCACAAGCCGGGTTGCCATGATGGCGTGAGATTTACATGGGCAGCCTGAGACGGAGCCTGAAAGCGTGAGTCTCATTGCAAAGACTGTATTTCGCTTATGATAAAAACGAAATAGTGTTCGAGCTTATTGCAGCCGTCACTATAAATACGCCAAACTCTCAAAGCGAATAGCAGAAATAATTTCAAATTAAAGTGTACAGTGCAACAAAACTAGTTACGCTTTAGAAGAAACGAAAGCGAAAGTTACAAATTGTAGGCGATTTTGTGAGTTTATAACCAATCAGCTGCATTTGCTGGCGCCTGGATCAGTAGGAGATTGAGCGAGAGCAGGAAGAAATGGCGTCGAAGCGTCCCTTTTCTGAAGAGGATTTTACGTGTCCTGTTTGCTGTGACATTTTCAGTGATCCAGTGTTGCTTCAGTGTGGCCACAGTGTGTGTAGAGCCTGTATTCAACATTACTGGGCGATCAAAGGCTCGAGAGAATGTCCGCTGTGTCGAAAAAGATCCACCACCAAGAACCCTCCGATAAACTTGGCTCTGAGAAACTTGAGTCACGCTTTCCTGAACTACCGGGGCCCTTCAGAGGAGCTGTGCGAGATTCACCGGGAGAGACTGAGTCTGTTCTGTCTTCATGATGAAGAGCTCATGTGTGTGGTTTGCAGAGAATCAAGCCAACACAGAAACCACGCGTGCCGTCCTGTCAGTGAGATGGCTGAGGAACGTAAGGTACGTACTGGGGATGTGAACTTTTTTTTGGCATATTTAATATTCTAAGGCACTCACGTCATCTTCATTTTAGGGAGTTTTTCGCCGTGAACTTGATCACTTGACAAGACAAATAAAGATTCTACAACAAGCCAAATTTGAATGCAATCACCAGGCTGAGCACATAACTGTATGAAGGATGAGTTTGATTTATGACTTACTATTTTTATTAATTATGAGAATTCTGTGACATTATCTTAAAAATGTTGTATGTGTATTTGGTTTTCAGCAACAGGTCTGGCACACAAAGAACATCATCAGGAAGAACTTCAAGCATCTTCACCAGCTTCTGGATTGTGAAGAAAAAGCCATGCTTGCTGCACTGAGCAAGGAAAAAACCTGGAAAACACAGCTTATGGGAGACAAAATGGAGAAGCTGAGTCAAGAAATATTATCTTTGTCAAGATCCATCAGCGAACTCAAAGATAAATTGAATAGTAGGGATGTCAAGTTTCTTCAGGTTAGCCTTTTATTCTTCTTCTCTATCTGTGTTTTTTGTTGTTTTAAATATGTATCCACCTTTTTCTGCAAGATGGAAAGCCTATGGGCGAGATTTCTTGTTTATTGCCTGCAATAGAGAAATAACAACCTGCAGTAAACTGTAAACTTGCATTACAAACCATTGTGTTCATAATAAAAAAAACATTAAATGAAAACGATAAGTCACAGCAGCTTGTAGTATGAAAAACAAACCAAAACAAGCTGTTTTGTACAGCTATAAAAAGTTGTACGCAGATGCGATTCATAAAATTAAAAAATGGCCATGTCCATTCTTTCGGTAAGAAAAAGGTGGGTCATTTTAATTGGTGCAACAAGACAGCAATCAACTAAATGTTTTAGTGTATGCTGTTCAGTCTTCATTAACTATTCATATTTCCTTTATTTTCAATAGAGCTTCAAGGACGTTTTGGAGAGGTGAGCAGATTTACTCCACTTTCTCTTATTGAACAGCAGTTCTGACCTCTGAATGTATTTCCAGAGCCAAGAATACGTACCAAGAACCAGAAGCAGTTCAAGGAGGACTTATTGATACTGCACAGTACCTGGGCAATTTGAAGTTCAAAGTGTGGTCAAAAATAAGACAGTCTATCAGCTACAGTGAGTTGATTCATATTATAATTATTTTCTAGTGAAGCTGACAAGCAATTATTTGCTTCATACGGTCTGTGCTGGTAAAGGGCTGTTCACACCAACAAGGATTGTTCTGTGAGAATAGGGAAGTCTACATCATGTCTGATAGAGAGGAACTTTATTTTGGAATCACTTTGAATGATTTCAGTTGGTTAAAATTAACATTGACGGTTAAAGGGTTAGTTCACCCCAAAATAAAAATTGTGTCATTAATTACTTACCCTTGTGTCGTTCCACACCCATAACACCTTCGTTTATCTTCAGAACATGAATTAAGATATTTTTAATGAGCCGTCTGTCCCTCCATAGACAGCAATACAACTGAAATGTTCCCAGCTATGACATTAGGAGCTGAACCTCAGCTTTGCGACGCTATGACAATTTTTTTTAACCTTTTTTTCCCGCAAAGAAAACAAAAATAACAATTTACTCTCTTCGTTTACATCTTCCACCATTTTAGAGAATCAAAATCACATATGCACGCTTCCCCCGAAACAGATGTACAGAGATTACATCCATGCTTATGCCTCCCTGTAACTCAGGGCAAAAGAATGGTTGAGTAAATTGTTGTGTGTTACTGAAGCTACTGATGTAGTCTTTCTTGGTGTGAACGGCTGGTAAGAACTAGTAAAAACTAAAAAGAAAAAGTTAAATTTAAAACGCATTCGGTTATTAGAAATGTACTCTTTGTATTCATGTTGGTTGTGTGATTTTGTAAAACATTTAGATAATTTCAAGAAGTGTTATCTGGTGAAATCATAAGTATTGGCATTTTCCTTTACAACATTTACCATATGTGGATGTATTCCAAAATCTCTATTTTGTTTTAAGTAGAATAGTTTGCCAAAATGGTTAATTTGCTGAAAATGTACTTGCTCTCAGGCCATCCAAGAGGAACAGATTTAGAGAAATGTACTGTAGTATTACATTACTTGATCACCAATGGATCTTCTGTGAGAGTCCAAACAGCTGATAAAAACATCAGAGAAATACATCAGCAATCCACACGACTCGAGTCTATTGATTAACATCTTGTGAGATGAAAAGCAAGTTTGTAATTAATCAATTTTTAATTTCAAACCATTGCATTCATCTGAAATATGAGGGTGTCTCACGTGAATCAAGCACCTCACGGTTCTAAACAAATGACTTGGTGGACTTTGATGTGAGAGGACAACAGGGGCAGGATTTACTCTCTGAATTAAGCATTTTTATTAATTATGGAGTTGTTATTCGGCCAGTGATGAGTTAAAGTTAAAATACCTTGATTTTGGAATTGATTATCGTTGGTAGTTTTTCACTTCACAATCTGTTGTCACTGCTTTCAGGTCCAATCAGACGCCACAAGAAAACAACAAGCAATGCTAATATACACTCACAGTGTACTAGTTGTTTAGACATACATCTTCTAATGCTACCTAGACATGTCTTTAGTGGATTACTCTGATGTTTTTATCAGTTCTTTGGACACTCGTTTTTATGGCGCTCATTCAGGATATATTGGTGAGCATGCACTGGTGCTAAATTTCTCCAAATTTGTTACAAAGAGAAACTGTTTTACGTCTGGCACAAGGGTGAGTAAGCTTTGAACACAGTTTAATTTTTGGGTGTACTATTCCTTTAAATAAATTCCATGTTATTAATAAGTATGTGAGGAGTTACATCTGACATGATCATAGTTATCCAATGCTTTATTTACTAACATAGTTATGAGGGTCACCAGAGGTCATCTCTGATGTATGCTTCTTTTTTTTTTCATTTTGGACCACATAATTATAATTTGGCAGTTTTTCCCAACATTAAGATATATACTATTTTGTAATAGTTTACAAAAGAACGGATTCTGTTAAAAAAGATGGAAAAATAAGATGTGAAGAACATCTATTGAAATACTTGTTTCTTAGCATTTTTGATTGATTGCATTGATAATGAAACATCTTATCAATATTCTTTGTTGTTAGCTCCCGTGGTGCTCGATCCAAACACAGCTAACTCTCAAATAATAGTGTCTGAAGATCTGACGTGTGTGAGGGACCGAGATGAGCAAGAGGAGGAAGACATAGCTGGCATGCAGAAGATTCAGCTTCCTGATAACCCGGAGAGGTTTGACAGGTGTCCCTGTGTTCTGGGCTCTGTGGGATATTCTTCAGGGACACACATTTGGGATGTAGATGTGGGAGACAGCACTTTCTGGATGCTGGGTGTTACTACAGAGTCTGTCAAGAGAAAAGGAACCAAAAGCTTGCCCAGTGAGGTCTGGTGCATCGGCTATGACAACAACACGCTCAGTTTAAAGGCTCCTTGGGAGTCATGCATCCCTTTCCTTGAGTTTGAGAAACCAAAGCGAGTGAGAGTGAAACTGGATTTAGATGAAGGACAGCTTTCATTTTCCGATCCTCTGAGCAAAACACTCTATCACACATTCACAACCAGTTATACGGAGAAGGTCTTTCCGTTCTTCTGCAGTCTGTGCAGTGTCTCTCCTCTGAGGATTCTGCCTCAAGCTCTCTTAATTAATGAGATATAGTTTTTGTAAGTTTGGAATGATCTTGTCCTAAAAGAGCATTGTAAGGTAATAGAAAAACAGTTTAAATTAACAGGTAATTTAACTTCTTAAACTTTGGTTCAGTGTTCTTGAAGTTTTTTGTTTTTTTTAAGGTTTTTTTATTTTAAAGTAAATGCAAGAAAAATTCATATTCGGTTTTCAAAAGTTCACTTGGATTGCACTGGGAAAAGTACGAAATGGCACATTTTATACCAATAAAATGTTATTACACTCTGTCTTTAGTTTGTGTGTTACTGTGATGAAGGTTAAAGTCTTACAGTAGTTATAAAAGAAGTGGCACTGTGATAAAAATGGAAACAGATACTACAAATTAATATCATATTAAAAAGTATGAAAAGGACTAGTTTTATGTATTAAAAGCAAATACATAAAAGTACATCCATACATTCGCTTAACTGCATGACCCTTTTTTTAAATATATACAATTGTGCTCATAATTTTACATGTACATTGCAGAATGTGCAAAATTTCAATAGTTGGAAATTGCATGTTATTTTTTAATTGGCACTGTCCTGAATAAGCTATTTCCCGTAAAGGATGTTTAAATATTCTCCACAAGACAAAATAATACCTGAAATTCTAAAAATGTAAACAAAATTACATATCAGAGTTTTGTGTAATTTGCTGGATGATACATAACTTCTTTTAATTTTTTTGCTCCTGCACATTCTTTGGTTTTTCGGCGTCTTCTGCATATTTGAACCCTTGAGCCAGAGGGTGTAAACTTTTGAACAGAATGATGATATGTATCTGGATCTTCATAACCAGGTTATGTTAATGAACAGTTGGGAAAACAGCGTTTTTGTCATAACTACAACAGAAATACCAGAGGAAATGCCTTTTATTGAGGGGCCTTGGGATATTGTTGGTCAATGAGAGGCCTTCAAATCAAAAAGCTTAACAGCCATTGTTGTGAGGTGATTGAAAGTACTGTACAGGAGATGGCGGTCTAATCCTACTTTCTGTAGGACAACCCAGCACCATCTGTTACTGGCATTGAAAAGGTTAAACTGGTGGAGTTGACTCGCTTCTGTCGTTGTTTCGAGTCGAGTTGGGGGGAAACAGCGGCAACGCGGAGATGCTGAGCGGAGGGTTTTTCTAGTCGCCCCTCGCTGTTCAATGACATGAGCAGATTTGCTAAAACACCAAATTATGGCAGGGAACCTCAACTGCAACGAGTCTCCAAATCCTCCCGCCGCCGCCGCATAGAAAAGCCGCATTGTTGAGCGAAATCCTTGTAACCGTGAGCAGCAATAATGCGAGGCGCGGACAGCAACAGCAGGTCTGCCGTGATTGTGCTCTGCCTGCTGGGATGCGATTTATGGACGGCGGCCGCTAAAACGCTGCAGGAGAACAGCGATGCCAAAGGTAACGAGACCCGCCGTTTACACGCACGAATACATCACTCCCGTGTAGGTTTTCAAGCACCCTAATGGAGATTTCGAGGATTTGCTTTGACTTTCTAGGTGGCATTCCCTGTGCTAACTGTTAGCAACCTTAGCATATAATAACGCCAAGTGTGTAACCGCCATAACGCGAAGACACGTCCTATCAATTAAGTAGTTTTTAATGTAATGTTGTTTTAACAATGCAGACTTTGTTAAATGTTTGTAATTCCATTGATCTGGTATTTTTTTTAACTCTCGAGCCATCTGTTTGAAATCGGATCTCATTTTTGTGATGCCTGTCGTTGCAACAAGCATCTCTGCAGCTTCCAACGCACATGAACCAATTGGCGCGTGTCATTTTTTTCTATAGGTGAGACCAAGCACTGTTATAGTTACAAGGAGCTGTTTGTCTGTTTCTCAATGGTTTTGAGGTTCGTTTGTTTCCAAAACATATTAAATCTGATGCAACTTCCAGCGTTTGAGAAATCTACGTTTTTAAAAACTGTAAAAATGAATGTGAGTGCTGTTGTCACAACTGGTGTACTATTGTCATTTTTCGCTTTTGTGCATAAATTAATTCAATAATAAATAGAATGTATAATCATATTGTTTATAATTATAATATAATTTGCATGTTTTAAAGAGCTACTCTCCTTGTCTGGTCAGTCATGATTTTTATTATTCTTTCAATGTATGTTATTTATATAATGTATTTCAAATTTAGCATCCATTGAGCTTTGATTATTAGATGCATATATTCTTTTCTCAAAAAAAAAAGTATTTTATATATTTATATTTATAAACTTAAAGACTTTGTAGTGATTTCTCCCATCATCTTGTTCATGTCTAAGATCTTTCTGAAATCTTAATGGACCTTGTTTATTTACGCTATAATGGTTTTATTATGAGATTATTTCAGGCTTGTGGCTATTTCAGGCTGTTTTAGTCTAAATGAGCTCGCTAATGTATAAAGTAATGCAATATTAAGTGTCTGTGCATTAAGATGTCAATGTACCAGCGATGACTTTTCAACTTCCTTCATTTTCATATCACTAATTCACATTTGACATTTACATAATCCGGGTATCACATTAAATGCTTTGGGGTAAAAGCATTGGTGTCAAGGTTGAAAAAACCTGCTTAAATGATAATGTTGGCAAAGCTCACCTCTTGACAGCAGATTGATTTAGCAGCTCGTTGACTGCCAGTTTGGTAAAACCCTCCCTGTCTGAGCTTATAATGTGAGGAATCCCCTTAAACCCCCTCCTCTCTTCTGATGGAGTGTCCTCCTCCCCCTCCATCTCCTGCTGATGAGCAGCGGCAGCACAGATGGGTCTGCTGCTCTCTCTTCTTTGGGACAGTAGACTGGCACATTGAATGCTTTAGGTATGCAAAATAGGGCTTTCCTGCCTTTTGTCCGGGCTGTGCCACTTCCTCATCTCTGGCATCTGAAAAGGGAATGCTGTGTGTGAGGCCTTTACACGGTATAGTCAGGCCCATTTTGCCACGCAGCTTTAAATCTTATAGCTAGGTTGTATTATTTTATTTAATTTTTTCCCCTAATTTCTTATGTAGTTATTGCAAAGTGAGGTATATCTTTGTCAGATAGTTGTAGTTAATATTAATAATAATGCAGCATAATATTGTGAATCTCAGATGACTTAAAGAATGATCTGTGCCTTTTAATATATATTTATTTATTTATTTATTTATTTATTTATTTGCTTTTATACTCCAAATTTTATTTAATTGTTGCTGCCATATAACAGGTTCCAATTTGAAATAAATTTAATGATCTAGCTTTATAATCAATTTTAAAGTCATAGTCATTTTTGAACTTTGTCTATGTTGTTTAACTTCATATTTTATTAACAAGGTGCAATGTACAGTACATATACTTTTTTAAAAATGTAAAGTTAGTAAGAGTTGTTTTTTCAGCAGATGTGCAATAAATTGAACAAATGTAACAATAAATACATATACGGTGTTACAAACAATTTTAGTTTCATATATATGCTGTAAGTCCTTTTAAATGCATGATTTAAAACGTTTCCTGGAGAAAATAAAGCGTTACAGTTTCTATAGAAATATTACACTGCACAACTGTTTTCTACATTGGTAATAAGAACAGGAAAAAAACATATTAAAATGATTTCTGAAGAAAGGATGCTGCAATTCAACGAGCCATCAAAGGAATAAATGACCCTTTAGAAATATATTCAAAAATAAAACTGTTTAAATTGTGACATTTCACAAAATAATTTTTTTTACTTGTATTTTCATTAAATAAATGCTTTATATTCAAGCATCTTGGTTGCCATCCAAAGCTAGTCAGTAAGCCTTGTGCTTCTTGGTAATGCTTTTTGCTGAGGTTATGCATTACATTGTATAACACAATGCAATGCGTCTACCGAAGGAAAGAGTCCAGATTAAGGGTTTAATTGAAAACAAACTGCATAGCTGAGTTTGCTTTGCGGTGATGTTTAAAGCTTCTACCAATAACAAGTACATACTACAAGAAGCATTTTTAAAAATGTATTCGTAATGACCTCCATATTGCCCACATGTCCTATGTTTATGCCTACAGTCAGATATTTACTGTAAGCAGTTGCTTGTTGTCGCACACTTGCCCAAAAAAGTAAATGGACTCCTTAATAGTTTCGTGCTATAATGCACATGGGCTTAGAACAATGGGTCTTAGGAAAACCGCTATACTTTAGAGCTTGAGAGACTGATAAAGGCAGGTAAAGAGAATAAGTCTGGTGTTTTCTTACTGGTTAATTCTCAGTATTCTTGTTTTTTTTGTATTGCTTGTTACAGTGCAGAAATGGAAGGATGTGTTTGTTTGTTTGCCAGCTAGCATTTCTAAGCATTTTAAGCACACGGGAGACCCCCGTCGTGCTTAATTTTTTATGTGGTCATGTTTTCACCGAACACTCAGACATTTTCTCATCTCTGATTACCAAAACCAGACTGTCTCCCATGGGCAAGCCGGTAAAGCAACTCTTTCTCTTCACTCGCAAGCGTTATCTTGCAAACAGAGATAGTGGATTCTTCTTAATGTGCCTTGTTGATCAGTATCTTGATTTAGGTGAGGTTGTGTTAAAAGCACCAGGCCTTTTTTCTGAACCATTGTGTTTCTTTATTTAAGAAGGGTGTGGTTTTACTGATGTATACAGTTATGCTTGATTCGTAACACCTTAGTAAGTCATTAAACAGTCCTCAAAGCAAACTCTCTTATCCATTGTTGATGTAAGTTTGGGTATCTAACAGTTTTGAATACACTGTTTTAGCTGTGAAAGTGTCTTAAGGAAAGGTAAAAGAAGACAAATCCTCCGAAGGAAATACTTTTAGATCTGATTAGAATTTTATGGGCTGAATCGTCTGTTTTTGTGCCTGTGAAACATGATAATCCTCTAGACAACAGCAGTCTTTTAAGTTTAAGCAGAGCCTGGAAGTACTGAACGAGTCTCATTCACACACACACGGCCTGTGTGTCTCCTTTTATAGAGAAAGAGAGAGAGAGACGGCCAGTCTGCTGCACATCTGGAGAAGTCGTTTTCCACAAAACGACAAGACAAGCTTGTTTTATGTTTTTAAAATGTGTAAAACATTTGAAAAATGAAATGCATTAGAAAGTTTTGCTTTTAGGCATGTGAAATAATCATTAAGAAGCATTCGAGAGGAGTTACGTTACATTAATATTTAAATAGGAGTTTTTTTGGAGCTGTTCTTTGCCGATATAGAACAAGCTGTTCTCTGTAATGAGAAGCCATGTTCATAAGCTCTAGATAATCAAACTGTCTTTGTTGTGACAGAGTAAATTGCTAGTTTCTCTTGTTTATGGCTGCACTATTAATCGATTTTCTAATCGCAATTTCAATTACGGATGCAACAATTATGTAATCCTTCAAAGTGGCAATTAATTGTTCCAAGTCCAGTTATTCTGCATGCTTAGGATGTGTGTTTTTCTTTCTAGGGGTTATCTTCGTAGTATGACATTATAATACCATCTATAGTTTAGCTTTTTTTTATTTAAAGAATAAACCAGTTCTGTGTATAATTGACATTTGAGGCTGAGTTGAATGCTATAGAAAAACAGTTAGCGTTTTCAGCTTGTGTTCATGCAAAAATATGGCTTGCAGCTGCTTCGAACCATGGTATAAACATCATTCAGCATAAATTGTGATAATCATACTTAATTGCAATTACAATTTCAAGGGAATAATTGACAATTATGATATTTGCCCTACTCTTGTTAATGCCAATAGAGGCTGAAAATGAGTTAGATAAATGACGTTATCATACAAATAAATAAAAAATTGCTAATGGTCTAATAAAACTAAATACGTTTTGAAAATAAGACTCTCTGGGGGGATTGTGGTTAGGGTTTGGTTATTTGACCTTGGTTTAAATGCAAGAGAAAAGTGTGCAGTCCCAGTTAAATCACACATGACCTCAGTATTGTTGTCAGTGTTTCTGTTGTTGACTCTTTCTAGCACTGTTATTTTGAAGAGGCAGTAGGTAGGTACCTGTTAGCTTCGCCAAATTGTGGCCTATAAAGGTTCCAAATGAGAGTTTGGTTTAACTTTGTGTGAAAGGTTTCCAAAAGATCAATCTTTTTAAGCATACGTCAGAATTATGTTACTCCAGAAATTCCTCCCAAAATACAGTTTTAAATGAGAGCTTTCCACAACTTTTGTTTCATCATTTGAGATTATATCGATAAATATATTAAATATAACTTATTACTTTCTTTAAGGGAGCAGTGTATCGTTTTGCTTCTTGTTTAGTTTAAGCTTGCTTATTTTCATTATTTTTTCATTATCATTTTTAGCAATAAATGTATTCAGCGTCATAGGTTTCAGTGTTCTGTATTTGTACCAGAAATGTTGAGTATAGATATTTTAGTACGGCATTTATGTGTGCTAAATAAATGCAGGATTAGTTTTACACAATCTCACATCTCTGTTATATCTGTTAAATAATATAAAAGAAACTGAAAAAGGGTTGAAATATCCTTCTTGACCATGTTTCTCCCACACAAACCAGTCCTTGCACACTTTAACCCTGTATAACCTTGACAGTACTGTTATCTCTTTTTCTGTCTCTCAGATTAATCAATAATATGGTTTCCTGAGGCGATCGTAAGGTTTAGAATCCAGTTTATTGACTGATTACTCTATTCATTACTGCTCTTAGGGTTAATGATGCCTTGCGTATATAGCATATAGACATTGGTTTGAAATCAGATGTCTTAGTGATGTCATGGTTCATGGCTCTAAACTAACATTTTTATGTTGAGTAAATTAAAGTCATAGTTAATTTGTTGTTATTTAGACTGTAATATAAATTGTTAAAATAAAAAGAAAATGTATTAAGCTAAACTTCCTTGTTTAGAGTAGGAGGTATGCCTACATTTCCTCTCTTTGCCTCTGCCTCTTTCTGTCCTCCACTGCAATGCAGCATCCTGAATGGTGTGTGCACACACACACACACACACACACACTCTTACATAAACACATACATAATTATTATGTCCAGAAAAGCCGTATCATCCCTTATCATTCACAGCTGTAGTTACATAAATACATGTAGACTTTTGTTCTGTGATATTTAGACCTATTTTATGTTCTTTTCCTTCTGGAGATCCTTGACACGGAAATATAACTGTAATAAAGCCTATTGGGTTAGAGACCTATAAGCTTATGCTTTAAGTCTGCAGACAACGGGGAATTGTACCACTGGGTTTATATCACATGACTTTTGCCAGGGAGATTTTTTTTTTCAAAGAGAGAAAACACAAGTAGAATCTGAATCTCAAAATGCAAGGTTAGCTTTGTGTTTAAAGAGTCATATTTCATCTGAATTCATGCAGTAGCTTTATTGTAAGGCACAAACCACAGATAAAGTTATTTACTTCATTAAAGGGATAGTACAAAAAAATAAAATAAACACAAACGTTTTGTCATTAATTAATTATTCGCCCTCATGTCATTCCAAACCAGTAAAACCTTTATTCACTAACAGAACAAGATATTTTTAATGAAATCTGAGAGATTTCTGACCCTGGGTAAAGACGTTCAAGTCCCAGAAAGGTAGTAAGGACACTGTTAAAATAGTCCATGTGACATCAGTGGTTCAGTCATACTCTAATGTAGAAAAAAAAGCAAAGAAAACTAAAATAATAACTGTAACAATTTCCTCTTTTCTGTGTCTATCAGGAAAAATGCTGAAAAATGTGACCACACAGCACTCCCATATATAGCTTGTTGCTTTAACATACATCTCATTTATGACATAATTCACACTGATTGTGACCTGCCAACCAGCTGCTGTCAGTATGAACAATGCATAAGAGCAAACTATGCAGTGAAGTCGTAGATTGAGAGGGAGTCAGCAGTTCACAGCATGTGTGCATCATTTGGAGCGGAGGAGGGAGAGGGGAATTCCCAAAGAGATCGGATAGAAAAGAGCCGTGCTTCGGACAGTCCTGCAACGAAACAATGAATAACCCTTTGATAAATACTGACAAATAAGATTAATCCTGGCAGGTTAAAAGTTAACTTGAGGTTTCCTGAGACCAAAAACCTTTTGACACAAGCTGTCTTTGTTTTACTCGCTGTAATTATCTTATGCAGAATTCTCGTGCGGCATCTTAATCACACTTACTAAATCAAGCTTGGTGATGGGACCTTCTCGCAATTCATTCATATAATTGTGCTTTGGTTTGCTTGTTTAAGTTAAAACAGCTGGTCTTTTATTCAATAATTGATCTGATCCTTCTGTTCTGAAAGTCCCTTTTTGAGACATTGATTTTTTTTTTCTTTCTCCAGAATGCATTGACTATTAGACCTCCCCAGATTTGATATAGCTCGGTAAATATTAAATTGTTTTTAGTTAAGCTTATAATTATATAATAGTATTATTAATCAAAGATTCTATGCACTAAAAATATGTACTGCATATTTTTATAGTGAGTAATATATTGTTTTGACCTCATTGTTGAAATATATAGTATAATATATAGAGTTAGTAAATGTTTAGAACATGTATTTGTTTATATATATATATATTGGAATTGGAAGGTGGTGCAAAATTATATATGTATAATGCGCAGGCCTATTTTGTAGTGTGTGTGTATATAGATATGTATAAACAATATAATATACAATATGTTATAAAATACAATATAACGTACAATATGTCTCATTAAGATGATAAACACAGGCGTGTGTGTGCTTGTTTGGTAAAGAATGATACAAAAGGAGCATTAAGGAGGTGAAAGGAACAGGAACAGGACGTCTGTTATGGAGCTTTCTCTGGATGAAAAGATGGAGAGAGAGTAAAGTGTGCAGGATGAGTGAAGACGTCGGACGGCTTTATTGTCTCTGTGTGGCTCAGCAATTCCCAGTAGAGCTTGAGGCAAAGGAAAATTCTCACTATTCATCGCAGTGCTATTTTTCAAGTCAAATATTTACCTAGTGTTGGATGACTGCGTTCCCTTCAGATTGTCGGATAACATTTCAAAAGCTGCTTACAGTAAACACAGCAGAGTGCTGCGATGACACTGCCTGCACCTGTGCTTTGAAAAAAAGACCACAGGTGGCTGTGTATTGTACTGCCTTTTATTTATCATTTTTATTAGTAAAGTTGTTTATTGAAGTAAGCATTGAAGTATTGTTTTTTTCTTTGTACAAGTTAAGTTTCGAAGCTAAGGAAATCAATAGTACTGTTCACAAACATGGTGATAAACGCACATGGAATTAAAACACTGGCATATTATTGAGATTAAACGACCGGGGGCCTGTGCCATGATGGTGGCTAAACAAATTCAGAGTTACAGGATTAGTTTTGAGTTGACAAAACCAAACCTGCTCCGCTGGGTTTGTTGGTACCATGAAGCTAGTCATCAACTTTCTCTGTCAACTCAGACTTGATCCTGAGTTAAAGTAGCACGTGTAGCATGCAGAACCACTGTAGTGACCATAAACATGCTTGTTTTTAAGTACCTGTTGGCAGAACCTGAAGCAGCTGCTTTCTGTCCAGTCACTCACTAAACATGCTGTGTTTTGTGTTTTGAAGGCTCCTCAAGGAAACTTTCAGAAAGGCACTATAACACCCTGTCTAATGATCTTACACAAATTCAGCTGAGCTCTAAAGATAACCAATTAAAAACTGTCATCATTCCTTGTTATTCGTTAGGAGATTATTCTGTTTATTATTTAGTAGTAATTCAATCAGTAATATAAAACGATGCACATTTGTGAACATAATTAACTACTTTACAGATTTTTATTTTATTTGCACCAACTTGGACAGCACTCCAAGGTGACTTTTTAATTGGTGCTTTAAAAATGGCTCTCTTGTGTTATGCGTAAATTTTGCTAAGTATTCTGTCCTTCCAAATCTGTCAGTGCTGCAGGGACCATTCTCTAACCTCCTCACCTCTCTGTGAATCTCTCTCCACTAAGAGATCGATATCCTCCCTCTCTCTGACACACGTGTCCTCTGGGAGTAAACCGCTGCAGCTGTGCTTTCATTGAGCTGAAAGGACAAAAATAGTGAGCATTAAAGCAGCATGTTCATAAAAATAATATAAACCTTTTATTTAATGTTCACTAATGCAACATAAAATTGATGATCGTAAATACATTAAAAACAGCAAAAACTTTTTAAAGCCATTACTCTAGTCTTCAGTTTCACGTGATCCTACAGAAATCATTCTGATTAGGGCTGGGTAGAAAAAGAAAATGTCTATCGAACCGATAAGCATTGAGATTTGGTCCTCTTAATATGGTGTTATTATATGATATATGACTACATATTGAAGATATTTTGAAGACTGACTGTAACCAGGCTGTTTTGGTCACCATTGACTTCCATAGGAGGAAAAAATATACTATGATACTATGAAACAGAACTATTCCTTTTAACATTAAAAAGGACTTTTAGAACTATATCTTTGTCGTTATCTTTTTCCTTGAGAAAATTTGGCATGTGTAGGGCCTGCTTGAGACATATACATATTTACTTATTTCGATTTTAATTATTTGGTATAAGTAATCAAATCACAAGCTTATGAATGAGAATCAAATCGAGTTGTGAACGTTTTTGTGAAAATACCCAGCCCTAACGGTGTGTTTACATGAAACGTCAACGCTTGATGGAAGGCGTGTCTGAAGTTTGGCACAGACGCCAAGGTCATAGCAGTGTCATCCAATGAAATCAGACAGGAACTCAACAACAAAAACTTGGATCCTCAGTTTGCTACCGCCTGGCTACTGTATTTGCATACAGCAATCCTGATTGGCCCAAACTTTTTTCGGCAACGCTTGACATCACCCATTCAAAGTCAATGGGAAGGGTTGATGCTGACGCCCGTGTAATTCTGATCATATTAATGTTGGGGGAGAAAAAACAACATTATTTTTGTTGATATGTTTAGTACAAAGGTAACCTGTATGAATAGTACCACAATGAATTATACACATTTTGATGTATTAATTATGTTAATAAACATCAAATATTTTTTATTAATGACCGCTAAGTTGTGTATTTAACTGGTGTTCCCTACAACCTACACTTATTTGCTTATAGTTTAAACATCAACTAAACATCACTCCCGTTTTGTTTTTTTTGTTTTTTTCCTTACACAGGACAGATACTCGAATCAGTATTTCCCATCTCTTTGTTTACTTGTTTGGTCAGTAGCCATGTAATAAGCAGGATAGCATGCAATCAGCTGGTCGTTATCTCAAAATGCACTGATTGGAGACATGATTATCTTACCAGGCTTTGTTATAATGACTGGCTGACTGTACCTGATCCTTCAGCGTGTATTAATCCGAGCTCTGTCGGTTCTCAGGGTTTGCATACAGTTTGGTTTGTGCTCTTTAGGTGGGGTCAGTGCTTGTACACACAGCTGTCAGCCTTTCACTGATGAATCACTGGGGAGGGAAGTGACGTGATGTTAGCAGCATTTAAACTGGTGTGTGTGCATGTGCGTCAGTGTTTTGGACTGTTTTCCTTTGGCTTTCTGGCAGAGTTCAAAAGCACATGTGTAGGGAGGTAAGGCTGTGTTTTTATATGTTGGAACATGTTTTATATGTTAACTGTAGGTAGTGTGGATTGAACTAAAACCGCATTAATAAATGGACATCTTAATGAATGTTTTGACACTGAAATCAGTGCATTTTTGTAAATAAGTGTGCATGTCATCACTTGCAGTTCAAGTGCGGTAATGTAAGCAATGTTTTCGGCCTTTCTGGAGTTTGTTTTCCTCATACGTAAATTTTTTCTTCATTGTTAATGTGTTTTTTGGTAGAGAAGTGAAATGAACTTGAATATGTTTGTTAAACTGAATAAATCCTTAGTCGGACTTTGCATTTCAAGCACATCTTAATACAATGTAAAAGCAAACAAACATGTTTTTGTGCCTTCACCTCTAATACCTAGAGGTATTCACTTTCAATTGTCTACAGCATGTCTACCCAAGAACTTTTTCTTCTCTTAGATTGGTTCATGTCGAGCAGGTCAGTGGAATGTATCACTACATGAAAAGGAAGTGTGTTTCTTCAGCGGCTTCCTAAAGCAGCCAAAGGTTCCTAGAGGAAGGAAAACAGCCCATTGTTTTCAACGATTGTTTCCATTGGCCTAAGCAAAGGATGTGGAGGGGGTTATCTCTGTGGTTGATTGGTTCTTTTCCTTAAGTGCTCTTTGAGGATTTTTATGTAAACAGCAACCTGAAGAACATTTTTCAACGTCAACATTAGGGTGCACTTTATATAATTAAAGAGGGTCACACCTAATACAATTACTCATTTTTACTGGCAGTTCTTGATGGTTGTTTCTGCCGGATTCATACGTGCATTAATTGCTTCTTGTCTTACATAAAGCGTAACCCCAATAAATTGTAAGCCTAAACTAAAGGTTTTTAATTAATTTGAATTATTTGTCTTTAGAGTGGTTAACCATAAAGGGAAAGAGATAAAAGACTCCAATGTTGAATGATAAAATAACCTTATAAAATTATTACACTAGACAGTTCAGTGCGTAGGGGTGATGCGCGGATGGCGGTTATATTCACGGGTCGGGTGGGAAATAAAAAAAAACCATTTTGATTAATTGCGGGTGAATGAGAAAAATAAATAAATAAAAATTCGGAGAAGTGCGTGTATCCTCGGAAGAAATCCTCCTGGTGCCTCTGGTGTAGTGCTATGTATTAAGTTAAAGTTACAGCTCCAACAAGGTTTTGTCCCGTCCTCAATGCGGTGCCAAATCACACCCAAGAGTGAAGCAACTGCTTTCATGAGACTGTGAGATTCTGGAACGCATCTGAAACATGAACATGTTATAAACACAAGCCTGTGACTGGCCATGAAGCCTTAATGCTGCTGTTAAAAATTAACCATCCATTCATCATGCAAAACTAACAATCAGAATCATAGTAATGTGCGGTTATCTAAATCAGAGAAAAAATAGGTGCAGGTGGGTGGATAATTTATTAGAAGCAGCCGTTTCGGGTGATGTTTTGCCACTCGTTTTTAGTGCATAGTGTATAGAATGTGATGTTATTCTTTGTCTCTACAGAAGTGGCTCTGAAAGTTCATCTAAGTGATGCTAGCACTCATCAGCCTCTCGTTGGTGTCACCGTGGAGATCTTCACTAACCACACTCCTGTTGCCTCGGATATCTCTGGTGCCGATGGCAATGCCTACATCAGGTTCCCTTATCGCCTTGGCGAACTTCTTGTGGTGACGGCAACCAAGCGTGGCTATGTACCCAACTCCATTCCTTGGCGGCCAAACAGGCTTCCAGGTAATGACCTCATATTAGATCATTTATTCTCATTAGCTCTGTTTTACATTGAGATTACCTTTCCTGTCACTCAAAGTTGGTTTTAAAAATTGGAAAAAATGTAAAAACACTGTGACGTATCTCAAAAACAATATGCATTTTTCATGCTTTTTTCGATTATTATTTTTTTCTTCTTTTTTTTTCTTCACCGTTTCTTTGCTTTTGATGTTTGGGTTAATGAGATGGATTACTTCTACTGTAACTCCTGGCGAATGACACATCCTTTGGGTCAATGTATAAAGGATCTGGGTCAGGAAATGAAACTAGAGTGGGGCAGGAATGCAGAAAGCTGTTAGAAAGAAATAGAATGTTCCATTACAGCTAATGAGATTAACCTACTAACTAGTTGCAGACACAAGAGAGTGCGCCTAAATGCCTAAACGCAGCACAGTCCCGCAGAGGTTTCAGGGTAACGTAACACTTTGTGGAGTAAACAGAAGATCGTGCTCTCTCTTCCTGTGCAGATGAATAGCAATAATAAGTGAGGTGCCTTCAGAGGAGACATTTTGAGATGATATGGACGTGCTACTGGGCTTGCAGGCCTTGCTGTGACTCAGTTTGTTTGTGTGTCTGTGTTTAAGTCTTCTCATCTCTCAGTCTGGATCTGCTTCCTGAGAGGGCCGCTACTCTGATGGTGTATGATGACGTGGTGCAGATTGTCTCTGGATATCAAGGTAAGAGTTACGTGTTTGTGTGCTGAACGGGTTATTTTGCTGCCTTTTGTTCTGTAAGTCTTGACATGAGTTTATGGTGAATTTATTTATTGTTATGGGTTGTACACGTTTAATGCTGCTCTTTTTTATAGATGAAAAGAAATTGTTACAACAGTTTGTTGAATAGTTTAATTTAATTATGTTTTCTGTTTTATTTTATTTATATTAATGCTAAGCAAAGATTAGAAGAACGCAAGTTAAAATTATTCAGAATTTTAAAGGCTGAACTCTTTAATGAATCTTTAATGGTGAAGCAGTTTTTGTTGTTCACACATACACACTACTTCACTAGGGAATGAAAAGAGTGTTAATGAACTACCTGTAATGGAGGACAAATGCGAAGGAGAGAGTGTGGGTGTGTCTGAAGTCAACAGCAGACAAATCCCTGTCTGTGTGTGTGTTAGCATTGTTTAGCAGCTTTTATATTTTGTCTCTTTAGTGTGCTTCGTAAACTCTAAACAATAATTACTATTCAGTCTTAAAGGGAAAACAAAACTGTTAAATAATAATAAAGACCCGGTTTCACAAACAGGGCTTAGCTTAAGCCCCAGTTTAATTAAGATATTTAAGCAACTTTTACAAAAATGCCTTATAAGAAAATATTACAGATGAGCATCTTAACACAGAAC
>JAUCMT010000032.1:12937514-12971782 GCA_032357475.1 Enteromius thamalakanensis
CTAATAAAACACCATTAACCCCTTCAGTTTATGTACCTTAAAAACAACTGGAATATATTGTCTTTGCATTTTAATACCAGTATGATACAATATCAGCATTAAAATCAATGTAAAAAAAGAAATCTGAACATATCTAAAATGCGTCAGGTAATAAATATCGTCAAATCAATAAAACTACAATTTTTATCATTATTTGGATTCAGTTGGCTACTTTATTACATTTTTAAATATTTGTAAATAAAGTTTTTTAGGGTAAACCAGACTGCTATAAACCCGAGTAATTATTGTACTGTTATAATTTTACAATTAATACAATTGAAATGATACACTTCTAATTCTAATAATATTGATTATTCATTTCACGTCTATATCAGATACAATTTCTAATGCAAAAAGTCTTAAACATCATATTTATTTATAATGTTAAAAAGCTTATTTTTTTAAGACAATTAACTGCCCAAATATTTGCATTTAAAAATAGACATCACTTTGGCCTGCCCTTGTCTCCATTTACACTCTCGCGGGCTATTAGTTGCAATAATCGGTAGACGGTGCTGTTTTCCGTGGTTTTTATTGCGTGGTTTTGTCGTGAGGATTTGCAGCACATTCATCCATGATGGCGGAGGACAGCGAGTCCGCGGCCAGCCAGCAGAGCCTGGAGCTGGACGATCAGGACACCTGCGGCATCGACGGAGACAACGAGGAGGAAAATGAGCACATGCAGGGGTGAGCACGCGCTAAAGAGCTGCGGTGTGCGCGAGGATAAGCCGCCGCAAACCGTCGCCGTTTAACTGCTCCAGAGATGTAAACAAATGGTTAGCTTAGCAACCAGGTAACCAGGAGGAGAATTAGTGCATTTCAAACGAGTCGGCTCCTATAATAACTCGCTAATTGCGTGTGAAGCGGTATATATACAAACATTTGTAGATAGCTTAGATAAGTGTCGATGTTTACTTTATACAGCGTTTGAATCAAAGTAACGTTAAGTTAGTTAGCTGCAGCTAGCTCGGCATTAATGTGCAAGGATTTATTTGAGCTCAGCAGTCAGACAAGTCCTCCAGACGCTTCTCTACTATATTTCGAAACGCATTTATTAGTCTGTTTGGTGTTTAAGTTGCAATTGCCCTTCATATTTAGATGATAGGAGTGGAAAGGCTCCGCCTGGTTTCATTAGTGTCTTCTGAACAATACAAACACGCTTGATCCTCTTTATGAGCTGAGTGAGCAGCATTGCAGTCGAGCATCTTTGTCAGCTCGAGGACCGAGGATGATGATTGTCTGTTGTTGTCAGGCAGACTTGCATCCCTCAGGAAAGCCTTATGAAGTTTGACCTGCTTCCATGAAGAGACTGACACTTGTTTTTATGGTTTTCCCTCTGGCAGTCCCTCTCCAGGCTATTGTTATACCAGGAACCCATTAACACTTTCACCCGTTGTGTCTTTCAATCCCATAAACAGTATATACTAACTGTTAGTAAGGTCTATATAGCATTTGAAAGGTGTTGTGGTTTTGTTAAGGAGTCCTGGGGGTGATCTTGGTGCAAAGAAGAAAAAGAAGAAACAGAAGAGAAAGAAGGAGAAGCCAAGCTCAGGAGGAACCAAGTCTGACTCTGCCTCTGATTCTCAGGAGATAAAGGTTTCTGTTTTATATGGTGTTTAAAAAAAGAAAATTAAGAAAGAGTCAAGCTGATTTCCCTCTTTTTTTTTTCTGTACCAGAACCCTGCCATTCCAATGCAGAAACTGCAGGACATTCAAAGAGCCATGGAGCTCCTGTCCACCTGTCAAGGTCCAGCTAAAAACATAGATGAGGCCACAAAGCACAAGTACCAGTTCTGGGACACTCAACCTGTGCCCAAACTCAGTAAGTCATACGTCACCTCTGCACGTGTTCATTTGCAAATGTAAGCAATTTAACAAATCCTTGGCAAATCAGTATTAATCTTATACTGATCCTTAAACAGTGTTGTATTCAACAAGCAAATCAACTTAGTTTATTCAGAAAACACAACCTCAGCACCATCAATGGGAACATAAAATGTATTTACACTACCCTTCAAAAGTTAGAGGTTGGTAAGATTTGTTTTCAGGCAAGTCTGTTATGCTCACCAAAGCAGAAACTGATGCCAGGATGCTGTAAATCCTTTCAAAAGCAATGTAGTTGAAATAGTAGGGTTTTCTAATATTATTCATGTCTGTACTGTCCATTCTAAATATTACCCATACTTCCAGCTTTAATCAATATTCCACATCATTTATTTAAGTAATTTTGTAATAAGCTTCATAATGTACAGTCAGAGGGAACAGACCAGCAGGTTTACACAAAGCTCTTATGCTATGAATCAGGACCCTGTTTGTCCTGATAGGATATATTTTGTAATAATAACTAGCTGATTTTTTATTATCATTTACAGTTGTGGGATTTGGCGAATCCCTTGTTTAAATATATACATTTACAGTAAAAAGGAGAAATCCAACTTTATATATAATTTCTAGATAAACCGCATTGAAATGGTTTCCTGTTTCTTTGCAGATGAGGTGGTGACAACTCATGGGCCAATTGAGCCGGATAAAGAAAATATCAGACAAGAGCCATATTCCCTCCCACAGGGCTTTATGTGGGACACACTGGACCTCAGCAATGCTGAAGTGGTATGTGCATAAATTAAAGCAATCATTTGTATGTGCTATTAATTCAAAAAATATAGTAGCCCAATGTATACAAAATCATAGTATTTTCTCTTTTCTCCCGTGTAGCTGAAGGAGCTATACACTTTGCTGAATGAAAATTATGTAGAGGACGATGACAACATGTTTAGATTTGACTATTCTCCTAACTTTCTGAAATGGTAAGTTATTGTTTGATGTTTTGCATCATATTCTGCCCATTTAAGATGATGACTTCAATGCATTGCTCTGCATGCAGTTGTGAGATGTGTGACCGTCTCTCATTGCTGTCTTTCATTGTTAGGGCGTTACGTCCCCCGGGTTGGCTGCCCCAGTGGCACTGTGGTGTCAGGGTCTCGTCCAATAAGAAGCTGGTTGGGTTCATCAGTGCCATTCCTGCTGACATCCACATCTATGACACGTGAGTATCAGGCCACATCACATCAGTGCCTGCACCAGAAGCTTCAAACTCTTATTGTGTTTGTAGATTTTGAGAATTGTTAATTGTTCCAGTGTTTACTATAGCATTGATTCTCTTTGCATCCAAAGGTTGAAGAGGATGGTGGAGATTAACTTCTTGTGTGTGCATAAAAAATTGCGCTCCAAGCGTGTGGCCCCTGTACTAATCCGTGAGATCACGCGGCGGGTCAATTTAGAGGGAATTTTCCAGGCTGTATACACTGCTGGTGTAGTCCTGCCCAAACCTGTGTCTACATGCAGGTACCAAATCTCAACTGGATTGCTACAGCACTAATTCATCACTTTATGTTACTCTCATTAATGTTATTAGATGCTAATGTAGAGCATTTCAGTAAGATCGCACCTGTTATCTGTATCTTCATAGATACTGGCATCGCTCTCTAAACCCCAGGAAGCTTGTGGAGGTTAAGTTTTCCCATCTCAGCAGAAATATGACACTACAAAGGACAATGAAGCTGTATAGATTACCTGATGTAAGCTGTTTTGTCATATCAAAATTAATATTCTTTGGAAACAAGGAAATAGAGCATCCAGAAGTTACCGTTATGTTGTTCCAAACTTGTGTGCTACACTATTTTCTGGGTCATTTTTTTATTCTTTGATTTGGTTGTGTATTTTTCCATAGTGCACTCGTACTCCTGGTTTGAGGCCGATGGGAGATGGGGATGTGAAGCAGGTGACAGCATTGCTGCTGAAACACCTGAGCCAGTTCCACCTGCTGCCTGTCATGGGGGAAGAGGAGGTGAAGCACTGGTTCCTGCCACAGGAGAACATTATTGACACTTATGTAGTCGAGGTATGCATGGCGACGTGTATTGTGCTGATCATACTTGATCAAGTTTATCTGCATATTCTTACTTGATTATTGTGCTTTCTTGAAAGGGCTCTGGTGGGATGCTAACGGACTTCATCAGTTTCTACACCCTGCCATCCACAGTGATGCATCATCCACTGCATAAAAGCCTGAAGGCTGCTTACTCCTTTTACAATGTCCACACAGAGACGCCCCTCATAGACCTGATGAATGATGCTCTCATCTTAGCCAAACAGGTACAAACACATGAGAGGCAAAAGCTTTTAACCTAAGATGATTGCTAATGATTAGTTGTTTGACTAATTACTAATAATTATTACTATAACTATTAATATATGCCTTCGTATTTTGAAATTCATTCTTTTTCCCCCCCTTTTTTGGGTGGATGTTTCTGGACATCAGAAAGGTTTTGATGTTTTTAATGCGCTGGATCTAATGGACAATAAGAATTTCTTGGAAAAGCTCAAGTTTGGAATTGGTGATGGTAACCTGCAGTATTATCTGTACAACTGGAAATGCCCTCCCATGGACCCAGAGAAAGTAAGATTTGGTTTTGTTTGAAGTCTTTATATCCCAGCTTTGATGATTAGCCTCTTCTCACAAAAAAAAATACAAATACTATGTATGAGAATGAAAACATAATATTTTATTATGTTTTATTGTTGGTTAGCAATTTTTTTTTCAGCCTAATCAAAATAAATCCAACTGCAGTTTGATTGAAATTAATTGGAATGCACACAGACAAAAAAAACATGATTTTTGAAAAATACAAATGTATTAATTTCAGTTTTTCAGTGTTTCAGCATTAAGTGACAACATAGCTTTAAAAGTTCCACATTATTTCAATGCAGTATATAATTTTTTTTTATTAGTAAATAAATATTTCTCAAATATATAGTAAGCTATAAATGTTAAATATGTGATGATAATCAGCCATTACCTTTTCAAAAAATTTGAATGTGTTTTTAATTCACTTTTCCATTCTCCCCAGGTTGGCCTTGTTTTACAGTAACTGGCTGCTTTGTAGTGGATGCAGACTGATTGAGAGGTCCATCTCAAGTTCTCTGACCTGGACGTAGTCAATATAAAGAGGAAAAACTGACATCCATTCAAAGTGAATGAGTTATGTTGTGCAGCTCTCTTAGGTCTTGTTCCAGTTACTAAGGGGTCTCCCCTCCTTTCTCTTTGTCTTTGACACTCTCTCTCTCTCTCTCTTTCTCTCTGAGAATGTGAGAAACATTTATCAAGGTCAAACACATCCACAAGCTGTATACACACATACATACACACGTAGTGTTCGTTTTTTTCCATAACATGCAGTCTGTATCCTCTCGCAGAACAAGTTTAATCCCCATTTGTTTTTGTCTTTTCGTTTGTTTTGTATTATGAAGGAGTGTTGATACATTTGTGTGAACTAGCAAGCTGTACATTTAATGCCAGATATTTATTATGTGTTGTGAGGTTTACAACGGAACAGGAACGGGGGTCGAAATCCAAAGTCTTTTCTATGGACCTGCCTTTAAAGTCATATTCCGTTTGGAGTTCCTGCTGTCTGTGGGGGGAGGGGGGGTGTAAATGATTAACCGTGTGGAAGAATGTATTGCATTTTGAAGCACAACATCAACTCGTTTATAAAAGGGCCAGATTGCTCTGAGGTGCATTTTTAAGAATAATATGTTTATTTAGGTTTTGTGTGTCCAAAAGAAGCATTTAGAATTTTGAATGTGAATTAATTTACCTTTTGTTTCATGAAAACATTGTCAACCCTTAAGTAGCTTCTTTTTCCCCACCTGTTTCTGTTCTTTACCATTTAGTGTTTTTAAATTATTATAATTTTAGTAAAGCAATTCTGATATTTAGAATTGTATTTAAGTTACATGTTCCATTTTATTCTTGATTTTTCTTTGTTCTGTCAGTATTCTTTGCAGTTAAACCATAACCTCGTTCAAATGGTGCATTTGCGGTCAGGCCCTGGTAATTTTGCTATACTAAAGCACAAGGAGGGTCAAGCAATCGTGTGTGCGTCGTCATTTTGATAAGCATTTCTCCCGATGCTTGTGGTGATGCGGTCAGGAAAGCTTGCTCGCTGTTCAGTTACAATCACTGGTGAGGCGTAATGAAATGTGAACAACGTTATTATATAGCAGAAGCTGATTTTATGTTGATGCAGCTTATCTTGTCATGGTTTGCTTTACTGTATCTGAATCTACAATATGCTTTTAAATAAGCGCACGTCCAGACATGCTTAAAAAGAAAGGTACTCCTCTCAAAGTTCCGCATTTTAACCGGTGGTTTCATTCAATAACGTCCAGGGCACTTTTGCGAATGTCAGTTTGCGTATGTTTTTTCTAAGGCTTGCTGTATGAAATGAGCATGAAAACTTTTTTTTTCTCCAATCTGTATGGTTTAAGAACTTATGGGGTACGGTGAGAACACCCGAAGTACTTGCCTTATTTCAGAGAGGTTGTTTTTTAAATGTCAAATTGTGTAGTTTTAAATGATCAGCTTTCTCTTTCTGAAGACAGTATTTTTATTGAACTCCATTGCAGGTTGGAACTGATGGGAATAAGTACCAGCACCATGTCAAACATGACAGTCCACCCAAATATCTTAATTGTCAAAAATATACATCAAGGTATACCAGCATGGATATTTGACTGAATAAAAGCATCCAAAATATAAAACCGAATTCATCTCGGTCTTTTTCCTCTCTATAACCATTACATAAACCTATACAAATATAAATATTCTAAATCAACATCTGTTCAAATACTACATGGTAACCTGCGTTCACAGAGCAAAGCTTAAACACTCGATAAGCACTTTTGCTTTCCTTTACTTTTTAGTTTTCTGATTTTCGTAGGATTTGGGATGATTTTCTTCACTTTTAGAGACTGAAGGATTAAAGGGGAAGCGTCACTGGCTTCATCCGACATTTCTTCTAATTTCCTCTTCTGCCCCTTTACTGTATCTTTCTGCTCTTCTTTGGCGTCCTCTGTGGAATCCGTCGGGATCCAAGCCACGTTGAGCGGCGGAACCATGGGCGTGATCGCGTGGACCACATCCTCGAACTCCTCGGTGCCGCGTCTGAATCCCAGCGCCAGGACGCACTTGAGACCCAACAGCCCCGCAAGAGTCTCGCTCAGACTGGGCACCTGGCAGGCGGGCACAGACCTGGTTTTACTGAGCGGGATTAAATGGGATGTCATATGTGCTGGCTGCACCGAATTACACACGAGCACCAAACTCAGTTCATTCCTCTCTAGGCCTTTGGTGACTTCGTTGATGCCGATGGCCAGCTGTTTCCTCACGGCCGGGTTGCTCCAGCACGGCTCGGTGGGCTGTAAGGGAGTCTGTACGCTCTCTGCAGGTTCAGGAACTGGTTTTTGTTTCTCGGCCGGTTTTGATGCATTTTTTCTCGACCTCCTTCTGCTTCCCCACTCGCGAAACTTATTGACTCGTTGTTTTTGAAGCCCAACGGCGGATAGTTTGACTTTAAGTGTGTTTAATATGACATTCTTGTGTCCTTTTTTCAGTGGACTCCATTGAATGCTGTATGGGCTATTTAATGAAGTTTTCACTGGTATAGGCTTCTTTTTTTCTTTCTTAGTTGCTACTTTCGCTGGGGTAGACATTCTTTCTGGAAACCTGCTTTTTAAACGCAATACTGAATTAATTATATATAATTAATTAAATATATAAGTTCAATGACGTGTACAACATTCGCTAAAACTCTTCTATATAATCCAAGACGTATAGTTATACAAACCTAATAAAATAGCCCACCTGTTATAAAGAGTTTAATTTCCAAAGCGTGTGCACGTCCCTCTGTGCGCAGACATATTGTTTTTGAAGGTCTTCTTCTGTGGTCACACAACCTGTAACGTTTCTAGAGTCCACGCTGCCATCTAGCGGCTGACTGTCCTTTTAAACATCAGAGCTGTTCAACTAGCCGGGGTCGTCCACAACAAGCCTTTGTCATGTGCTATAATGAACAAAGTAGCAAAATCAATAATTTGTATTATTAATAATGATATAAATAGAACTATTGTTATTAGTTAATCTGCCAAAATAAAAGTTTTTAGAATTGACCCTTCTAAACGAACTATTTATAAATCGAGAGAGAGGCTAGTTAAACTGCTTTTCATGTCCTGAAAACGGATCTGTATAAATGCCTATATAAATATAAATGCATAAAAATAAATTCTTTATTATAGATCAGTGGTCCTGACCAGCTGTTTTTTTATTTAAAGACTTATGAGCATTTTGTTTTATTATTTTAAAATTCGTTGTTTAGTCAACTAGAAAAAATGAAATATACAAAGACAAAGAATAAAGCATATAACCAGAAAATGACAACATGTCTACTAATTGTTTGCAGGTTCAGTTGAAAATAAATAAAATAAAAATAACAAACCTTCAAACAGGGGGTGCCCTGCCATTTAATGTCAGTTAATCATTTTCTTAATTTACATGCTTTTTGGGTAAACTCTGCATCTCGTGTGAGGCGAAGCTGCATTTAAAAGCTAAAGAATGAATTGCTCCACAATAGAAATAGAATAAGCCGAAGTTCACTGGGTTTTTCCCTCGGACGTTCCATTAGCCAATCAGCGCTCAGCTCTACCGCAGCGCACTGGAGATCATCGTAAACTCTATTCATCAGTACATCTACGCTACGCTCTCTCTGACGCACCCAGCAGCGCAGTGCTCGCATAAGAAAATGACTTTGAAGGTATTTATCTGCACTGTTTTCTTTTAATTCCACGTTCCTTGCTTTTGATGAGATGTAATGCATGAAGAACAATGCGTTTGGATATTCCTTTAAGTCCACAGCTGGATATATATATATATATAGGTAGGATTTTAAAGATTAGGATCCCTGTATTAATATAATACTGCATTAGATTTAGCTGTACACGCAAAACTCATTGTATTCTCATCTTGCGCCCAGGCGCAAATCACGCATCCGGATATCAGAATCGTTTTCATCTGCAGCTTCTGGATGTGCGCTCGTGAATGTATTACGTCATTTTGTTCTTTATTTATGCACTGGCAAAAAGTTGGTTGATGTATAGCCTATCCACAAACAGTACACTTTATATAAAAGCTTAGAGAAAGCCTGTCTCTCAAATGCCAACTCATACCCTGTTTGCATGGGTACAAAGAGCATTCACGTTGGCACTGTTAGTTCGTTGGGACACTGAACAACAGGCAGCGTACAGTCCGAGAATAATGCATGATTCATAGTAATTAAGAATGTACTTAGTGGGGTCAAATGGGACTGTACTTAATAATGTTGTATAGGATCACAGCAAAAAATAAATAAATAGCCTAAGTGATGATCTGTGTTGGATGTATAGGCTGAATTTGAGCAATATGCTGAGAACGTAAAGAAAGTGAAGACCAGACCTACAGACCAAGAGCTGCTGGATTTGTACGGCCTCTACAAGCAAGTCGTCGTTGGGGATGTTAATACTGGTAAATGTTGTAAAACATTATAAATATTTGTAATAAACTATACATCTGAGCTTACCACTTTAGATCTCAAATCTGTATCTGTTGTGTGCAGACAAACCTGGAATTACAGATTTGAAAGGGAAAGCCAAATGGGAGGCATGGAATTCAAGGAAAGGTAAGAAAAAACGTTTATGCTGCTTCCCCTACCCCCTCTTTTCATTTCAAGCAATTCAAATGAAAGCCATGGTTGCACTTGTTTGCATTATGTAAATTGTAATCAGATTTGTAGTTATATATGAACCGCTTCTTTCAGATATATTTTGTTTCTCCAACAGGTATGTCAAATGAAGATGCCATGAATGCCTACATATCCCTGGCCAAGGGAGCCATTGAAAAGTATGGAATGTGATTGGAGAAAACATCTACCTAATTTTAAGTAGACATTCAAGCTTAACCATGACACATCTGTAAGATTAAAACATTAATTTAGTTTTTTTTCCTCTTATTTAATACAGATGAATATATTAAATGATAATTTACTTTGTTTCATAGAGACACCACTCAACTCTATACCATTACAAGTCAGGTGAAACCTAAAGATGTAAAAATATAATCTTGTAATTAAAGGAAGCTCTCAAATATGGTCTCCTCTTTATTTAATATGTCTTAACATGAAATTAAAGTCTGTAGTTTTCATGTATTGCTTCATTAGTATTAGCCGAGTCTTCAGGCTTGAGGACCAGTAATTGTGCCCTTATACACAAAGGGCTTCTTTGTCCTCTCAGTGTGCTCACTGAAGCGTAGTCATCACAACAGCTCTTTGGATCGGATGCAGAATGCAAGATGTGGGCCAGGTCTTGTAGGTGTTGCCAAATCAGGAAAAAATCCGCATTCAGAAACAGATGCCAGAGAACTTTGAGTGAATCAATGAGGTGTAAATGCGACAAACCAGTCATTTAATCTATTATTTAAATGAATTTAATTTCAATTAATTTCTTAATTATTAAATTATTTCTTAATTATTCATCTTTATTTATTTATCATAAAACATTATAAACTTTTTTGATGTTGTTTTTTCAGGCAAAAAGTAAAAAATTGTAAACAACATAATACCTTTAAATATATTTTTATATAGTCAATGATGTGACAGCGCTATGTTCTTGTCTGGATCTGTATTAAAAAGTATATCAAAGTAAGTAAATCAAACAAAAAAAATATCATACGCATATATTCAATTTCTGTATTAGGTCTTTTTATTAAAATGTTCGTTTTAAGTCAAATTGACATTCTTGACTCAATGAATGAAGTTTAAAATCTTTTTTGACTTAAATTAATAACAGCGCTTTTTATGTTATATATTAAATATTTAAAATATAAATGATTCAGTGCTCGATGGAGTTCCAGCAGAACCTTTATTTTGAAAAGTGTTCAGGCAGGCGGCCATTGTTAGAAGTGTTACTGTGTATGACTTCACGTTCAGTAATTAGGGCAAAGGTAACGGGAAAGATTCCCGATCTGGCGTTGAATGTAAACACATCAGGGTTCTTCAGTTAAGTACCAAGACTCTGTTTCACTGCTGCACTTTATCGCAGTTTCTGTTTCTGCATTGCTACAGTCTCGTTTCGCTGAGGTTAGTCAGTGTTTCTGTTTACACTTTATGTGTTCATCATGATGACCTGCACATGTTTTTATGATATTAGTTTATTTTTAGTTTAAATGTTTATGTGTATGCCTGATTGATTGATTTCATCCATCACGAGTACTAGTCATTTCATGAAGTGATTGGTTTATACATGAATGCTTTAATCCAGAGTGAATCCTGCAGCACTGACAGGCACTGCGTCAAGTGCATGTTTCCAGGGGGAGTAAAAGCAAACAGTGTTTTTTTTTACACTGATACGTGAAGATCGGACATGCTGCTTCTGAGTAACTCGTCTTATGTGATTCTCAGTTGATTCAGTCTAGTAATAATGGATAATCAGGTGTTCGAGTCTACTGCGGAGCGGACATTTCAGTATCAGAGCAGCCTCCCTCCTCTACCTGTACCCGATCTACACGCCTCACTCAGCAAATATCTGCATTCAGGTGAGAGGTCAACACTAACGTTAGCTCTCCAGCACAAACCTGCTACCTTCTCGCTGCCTATGTGTTACATCGGATAGGAATATTACCAACCTGTTTCATTCAACTGGAAACATTTATGAGTAAAATTTGCTTTTACGTTTAAGGGCTGCAGGGTCTAAAAAATGTTGTTGATGGCCGTTTCATGGAGTCGTTGACTATATAAAGTATAGACTGCACTGATTTCATGTTAACATTTTAAACCGTAAATACAGGCATCTGCCAGGGCTATTTCTCTTTCCCCCCCTTAAAAAACACTGAACTATATAAAAGGTCCCTGTTGTAGATCAGTGATTAATCATAATTTGTGTTCATTGAAATTAGGCAAGCACATGTTATAAATATTTAATTTGAAGTGCTAAAATTCCAAATGAAAACAATTTAATAAATAAAATAATACAAAAATAAAGCTATTTAGAAGTAGTTAAAAACATAACATAAATAGACTGAAAACCAAAATTATAAACTGATTTAAATGGTTAAAATAACAATTAAAAACAAGAAATAAATAGAAAAACTATACTAGTAAATAAAAAAATGTCATTGGTTTGTGTCAGTGTTATAAAGTTTACTGTAAAGATAAAGTGTATGTATATTATGTTTACTTTTATGGGTCTTTAAATATTATAAGTACAACTTATGTAGGTTACATGTAATTGATAGTACATAAATAGGTTATATTCCAGTAAAATGGCACAATTTGTACATGTAATATTTAAAGGGTTCGTTATTAATGGATTATTGCTCAAATTACTTATTACTAATTTAAATTACTAATTATTGGTCAGAAAAGACATTCAGTTTTTTTTTATAGGGAAATGAGTAAAATACATGTTTAACTTTCAGGGAAAAAATGTGGAATTGAATTTTATTAGTTTATTATTGTTATTATTATAATTTTCCAGTAAAACCTTTTGCATCTGAGGAGGAGTTACGAGCCACAGAGGCCATTGTGAAACGCTTTGAGGAGGGCATTGGACAACAGCTACATCAGAAGCTTCTGAAGAGAGCCAAGAGCAGGCGCAACTGGGTAATAGGACACAATTTTCTCTTCTTTACTTATTGCACCGCTCTGTTTGATCCAGACTATTGAATCACATAACTCATAATTGACATGTATTTTCATGTGTGTAGTTATGGACATTATTTGAACCTGTTCTTCTTTAGCTTGAGGACTGGTGGCTGGACACAGCGTATCTGGAGGTGCGCATCCCGTCTCAGCTGAATGTAAATTTTGGAGGACCTACAGCCTATTCGGAGCATGTCTGGCCTGTACGTGATGGCACACAGCTGGAGAGGACCAGCTTGAATTTGTGGCATATCCTCCAGTACTGGGACCTTATCCGCACGTAAGTGATCACTCATGAGAAACATAGAAACAGCGACGTAATAAATGTCTTTCGTAAGTGATGTTGTTGTCTACATCTGTACTGTATTAAGTCTGGAATATGACTGTTTGTATGTGCTGATACTAATCAGGGAGAGGCTGGCCGTTCATAAAGCGGGAGCGATGCCCTTTGACATGGATCAGTTCCGCATGCTCTTCTGCACATGCAAAGTGCCTGGCGTCAATAAAGACACCATCCTCAACTTCTTCAAAACAGGTTAGGCAAATGCATGCTTGTTTGTATGTATGCATAGATGCATCTATATGTTTCTTTTATGCTGCATGAGTGATCTCTGTGTGTTGTAGAGAGCGAAGGACCCTGCCCTTCTCACATGATAGTGATGTGTCGTGGGAGGGTCTTCACATTTGATGCTCTCTGTGATGGCTGTATCCTCACTCCCCCAGAGCTGCTGAGGTATAGTGCCAAGCGTAATAGTTTTCAGTGATTCAGCAGGTTGGATTTATTGATCCAGTGTAATCTATATGTCTTTATTTTGTTTGATTATGCACATTCATTGTTCTTGGCTGTGTTCCGAATGGAATACTACTTCCTGAGTATTCACTGTATACTGCCTGTGTTTTGTAGGCAGCTGACTTACATTAAAGAATGCTGTGATGGAGAACCGGAAGGGGATGGAGTGAGCGCTCTTACCACTGAAGAAAGGACACGCTGGGCAAAGGTAAGAGTCACGCCCCCAAAGGAGCACCTCAACCAATCACAGCGCAATATGCAAATGCACTCCACCTAACATTCTGCAAACGATGTGAAAGATTTTAAAAAGTGTATCAATCTATTTTGAAACAGTACTGAATGGATATTTCACATGTCTGTCTCTTTAGGCTCGAGATTATCTGATCTCCATTGATCCTGTGAATAAGACCATACTAGAGACCATCCAGAGCTCTTTAATTGTGCTCGGCCTGGATGATGCCCAGCCCTATACCACCCCTGAAAACTACACACAGGTTGAGCACAGTACACACACACTTGACTTGTATGAGTCATTGGTGACACTTGTTCCAGGTATCTTTTTCAGCCATTCTTACAAAGATTTCTCTCTCTCTCTTTTGATAGTTGACCCACCTGGCGTTAACTGGTGACCCCACAATCCGTTGGGGTGATAAATCCTACAATCTGATCTGCTTCTCTAATGGGACCTTCGCTTCTAACTGTGATGTAAATACAACCATTGATTATTGCAGCAAATTTAGTATCTCTGTATATTTTTACATGCACTTCTCTTCAAAATGTTATGATCAATAGGATAAAAAAAGTAATAGTTTTATTTAGAAAGTGTCCTTTCAGTGTCCTTGTTGTTACACAATACATGTGCTTAATTACATGCGAATAACCCTAGCCAAACCCTCTTCCTAACCGCACAGGAAGTACTTGCAGTTAATTAATATGAATCAGTACTTATATGCATTACACAGTATATAATTACACAGTAACAAGGACACAATAAAATAAAATGCAACCCAGAATTCTTACTGTATTTCTACATTGTTTACTGTATTATTCTTACTGTATTTGGGGTAATTACTGTGAGCATAAGGGACTTCTTTTAAACATTAAGAAAACCTTACCAGCCCCAGATATCACACAATATAAAGTAAAATGTAAAATTTAAAAGTATAATGGTCCCACTCAGTGATTATGTATGCATTTATTCCAAATATAAAATTATTTTGATCAATGTGATCCGAAAACACTTTAAATCTTAAAGTTAGCAGTATTTATTGTAGTTCATGTCTTTGTTATGATATAAATACATTATTGTGTATTTCTTGTTTTGTTTTAAAGCACGCGCCATATGATGCCATGGTTTTGGTATCTAATGGATATTACGTCGATCAAAAATTGAGGGCCTGTGGTGGAGTGTGGAAGGTAGGACTGCATTTAAATATATATATCTGTGTATTTCATAGTTTTATATGCGTGAATGTGCATCTTGAAATGATTATATGACCCCCAGGGTTCAGAGGTAGTGCGTGAGATGCCTGTGCCAGAGGAGCTGATATTCACCGTGGATGAACGAGTGAGAAGAGACATCACCCTGGCTAAAGAACAGTACACCAAAAGTGTAAGTTACATCATTACTATCTTTGTTATAAAATCCCATAATACTTTACTACAAATAGAATGCACTGTAAAGAGAGGGGGTTTTTAGCGTTTTTCTCAAAGCGTGTGTCTCTACAGTCTCAGGACCTGCAGGTCACCAGCTACGCCTTCACCTCATTTGGAAAAGCAGCCATTAAGAAGAGAAAGCTTCACCCTGACACTTTCGTACAGCTGGCTCTGCAGTTAGCATACTACAGACAACACGGAAAGTAAGTGTTTCTGATAGCACCCTGAGAGAACAATCGAAACACAGTCCTCTCTAAGTATTGGCATCCTTCTCTCTGTCATTCTCAGGTCTGGTAGTTGTTATGAGACCGCCACCACGCGCCGTTTCTTTCATGGCCGCACCGAGACCATGAGGCCCTGCACTGTGGAGGCCCAGCACTGGTGCAGAACCATGATGAACCCTACCTCCACAGTGAGTGCCTTGTGTGGGATAAATAACTTTTTATAGCTTTAAAGGGCCCTTATTATGGGTTATTTACAGTCTTTAAATTTCAGATTGATTTTTTTTCTCCTTTTTTTACACAGACTGAAGAGAAAAGACAAGCTTTAAATGCAGCCTTCAGCAAACATAACAAACTGATGTCAGAGGCACAGGATGGAAAAGGTTTGTGTTTGTCAATGTAGTAATATTTACACTATGTAAAAGATAATATGGCAGGGACAAATATTTGGATGATCTTTGCACAGGCTTTGACAGACACCTCCTGGGCTTATACCTGATTGCCAAAGAGGAGGGTCTTCCTGTGCCTGAACTCTACACGGATCCGCTTTATACAAAGAGGTCTGGCCCAGCACTTTTAATTCCCATGGTTCATTGCCAGTGTATTGTTGTAAAAGTGGTTCACTGCAACTCCTCTAGTGTCTTTCTGTGTTTACAGCGGAGGAGGGGGGAGTTTTGTTCTTTCCACTAGTCTGGTGGGCTACACCACTGTACTGGGAGCAGTCGCACCCATGGTGCCACACGGATATGGGTTTTTCTACCGCATTCGTGATGACAGGTTGGTTCATATCAGTTTATGTCATTATAAAGAAAAAAAGATGTAATATATATATTTTAAATATATATTTTATATATTTACTATTTGATTAAAATGTTTAATTAGAAACGTTATTTGAATAATATTTCACAATATGATTGTGCAAATTAATTCAGTCTTGATGAGCATAAAAAAACTTGCTAAAAACATTAAAAAATTATTATTTACAGTGTATGACTGGTAGTGTATTTTAATTTTGATCTAACTTAATTCAATTCTATATTTAATGTATCCTTTCTTCTCAGAATTGTTGCATCCTGCACCGCTTGGAAGTCCAACCAAGAGACAGATGCTGAAACCCTGTTTCAGAACCTCTGCACCTCTTTACATGACATCATGCACGTCACTACTCAGTCCCAGCTGTGAAGCTGAGCATTCTGGGAAGTAACCTCACTGCTTTAGTTATGCCATTGGACAGGAGCAAAATGGCCTTTAGACAGATGCTGTGAATTTAAAATGGTTAATATGCTCTCTTGTACGGTTATATCCAGAATATATAGATTATAATTGTGAAGAAATGGGACATTTGTTTGAGATATTACCAGACATATTAAGATGATTTTTAGTACAGCTGGTGCTTTAAGCTCCCACGTGCCTTTGATTAGTCATCTCTGAATCACTTGAATCAGGAAATCCTCCTCTGAGAGGCTGCATGACATTTAACCTACAGTTTTTGCTACATTAGCAGTATTGCTTCCTGTTACTGAAACTATAATGTCACAGGATGCACTAGAGAGAGACCTTAACAATATGATATCAGATGAACTTCATCAAGTGTGGGAGTTCGTCTTGACCTGTTATTCACCTCAAGCACACATACGCTATTAATAAACTGTTAATGCACAAATCAATGCAACAGTGCAAGTATAATGCAGATACATAATTCCTCTTTATTTTCTTAATTTGAAAAGTTTCTACTATAATGTGTTTTTTTCAAACTTTTCAGACTCAATGCACTAGAATCTTTTTGAATCAATAGGACATAAAAGAATGTTTTTATAATGTAGATGTACAAAACATTTCAATGTAGGTTTAATTTGCACTGCTTTTTTAGATATTGGGAAACACAATATAAATGTTCCTGAAATGTAAATTGTGCTGATATTATAGGCTGCTTCCTTCATCATAGGACCTTAAAGCAGCAGTCTGTAACATTTTTTTTGGTTGAAAATGATACAAAATCAATATTTAAGCAAGTTTTATAACCAGCCAGTGTAAAAAACTGTCACATTTTGCCCGAATCACATTGATTAGATTATAATTATTTTAGAATTAAAGTAAAACAATAATTGTGATGAGATTATTGATTTAATTGCCATTGGTAGCACAATTTATGGTAATGCTTTTTACCTCAGTTGGTCAGAATAAACATGTTTTCTGATGACAATATATGGTGAAAATTTTATTTTGGTCATTCCAAGACACTGTGTACAAGCCACGCATGGAACATAATTCTGCAAGGAACTGCAATTCCAGGTTTTCAAACATAGATGGCAACAAATGCAAAATTTACAGACTGCAGCTTTAAATCTTTTCCACCTGTTGCTTTAAATGGACATTTTTGTAATGCCAGTGCGTAGATTTGAATGTGAATTGCCCACAAATTTGCTTGTTGCCAGTATCTGTAAAAGATATTGTAAACATTGCCACCGAGTATTAATATGGTGTGAATGATCCATGTGTTTGTGTAATAATTTTATTTGTCCACTTGCTTTATCATTTATGGCCTCAAACATGCCTGATTGTTTTTAATTATTGCATCTCTGAAATGTGGATTGATTGTAAATATATATTAAAGTAATTACAGCTTTCAAATGTCTGTTTAATGCCTAGTTACTTTTGTGCAAATATTTCATGTAGTCTTCATAAGTGTTTCAGTGTCAGAGCACAGCTGTGAACTTAGTTTTACATTTGTGTAAATGCAGCAAATCTTTAACCCAGTGTCTTGGTGAAATATTAAAATTTTATGTGAAGGCAAGAGAAATATGAAATCTTTATCAGCATCTAGCTTAGCACATTTCACCGTGACAGCAAATCAACTGAATATGATTTAGGTTTGAAAACATGTAACTTGTAAAGTTAATTGTTTTCTTACTGTGTATGAACCAATCATGTTTTTTTAACCAATTCTTTTACTTGATTTTGCAGAACAAAGGGTAAAATTGCAGACTTTTCTCTCATGATACTGTACTTTTCTAATCATTGTATTCATGCTTTCTCACAATCAACTGCAAGCTCACACTCAGAATAACACTCAGTCGTTCATTTCAGGGGAAACACCACATGCATTTAATTGAATCTTTACATGTACTTTAAGTGTAAAAAGTAAAAAAAACAACACATTTCAAAATTTACTTTTTGACGTTCAATGTACTGTATATGAAGTCAAAGAATAAGGCTAATGAAAAATGAAATCTATTCTAAACATTTTTTTTACAGTTATAAGAAAACAGTGCCATAAGACAAAGCAGCCTTATGTTAGTCTGATAAATATCAAGGCACCACACACAGAGAACACTATCATGTATTCAATCATAATACAAACTCTTTGGTCATCTTCTCACCTAAAGAAACAATAACCGTCTTCCCTGAGAAGACAAGGCAACGTTTTTAGTATTAGGCACAAAGGGACAAATAATTCATGTATATATAAATTACTGTACATTATTACGTAAAGACAATCACATTTAAAATGTTCTGCATGTACAAAGTCAGTGACCATGAAATCAGAATATGGTAGTGCTTGGTAGAACGGTTAATACAGATTTTTTTTTGTTGTTTAATACAATTAAATCAGCAACAAGTGCATGCTGATTTGGATAAATGTTACGTCTTAAAACTGTAAAGCACAAAACGACAAGGCGCTGAGTTTTTACAATGCTTAGTCAGACCTCTGCTCTGCTAACATTGCGCTTGGACACAAATGTGCACATCCTTATTATTTTCCTGTAGCAATGCCACCTACAACGAAATACAGGCCTGCAAGCACAGGAGAGGGTTTCCATGTAATGTTTTCTAGAATCTGCATGTGCGCTGCTCCTCTCGACCATCAGTGACTCATCTGAGAGGTGACGAGGGTGTAGTACGCCCCCTGCTGGCTGAGGAGCTGCTGATGTGTGCCCTGCTCCACCACAACTCCGTTTTGGACCACAGCTATACGGTCTGCGTTCTGGATGGTGGACAGCCGGTGGGCTACGATGATACATGTGCGGCCCTCGCGTGCCTTATCCAGAGCATCCTGCACTATCTACTCATACCACACAGAGAGAAGAGAGACATGTGCAAACATGAGTACAAACTCACAGCTTTGATTTATGGTTGAAACCACTGTAATAGATATGACTGTTATAACTGTATAACTGTTTATCATGGTGTTGTGTGAACTGCGATCTTACCTTCTCACTCTCAGTATCCAGAGCGGATGTGGCTTCATCTAGCAGCAAGACTTTGGGATTGCGGAGGATGGCCCTCGCTATAGCAATACGCTGCTTCTGTCCTCCTGACAGCTGTGTACCTTTATCACCCGCTTGTGTCTGGTATTGCTGCAACCAAACCACACTATATTTAGGAAAACTAACAGTAAAGCTGTTTGTGTACATAATATATGTGTGTGTACTTATGTATATATTAATACACACATGCATGTACTGTATATATTTAAGAAATATGTTATGTTTATATATTAAATATATTTATAATATAAATTATATGAATATAAATATATAGATGGGTCTTGATGTATACATAATAAATACTCAGTACACACACAAACACATGTACTGTACACATATTTATTTGTTTTTTTAGTTTGGTTACAGGAATAGAACATTTTTGTTTTTATTTATTGCTTTTTGTTTCTACTACTGTTTTGGGTTGGTACTTGGTAGTATATTTTCTCTTGAGGTCACCTAAGTTGCATTGATTTGATAAAAAAAGGTACAAACTTAACTGTTATATATAATTTACAAAAATTTAATATTTTACAAAATATATGTCTTTCATGATATATGAATGTTCAGCAGCATTTCTCCAGTCTTTAGTGACACGTCACTGTTCAAGGAACCTTTTTTATTGTTTTCGCTGAAAATAGTTGTGCTGCTCATTGTATTTTTTCAGGATCCTTTGATTAATAAAAATGTCCAAAAGAACATTTACTGCATTTGAAATAGAAATATTTTGATCATTTTAAAGTGTCCTTGCAAAATACATGTTTTTTGTTTATAATTATTCTCTTCAAAAAGCATTTTTAAAAAGTCTTCGTTTTGACCCTTGACTTTTGGATGGGGTGTGCATGGGGATGATGGTTGTACTGTACCTGTGGCAGCCCCTCTATAAAGGAGTGTATGTTAGCGGCTTTAGCGGCCTCTTCGATCTCCTGCTGGCTGACTTTTCTGCTGTTGTCTCCGTATGCGATGTTCTCTGCCAGGCTGCAGTCAAACAGCACAGGCTCCTGGGAAACGATGCCGATTTGTGAGCGCAGCCAGTGGATGTTCAGCTGCTTTGCGTCACTGTCATCCAGCATCTGTTGATAAAGGGTAACTTTTACCAAAACTATGTTTTATTACTAGTATAATGCATCTCAAATTTCTCTAACATGTACAGTATTTTGCGTTTAGACCTAATGAATATTATTTAGCTATAGTCATGTGGTTTGCTCAATTAGGAAAAAAATCCTGTTTAAACTGTTATCTTGTTTGGCACTGTCCACTGGTGATCACATCACATGAAACGGAGGTTAATAGCGTGTAAACAGATCTGTTATGGTCTGAGTCATTGAGGTTAAGGACCTGAAGTATGCAGGTGAAAGAGAAGCATCCTTTGATGGGCATATCCGGGTATCCTTGTTTTTTTGGCCTGCCTTAAGATACCTTATCATTGGCCTTGAGGAAGGTAATAAAATTTTGATTTGCATGGCTGTTATGTACTAAACGTTATGTATGTGTGTGAATTACATCTTACTTGGTTGGATGATTGATTAGCGACTGAGACTATTTAGTCAATTCATAAACCCATGTGAAAAAACATTGATATGTAAATAAAAGTTATTACATAATATACGATAAAAAGATGTCACTTGTCTGTATGTGTGTTTTCCTACCACTTTGCCCTGCTGGGGGTCATAAAATCTCTCCAGTAATTGGATGGTGGTGCTCTTGCCACAGCCACTGCTGCCCACCAGAGCGAGAGTTTGCCCCTTCTTCACTCGGAGCCTCAGACCCTGCAGCACTGGTACATTCATCCGGGACGGGTAGTTAAAACGCACATCTTCGAAAGACACATTCCCTTCAAATTTATCCTACAGAGATTAAAAAGAAAAAGCCATATTAATGTGTGTGTACTAGTGTCTTCATGGCAATACATTTGTCTCTTGATGAATACATTGAATGACACAGGATATTTATGGCAGGCAGAATCCAGCTTTATCAGATTAGGACAGAGCAGCAGAAGTGGTAAATAATTAATTTCATGACACTCTTCTAAGAACTCGGAGATCTTGCCTAGAGTTAGAACGTTTTTCTGTGTATTCTGGTGTTCAGTTGCATGTGTGAAAGGATTTACCGGCTTGTCTCCGTCCTCTGAGGCATTGTCTATGGCTGGGACTCTGCTGATGAGCATTAGGACATGAGAAGCAGCCATCTTGGCCTTGGCGTAGTTTGGAGTGAATGAATTTGCCGCTCCAACAGCCCCTGCTCCAGACACCACAGCTGAGATCACCCTGACAGACACAAACATGGTTATTTTCATTAACCTTAACCATTAAAACCACTGTCATTACTCAACACAAAAAAATACTCATACAGTGTTACTTATTTATTCTAACTTATACTAGACTCATTACATGTAAATTAAACATGTAAATCATGAAAGTCAAAAATATTAGAATATTTCCTAAGATCAATAAAATAATTTAAAAAAGGATTTGCAAAAATAACCACAATTTTGCTTTTTGCAAAAAGCATTTTGGTTACCAAAAATAAAGAGTTTGTTCAATTTGAATTTGAATAAAAAAAAAAACTTTATCATTCAAATTTGATCACACTTTAAAATTAATGAGTTATAACTTCATATGATTAATAGAGAAAATTAAATACACAGGAACAAAAATCATAATAGAGAAAAAAAAAAATCATAGGACCCTATAATAACAATAATAATAACAATAATATACATATAAAATACATTTAGTTATTTTATGAATTTAGTGACATGGTTTTTGATTGATTATTAAAATGTAATTAAACCATCAATCAATCAATCTACTGATTATACAGGCATCTGTTTTGTGTTGTTGTTTAAAATATATTACATTATTTTTGCTATTTTTATTTGACTTTTTTTTCTCTGAAACTGCTCTGAAAAGTTGTATTCATAGCAATAAAGCTGACTAAATATATACACATAGTATTGACTGAATTGTTAATCCAGTGGTTATTAGTAAGATTTCATAATTTTTATTAGACTCTGGTAACTGTGGGTTGCTGTTTAATTAGTGATTAGGAGAACAGTTTTAATTATCGCCCTGCTTAAAGCCCACTTGTTAGATAACATTGGATCCTCTTAAATCTTCAAACGTAATGAATCACAACAATTGTCTGAGAGAACATCTACATTCACTGCTCATCTGGATAGTTTATTCTGACTCACTTTTCTTCTGTAATTATTAACTTATACTGTAGAAACCAGCAGACTTTGTACCTCCAATCCACTCCATCTTAACAGCTGCACTATAGTGTGTTTGTGTCTCTACTGCCTGACCTCACTCACTTCTGTTTAATTTTTACACATTCGAACTACCTGTGACACACATTGTAGATGACACTGGATCATGTCGATACTACTTTGGAGACTTTTTATCACATATTCACATGCTCAGAAATGTACTGAGTCACTTACAGAAAGACGCCCTCAAAGGTCATCAGCTTTTGTTCAATGAGCCAAGAGCCGAACTTGAAACAGCCAGCATATGCAAAATAGATCATCGCTTGAGAGAAGGAGAACGTCAAGCCGAAAACATGGGCTTTTTTCTTAGAGTTTCTACGGAAACATAAATTATGACCAGTTATGAAGCTCATTTTAAATCCTAATATATATATAATAGAAGTATGATTAGTTGATTTAAACGTACTTGTAGGACACCACAAAGTTTTCCTCATACAGACTCTCAAACTTACTCTCCCTGGTCAATGAAACCACAGTACGGATATTCTCAATGGCTTCCGTTGCAATCTGAATGAGAAAAATACATTTCAGACAAGGTAGAGAGGATTTAGTTGATTTAATTTGTGCTGCTTTAAAAGCATAAATGTTCACCTTTCCAGCGTGCTCAAGCTCTTTCTTGTCTTTGAGAGCATGTCCTGCCAATAACTTCATCTGGATGGCTCCAGCCACAGCGATGATTGGCACAATGAAGAGAATGAGGAGGGTCAACTGCCAGCCATACACAAATGAGATGATAATGGCGGTGCCCAAGTTGGCCACATTCTGTGCCAGTGTTGCCAATCTAACACCAGTTGCCTGTTGGAAATAAAGTCAGTGTGCCATTTGTGATGAGCTACTATGTTAAAATGTTAAACCAAACATGTCATTTTTAAAAAAAAACAACTTAATTTCTTCAATTTAAACAGTATTTAATCTGTTCTACATTTGCAATACACTATAAAAACAGTACATAGGATAGAAATAGGGTGATGAGTTTTGTTACTGTACATTAGGTATAAGTTTAGGAGCTTGGGACAATGTGTGAGACTATGTGTTATAGGAATAGGGAATAAGACTTACACCCTGCACTTGAGCTGTGTCTGCAGCCAGTCTGGTGGTCAGCGCACCCACACTGTTCTTACTATTATCAAACCAGCTCAGGTCCTAAAAGACACACAGACAGGTGTCACACCACTCTGCATCAGCAGGCATCCAGAAATAGCTTCTTTGGGGTAAACTTTGAGATGATTGGTTAATGTCATTTATCATCTCACCTGTCTCATCATAGAATTGAAGGCTTTAAACCTCAGTCGCATGGTCAGAATCTCACCGGCTTTCCCAAAACAGAAACCCTAAAAGAAATGAATTTAAAAACGTAATTTTGAAAAACCATATATGGCCATTCCAGTTAAAAAGGTTATTTAAAAATGTTTATGCGTTTTGACACATACAATATTTTTACTATGCCCTGACATTTATAATATTATTTTTATTCAATGAAGCATAAAATCCAGAAAAGTTACTGATGGGGAATCAAAGTTTGGGCTTGCTCACCAAGGATGCATTTATTTGATCAAAAACACAGTAACAAAGTAATGTTGAGAAATAGTATTCATTTACGGTAATTCTTTTTCTATTTAAATTTTTTTTCTTTAATAGTGGCAAAGCTGACATTTCAGCATCATTACATTTATAATACATTTTGGAATTTTAAATCCTATTTGTAGTCAATTTAAATATACCTTGTTTCTATTCACTTTAGTTCCATAGTAAGAGTTACATTTTAAATTTAAATACAGTAAGAGCTGAATTTTAGCAGGTTTAGTTTGTCTAGGCAAATAATTGACAGATCTGTCTGCTATTCTTTGGCGTTTACAAAGTGGTATTTTACAACAGTCATCAGCTTTCAGATAAGAAAGATCATATGAACTTTTTACCAGCACTCAATGTACAGGATGCACCTCACATGTATGCTTATCAGAACAAAAAATTCCTTTGAAACGCCTCACATGAACACCTTGAATATATATAAACGTCTTCATCCCTGGCTACACTTTTGAACTGAACATGTATCAAGATGGTACCTAAAGTAACTGGTCACCCACAAATGAAAATTCACCACTGACTTCCACAGTAGGAAATAAAATGCTATGGAAGTAACTCAAGGGTGAGTAAATGATGACAGAATTTTCATTTTTGGGTGAATTATTCCTCAAGCAATTTATTATCATATTTAGCCAATGTCTACAATTTCTGTTTAGCATTCAAGGCATTACATTTTCTGTGTGTTTAAACATTGATCCTTTAGCACAAAACATACCTGAAAGAACAAAGTGAAAAAGGACACAATCCCGATGCCAGCAAACAGCAGAGAGTAGAGCTCAGTCCTGCTGCGTATAAGGTCCTTATCTACTTCACCAAACACCTAGAGACAAAGAAAAGTTGAGACAGAAAAATAAATGTATGAGAAAAAATATCTAAGTAATGCTGACTGTAAAATATTTGTAATTATTATTAATATAATATATTTTTCATGTACAACATACAGCAATGATTTTGGAGAAAACAACAGCAAATGCAGGCTGCAAGGCTCCGTTTACGGTGGCACATGAAACTCCTAAAACGATATATGGCCATTCCGGTTTATTTAGTTTCAGGACTGTTAGGAAGGAAACATTTGGAGCCTTTTCCTATAAACAGGAGAGTGAACAAACAAAACTAAGTAAAATAATTTCAAACAATATATCTTATCATGATTATAATTTTATTTGCAGTTAATGTATCAAGCCTTTAAGTTTCCTTTTTAGGAAAGAAAACAAATTATAATTTATGAAGATGACATTCGTTTTTGTCTATACTTGGTCTCTTACCTCCTCTGGCTGCTTCTCTTCATCCTGCTGCTCTTTTTCTGAGCCACTTCTTGATTTCTGTCTGAAAAGTGTGCGTTCATTTAGAGAGGTGACTGAGGGACTCTTTTCATCCAAAGTCAGCTCCTCTTTGTCTTCTGTGTCCTCTGCGCCCTTAAACATCTGCAATTTAAACAAGGGAACTCATAACAGACCCCAGAATTCACTTTCCCAGTGTTTTTATGCACAATTCTTTAGAGAATGTGCAATACCTCTAGCAGGGTTTGAAACTTTTTTGATCACCAGCCAAAGTGGCTGGTAACTTTCTTAAGTTACCACCCAATCAAAAATTCTATTAGACAATTTTTTACATGGTGAAAATAAGAGATTATGCCACTGAATGAAAATTTGATAATTTTATTTACAGTGCATGAAAAACGCACAAAACACACAAAAATTAAAATTACTGGTCCCTACCACCATTCAGATTTCATCCTAATAGACAGATTTAACTGTGGTGACAAACAACTGGCCATTATGTTAAAATTAAATATTTTCACTTCTTAAGGTCAAGAACATGAAATGAAATACCAATGGTTATATAGGCTAAGTATGCATTCTTTATTGTTTACCATATTATTCATTCTTTCAAGCAGAAATATTTGTTTCTGCTTGAAAGACGTGCTGTGTGAGACGTGCTATGTGTGTGTGCTTCAGTGTCTGCGCTCAGAAACCGGACTGAACTGAGCTCTCTCTTCAATCTCCAAACATATCCATATGCTCCGCTCTTCCCTTAATCCCACATACTAAGATTTTTTAACGTTTTATGAGACGTGCAGCAAATGTACAGCGTATAAATACAGTTAATGTACACATCTAACCTCTGAACCACGCAGCACATTCATTCTGAAATAATCTCTTTCCAATCTTCCCATTTTCGTATCGTTTTTATTCGTTGACGAAAATGTCAATAGTTTTTCGTCATAGTTTTTGTCATTTCAAATTAGTTTTCATTCGTTATCGTCGGTGAAAAAAATGTTGTTTGTTTTGTTGAAAATTATTTGTCAATTAAATTAACACTGCTGCGCGCTGCTGCCAAAGCTATCTAAAACGTCGCCCGTAGTGTAGTGTTCATGTGAAATGTAGGATGGAGGGGACAAGCGACCCAGAGAGTCTCTGACATGATTTGCATGATTGCATGAGTCAACGGCCAATCTGGCTGGTACGTTTTTATCAATACCCCCCAAAATGATTTTTAACCTGCATTTGGCGGGTTGGCGGGTGTTAATTTCAAACCCTGGCCTTAATGATAACATGTTCCAGCCTCAAACAATCCATTAAAATGGATAAAGCGCATAAAATCTTTATAAAACGTATTACATAGTGGAAGTATAAAGGGCTGATCACAATGACAGTAATTCAACCATTTAAGATTGTCAAGTCCCTCTAGTGTTTATTGCTATTTCACAGCAATATTTGACAAAGATCATGTGAGCTTTACTATCTGCTCAATATCTTTGATGGCTCCTGTTACTCATGTTGCTGTCAACTCTTAGAACATAAATGACTTATAGTTGCTACAAATCACTGACAGTTAATATCCTTTAATGTTATATAAAAGCAATTTCAAAGGGTAAAAGCTATTTTCACCTTTAATGGACAACACAGAAGAGTAAACAATTGGGAGGGGAACATGACCAGGAAAAGTTCTTAATTGGGACTCAAACTCAAGCAGATCTTCCATATGTCAGTGCACTACAAGACAATAGATGACCTTTCATGCTTTTACAAGTAATGTTAATACAGAGCTTGTGTGTTTATGTACTGCACTGTGGGTTTCTAACCTGCATAGTAACAAGAGTGTGGTAGATTCCTTTTCTCTCCATCAGTTCGTCATGTGTGCCCAGTTCTACAATTTCACCTTTCTGGAATCCAGCAATAACATCAGCATTTCGAATAGTAGACAGCCGGTGAGCCACTATAATGGTAGTTCTGCCCAGCCTGACCTATACAGATGCACAAAAAATAAATAAATAAATAAAATAATATATATATATATACACATACAGACACAGAAACAATATTTGCAGTATTTTTCCAGACTGCTTTTTTTGTTACCTTATCTAATGCTGCTTGCACAATAGTCTCACTTTCAGCATCCAGAGCAGATGTAGCCTCATCAAGAAGTAGGATTTTTGGGTTACGCACAAGAGCTCTTGCAATAGCGATACGCTGCTTTTGTCCGCCACTCATCTGGGTGCCCCTCTCTCCAACTAGAGTCTCAAATTTCTGAAAACGCCCAGAGATATTGGTCAGAGCCTATGTGATCGGACAAATCTAATTAACTCCTCAAAAGTAAAACTATGAAAATTTTAGTACATCTGGGAGTTTCATGATGAAGTCGTAGGCATTGGCTTCACGTGCAGCCTGTTCGATCTCCTCCTGAGTGACGTCTTGGCGGCCATAGCGAATGTTTTCTGAGATGGTTGTGGCAAACAGCACCGGCTCCTGGCTGACTACACCAATCAGTTCTCTCAGACCTCGCACGTTCAGAGAGCGAATATCATGGCCATCTATAGTCACCTGTGGACAAAGTTTGGATGAAGAACAGGAAGGTCAAGTAGTTTGTACTGCTCAGCCTCTCTTTGTACTTACCGTTCCTTCCTGTGGGTCATAGAAGCGTTGTAAAAGCTGGATTGTTGTGCTTTTTCCACACCCACTGCTGCCCACCAGAGCAATAGTCTGTCCACTCATGACTTTAAGATTCATGCCATTCAGAACCTACAAGCCAAACCAGAGCTGGATTCATTTCATTCTGTAAAGTTATTTTGTTTAAATAGTTTTTAATAAATCTTTTTATGGTCCTACTTTCACATCCTGTCGTGAGGGGTATGTAAAGTGAATGTTTTTGAACTCTATGTCTCCTTTTACGACATCAAGTTTGTAGCCTTCCTTTGAGAAACTGTCAATTTTGGGTTCCTGTTTTGGAAAAAAAATGAAAGATTATGAGTGAAATTCATTATTTTAAATACAAAGTCCAGTAAAGGGCAGAGGTAAGTTCATAATTAAACCTCATTCAGACTAATAGACATCAATATCACACTAATTGCGCTACACCACAGAAAACTGGCTCCCTGTGGTCTTCTATTCATTGGATCTCAGTAGGGAAGCACCTCTGATCCTGAGACCAGGCCGTTTTCATGGTGCTAAAAGAATGAGGGGAAGTTATGCAACTTGTCCCTGAATTATTTTTGCGCACCTTTTTGTCTCTGAGTTTTTATCTCAAAGCCGCTGTCTGCTCACTGTGTGTGTGGTGTTTGTGTAAACTTGAACATCGGAGTCTAAATAAAGACAAAGTTTCGTCCTGTGCGTTTGTTTTAATTGTTCAGGCTTGTCCTTCTTGGAACACTAAACAGAAGTTAAAAATCAAACAGTTTTGCTTCTCTTCTATGTTTAAATGTTTGTAAAGAATTAAAACAATGTGAGCTGCACTTTCTGAAGGACATATAGATTTATTGAACTTTCATAGGTGTATGATTGGGTAAATGATCCAGACTCCGTTTCTCAAAAGCATTGTAAGCCTTGTAAGTTGATTGTTATTCAAAGGCTTCAATGGATCTACAATGTACCTAAGGTTATAATGTTTTTATTTTAATATCTGGAGCTAAAATTCAACAAGTTAGGAAACAATGCAATACACTTAAAAAAAAGGGTCAGGGCTCCCAGTCTTATTTGATTAATGGATTTCTTTGACTTTTCCAGTCATTCATGAATTTTTAATATCGCTTTCTTTTATTTTTTTCTTACAGACCATGCCATATTTTTAATTAGCTCTTGGCTTGCAGTCTTTTTACAGACATGGATATACTGTGTTGTGACAATTATCCATCTGAATCTGAAGAAATTGTACGATACCACAAAAATCACAGTGCTATTAATATAGCGAATGTGTTTAGTTAGTTTGGATGGGACTTCTAACCTTTTAACGCAAGGGGGAAAACATAATATCCTGTCTAGCTTCCTAGGTAACAACTACATGATGGATCTTCTTCTGGATTGGGGACAGTTGTTTTTCTTCCAACAATTATGTTACATAATATCCTGAATGCATTTATGATTAGCTAACAACGAGTTCACTCACATGATCAATAATGTGGAAAACTTTGTGGGCGGCCCCTCTTGCACTAGTGAAGGACTGGATGTTGGGAGACATTTGACCTATACCGAAAGCTCCAATTAGGACTGAGAAGAAAACCTAAAATATTGAAACAGAAAATGTACTTGTGAGTCATAATTATTTAATTATTTAATAGCAATTGCTATTTATGATGTAAATGATGGGGGATGAAAAATATAACTTTATCGTTTTAATCAGAAGATCACAAAAGTTTTGTAATAACCCTGCTGTGACTCACAGTTAAAAGTGTGCCTGGCATGTACTCTCCAGCCAGGATAAGAGTGCTGCCATACCAAAAGGCCAGTGCATAAGACATATAGATCATGAAGAATGTGAAGCCCATAGCAATGTTCACAATGATGGCCTTCCTTATGCCAACGTTTTTTGCTTCCTCTAAGTTTTTGTGATACCTTTAAAGAACAGAAAAAAAGTCATTTGTCATTCTGGATGCAAAACAAATTATTATCAAACTGATTTCCCATCCAGTTGTTTCATATTCGCCAAACAACAAACTGACTAAAATTTCAAGACCAAAACAGAGTTGTCACCTTCGTAGTTGTCTAGACTTTATGTTTCTAAGATGGTTTGGCAAGTGAACTGCTTTTAGTTTAAGTCATAGAAAGGTCAGGATGTTTATCACTCTGTCTCATGTACCACAAACGCATGTATGTCATCATCAGACTTCCGCTGAGAAACGGTGCTGACATTATCTAAGAAACAGGATGACATTCAAACACACCTCAGTATCTCTTTCTTCTGTCCACCAAAGGCAAAGACAGTTCTGATGGATGACAGAACTTCCTCAGCCACTGCTCCAGCCTTGGCGTAGGCTGTCTGTTCCAGCGATGTGAACGATGTCATCACCTAATGATGTAGGGATACAATGTTGTTTTAAAATAACTTCAAATATCTGTTTTTGAAAGAAATGTCTTATACTCACCAAAACTGCATATATTTTATAAAAAACACAGGGAAAAAATAATGTAACTATTTGAATCTCTAGTCCAGTGTCACATGATCCTACAGTAATCATTGTAATAAATATTACCAATGTCAAAAACAGTCCTGCTGCCTAATATTTTTGTGAAACTGTGATACTCCGGATTTTTCAGGACTTCTTTAACGAAAATAACGCTCAGAAGAACAACATTTATTTAAATTAGAAATACTTTATAATATTATGAATGTCTTACAGCTTACAAACCTACAGCTAGAATATCTCTGTATTTGTCTTTGTTGAGCCTTTACACTAATAGTCTCTTTACAGCTAGGTAGAACTGTATACAGTTATAAAACCACATGAAAAAAAGGCTGTTAGTAAGTAAGAGGGCCACCATTTGAGTCAGGAGCTTACTATATATATAAAAATTCTAAAATTCTTTCTCCTCGTGTTTCTTTTTATCCCACCTTTGCGATGATAGCAGCTGAGATTACGAGTAAAGGACTAACAGCGAGGATGACGAGGGTCAGCTTCCAGCCTTTGGCAAAACCAATGATGACGCCAGTTACAAAGGTGGTCAGATTCTGAAGCAGCATGCCAAGCTTATCCCCAATGCCTTCATTTATTTTGTAGACATCACTGCAGAGTAAAAAAGAGAGTGATGTAGGTGTGCGTTAATGTGTGAATAATATGTAGATCAATGACTCTTGTTGTGCGTCATACTCTGTGAGGCGTGTGTTGAGCTGTCCTGTCTCATTGACATCAAACCAGCTGATCTCCTGTTTCATGATTGAGTGAAAGAATTTCTTTCTAAGTTTCTTCACCTGACGTCCTGCGGCAAGAGTCCAAAAGGCTACCTGCATGTATGCCGCAAACAAAACTACAAATCCCATGATGCTGTAGTATATAGCAAACCTGAGAAGGAGAAACAAGACTATCATACATAATAAAAATGTAAAAAAAAAAATTGCGGTGTTCCAATGCAAAGCACGGTGGTCTTACGTTGTCATTTCCTCTCCTAAAGTCTTATTACTGGTTTGTGGAAAGGTGAAGTCTAGAGATTAAAAGGACATTGTTATTGTTAGTTTGGAGAAAACCTCACAGATTTCCCTGTGAAATAATTATACACTTACTGGGTGGACGGGTGATGTTCTTTAAATTCTCTTCAAATGTATAACCCACAAAGCTGTCTGTCATGTCTCCAAGAACAATAACCATGAGAGGAAGTACTGCCCCATTAACTATGGACATGACAGTGGCAATCAGCATCAGAAAAATGTCGACACCATCTGCATAACGAAACTGACACACAGATACACTTGAATATTGCTATTTTTATTGAATCCAGAAAATAAAATAAACAGCAATGTGATCAAACTTAAAATTGCAATACTATAATGAGAGCATGTAAGGACACATATTAAACCTTCAATCAATGCCATAGTTCAACGGATTTAGTCAAAGTATTTTAGCAAAACAATTACTTTATTTTTTTGCATACAACTTTATGGCTGTAAAGCATAATTAATTTCACAAATCACAAAATATACCAGTCCTACAAATATTTCACTCACTATTTCAAATGTCCCGACCATCTCCAACTTTTCCTTCTCCTCTTTCTTGCCATTTTTCTCACTGCTGGAAGGAAATTTCACAATTAAGCTCAGAAATTTAAAAAATTAGACGTAAACAAACAATTAATAAATAAGGAAACAAATAAATGATCTAAAATAATAAAGTAAATGTAAATAATTTTAATCACCCTGTCTGTAACTATTTAATGTTGTTTTTTTTTTTTTTTTTACAGTTACATTGACTATAAATTATCTAAATATTTTGTATACATTATCCCACAACACAACTACAAACCATAGCTCAAAACATCATTAAAACATCAATGTAACCTAGCTTATTGCAAAAAAGTAATTTACCTTACATCTCCATTCTCTTTTTTGCCATTAGATTTATTCACTTTATCCTTCTTGCCCATGTTTGTTGTTTATCTTCGATGCTGATAGTCTGATTGTAGGTGTTTATCTGAAGTTAATGGTCTGGATGGGGCAGGTGGTTTTGTACTGTGTTATATAAGAGTACAATATAACAGTGTACAATGACAGACACCAAAAACCCTGTGACATTTTGAATTTACAGAATAAATACTGCTAGCATACACATTTCCTCTGACACCAATATCTACCACGTTAACATGTCGCTTAAAGTATAACTTCAAGGTGCTTCAAGGGGTTCGGAGCACTAAAATGATCAAATTTGTCGTCCCACATTGAAATACGAGCATTTCTAAACGTTTAAAAGTCGGATAGCGTTGACGAACTTAACGTTAGCAGTTTGAAGCGAACCCTGTAGCTTTAAATATAACATAGCCGCGATCAATACCGTTTACCGACCATTAAAAACATGATATCAGAATTTAAAATCATCATTAAATTTCCAATCTCATTCTTATAGTACGCAATATTCACAATTAAATCTTTTAAACTGTCATTTTGCGTCGGCGACATCACATGTAGAATATAGTTTAAAATCACTCAAGTGACTGTTATTTTGTCCGAAATGATGGCTAAAATTATATATAAGAACGAATATTGAAAGATACATACTGCTCAGATGCTGTCTGTCGTCACAGCACACTGACTGGTGCTCTGCTGCTGCGCCGCGCGAGCGCACAGGATCTACTGCCAGAGCGCGCTCATACAGCCTTGATTTTACTGTTACTGCTGCTTACATCATTTACAATGTCTCAGTGATGACCTCCCATAATCTGCTTCTGAACACTTTAATGATTGAAAGGCAGATGAATGTCGGAGATCTTGTTGACTAAATTTGGCCATGGCACATTCCACGAACACGGTGCACTTGGTCTTCAATTATTTTTTTTTTCTTAAATATTAGTAGCACATTTGTTGTTGTGAGCAGCGTTGGGGAAAGTTACTTTCAAAAGTAATGTATTACGATATTGCGTTACTTTCGCGATACTTTTTAAATATGGGCAGAGCATGAGTGTTTGTTTTTAATATAAGAAGTTCTATTTATAGCAAATGTAAAAGCACACCAAAATGTGTCACGAAGAAAATTCAAATCTGTAAAAATGCAGGAGAAGAAAATTCAATACTCTTTAGCAATAAAAAAATTAAGCACAATAGTTATTTTTGAACTGGTCATTTTTGAACTGGATCCTCAAAGGTCATCAGCAAAGACATTGATTAATACAATTTGTGTAACTGAATAATTGCATGTTTGCGTCATATTCTGAGTTAATTGCGATTCATTTTGATGAATACTAAATCTGTTTTTTGAAAGTTAGATGAATTAATGCATATTAACATTTAGTTCAGACCTATATTCACACACCGCACACAATGCCTCTGTGTTTCTGATTTCTCCCAACATGGGTTCAGTAGCCTGTCAATAAATAAGAAAACAACACTGTAAAAAATTTAACGTAAAATCAACAGTAACTTACTGGCAACAAATATCCAGCAAGCTTCAGTATTTTATTC
>JAUCMT010000032.1:12981867-13003126 GCA_032357475.1 Enteromius thamalakanensis
TATCTATCTATCTATCTATCTATCTATCTATCTATCTATCTATCTATCTATCTATCTATCTATTTATCTATCTATCTGTCTGTATGTCTGTATGTCTGCGTGACTGTCCATCTGTATGTGTGACTGTCTAACTTCTGCCAATCACCTCATTCTATTTCATATTAGGATTGGTATTTTACTATTTTACTATTTTAAAAAGGGGTGGGGCTGCTTGATATGTCCCACCCTGTCTTCCTGTTTCAGTTGAAATTATGTCATCACTTGAAATAACGCTGCATGTTATAAGGCACTTCAGGGGACCTTTAAAGCTTTTTCTATCTTCTGCTCAGGCTGTTTCGAGTTTCTTATGTAGTCTGGTCTTTTGTAATCTGATCTTTTGTTTGAAGTCCACAAAAATTCTGAATAAAAAGAGAAGATGGCACAGTAAAACTTGCAAATTTCATTTGTGAAGCACTTACTTTACTGGATCCTGTAAAACAGGCTCTGAAACATGAGTATTAAATACACAAAACACTGAACTGAATACACAGATTTTGATGCTGTCACTGTGACGTGAGACATGAGTCAAAGCCTCCTCTCTTACGCACAGAGCAAATGAATGCGGTATGTTTACACAAGAGCAAACTCGGATCTGTTACACTGAAGAGAACTGAGCCAGATCTGCAGATCAGAGCTGGATCAACACTCTCTCTGGACTCGCTCTGGCAGCTGGAGCTCTGAGCAGATGGCAGAAATGGCAGAGACAAGTCTGAATGACTGGCACATGAGAGATGCTTCGTCATGATCATCTACACTGAAATACAGATCCAAACACGGCAGAGAAATACTCCAGCAGCATTGCGCCTGAGGGAAAAACTCCAGTTGCTCACACGTGGATATCAGATATCGTCCCTGGGCATAGCAACACCCTGGAAACAGCATAGCAACTTTCTAGCACCTAAAAAAACAAACAAGCAAAAAACCTAAATGGCATTGTAACCACTTAGAAATGCTCTGGCAACAACCCGCTACCACTTTGTTTATTTAAATGGGGAGTCATCACAGTTATCACCAGTAAAGTATGGAGTGCCACAAGGATCTGTCCTAGGTCCTCTACTATTTTCAATATACATGCTGCCCCTTGGTAATATTATTAGAAAACACAGGATAAATTTTCATTGTTATGCTGATGATTCTCAACTTTATATGTCAACAAGACCAGAAGAAACGTCTTAATTATCGAAGTTAACAGAGTGTGTAAAAAATATAAAGGATTGGATGGCGAATCATTTTCTGCTATTTACAACTAGATGGATATCCAATTACTTCCACTACAGTCAAAAGTCTGGGTGTTATATTAGACAGCAACTTGTCTTTTGAAAGTCCTATTTCTCATGTTACAAAAACAGCATTCTTCCATCTTAGAAACATTGAGAAGCTATGAAACATGCTACGTGTTTCTGATGAAGAAAAGCTGGTTCATGCATTCATGACCTCTAGACTGGACTATTGTAATGCACCCACTAGGTGGTTGTCCTGCATCTTCGATAAACAAGCTACAGATAGTCCAAAATGCAGCGGCTAGAGTCTTTACCAGGACAAGAAAATATGATCATATTACCCCAATTTTAAAGTGTCTGCATTGGCTGCCTATTAGATTCCGCATCAGCTATAAAATATTACTTCTTACCTATAAGGCACTTAATAATTACTGTGTACCTTACTAGTCTTCTAACACACTACAATCGTCACAATCCCTAAGATCACAAAACTCTGGACTGTTGGTAGTACCAAGAATAGTAAAGTCCACTAAAGGAGGTAGAGCTTTTTCACATTTGGCTCCCAAACTCTGGAACAACCTTCCTGATAACGCTCGGGGTTCAGACACACTCTCTCTGTTTAAATCTAGATTAAAGACACATCTTTTTAGCCAAGCATTCAAATAAGGCGTTTCAACTTTTCCTGCCGTTATATCTGATCAGATGTTTAACATTATTCTTTTAGCTCTGGTTTAACAAATCTACATTTTCATAGTTTGAACAGCAGCTACGCTAATTTTGTTCCTATTTATTCTGTTTCTACCATGGGATTGTCATCCCGTGGTAACTAGGAATTAACAAGCTCCAGCCTGGATCCAGAAAACCTAAGAAGAGACGATGCCAACCCCACAGAGACTTCAGATGATGACAACCATGGAACAACACACAGACTACCGAACTGTTCGACTGTTCCTTGTCTGTTTGAATATGTCAAATTGATCTTTATCTCACATCTGTACATGTACAAACTACTACTACATTTACTGTAAACTTTACTTTGGTGTAAAGCTGCTTTGCAATGATATGTATCATGAAAATAAATTTGAATTGAATTGAATAATATGTGTGCCACTAGCTGAATCAGGCTTTGCAGGGTCCCTGTAATCCTCCTCATGACGGCACGGGTCCACAGAGTGCTGCAGATCTAATGCTATTACTTTAAAACCCTCTTATCTTATTAGTGATTTACCCACACATACACTAGAACACATATTTCACTCATTATGTGTGAGAAAGTTGTTTTTTTACACTGCACGCTGTGTTTGAGACACTTTGAACTTGCTGAATTAGGGTATCAGTTACAATCGTGACCAAAAGGATAATATTGCATAAGACATTTTCTACATGCGGATTAGTGGCACATGTTCAGCTGAACTGAGCCAAGAACCCAAAGACACAGTGTTCAAGTCATTAAAAGTTTCTATTATTTTGTTATTAACCTTATTATTATCTTATGCTACACAATTGTTGAATCTGGACCAAATCAAAGCAATCTCACATTAAAAAAACCTAAATGAAATCTGTTTATTTTAATAGGAGTACTGAATGTAAACAGAAAAAAGTCATTTTTCCTGTTATTGTGCTTTTTGTTTGTTTCAGTTATGCTAGGAGAGACCTTTAGCATTTGTTTTTTAGCATTTGCTGTGCCAAGAATACAACGGCAAAATAACAGCCTGAGCAATAATAAATATTCTCCTGCTAGGAGAAATGTACTGACGTACTGTACGTACTGACTATGAAAAGTGGAAATGAATTTTTTGATGTAAAACAGTATTATGACAAGAAAAAACACCTCATACTGATGTAGGATGCTATAAAATGTAATACATTAAGCATTTTTGGTAAATAGACAAAACTATACATTTTTATATTGTAAAATACTATATTGGAACTATTGGAACAGGGCATTAGCTTGGCAGCTGCCATACACACATTAAATTACTGCAAGTCCAACAGCTATTATTCCTGCATCTGTCTGGTTATGTAATCCAAAACGTGATTAGCATTAGAAAGCAGCAGCACATGCAGAACAGTGACTCATTTAAGCTCCTTTGCCAAAGAAAGCATAAGTAGCTTCTGATATTTATCACAGACCAATATTGTTAATGATAAACACTGCCAGGAGTAGTAGCTTCTGTCTCTCGATGCAAACAAATTGTCCATCAGATATTCATAAGGTGCTGGACTCTTTAGATCAATATCACTGCAATGGTTGCTGAACAGGACAGGACTGTTCAGTTGATATTGATACCTTTGGGAAGTAGAAGGTGGTGATGACCCTTCGCAGACGATTGGTGTACACCTGCAGGCAGCACATGAGGCACATCAGTAAAAGGGGGATGAAGATCCACAAGTAGTTTGACTGGCTCAGTGCATGTGGCTGGGGCAAACATTCTACACACACATAAACACACACACAAGGACGAAAGAAGGAAAATGATGAGAACAGAGTATCCAAGAAAAATACCTGTTAAAATTCAGCATGTAAATATCACAACACCAGATTTTAGATGGTGACCATTCTATCAATTTAAGACTATCACATCCATCTTTTTTCTTAAAATTACACAGAATACAAAAAATGTTTTTGAATCAAAAAAAAAGTTTGAATCAAGCCTGTATGTGTTACAATAGAGGCTTCTGGGCCATCTTCTTCCGCATTACCAGTAAGAACCCTCGCTGGAGAACTAACCAGCCCATTCGGACTACATTTACCATACTGCCACACACCTGGGACTAATCTTACACACCTGTTCCTTATTACCACACCCACTGCTCGTTATCCCCTCTATGTAAACTGGACAATATAGTTCACGCATTGCGAAGTTTTGATTTGCTACGGTAATCATTATTGAGTGTTTTTCCTGCAACTTTGGACTTTTTATCGACTCTGTGATTGTTCTCTGCCTGCCCCAACCTTGCTGCTCATCTGTTTGTGATTTGGATTGTCTGCATTTTACCAGTATTTTGACCCTGCCTGTACGAGCATTCTAATAAACGCTGCATATAGATCCCACTCAGTGTAGCTAGGACACTGCAGTTAAAAAATTATTTAAGTCTTTCATGCACACAATTATATTTTGATGTGTTGATGTATATTTAATTAAAGAAAAATACAGGAAAAACAATAACATTTTGAAATATTATTATAATTGATTCCAGTCATGAAAAAGCTAGATTTTCAGCATTTTAGTCTTCAGTGTCACAAAATCGTTCAGAAATCATTTTAACATGAAGATTCAAGAAACATTTACATTTCAATACAGCATTATTGTGCTGCTTGATATTTTTTGTGGAGTTTGTTGATTAGTTTTTTTCCAGGATTCTTGGATGAATGAAAACAATGAATTTCATCATAAAAAAAATCTTACGGACCTCGAACTTAGAGTATATGGACAAAAATAACCTATTGCTGGATCAAGTTACATGGCAAGTAAAAATATTACAATGGCATGCATGCTGTCACACTAGTGTTATAAATAGTCCTCTCGTCAGCCGTCCACATGTGCACTTCCCTGTGCTGACAGGTCAGTTTAGACCGATCTGGATGAGACACACAGACACAATCAGAGCTTTGAGTTTAACTCTGATCAGATTATATAGATGGCTAGACTGAAGACGTCACTTGGCCTCAGAAGAGAACCAGTCATTGCCAACAGTCACCCGCAGAGGCAAGCAATGAGAAGTATAGTGCCTTACAGAGTATATTCACAATCTGTGTAATACTAAAGATGAAGAACTCCCTACTTTTATTTTTTTCTGAATTCTAGGAAACCTAATATTTTTGGAGATAGCATTTTGAAAGAAACTGAAACCAGTTTGGTCGGGCTGTGTGAGAGAGAGACCTTGAATGATGTTGAGGATCAGAGACCTAGCAATACAATATTACATCGATATCTGGGTCATGATGCAATCACATATACATGTATTTATTCCAGCTGTGGTGCAGAGACTATTTTCTTCTAGATCTTTGTTTCTGTTTCATCTGCATAGGGCTTCTGTGACTGCACAGTTTTCTTAGCTTGCTCAGTTTGGATTTTGCCCTGAATAATGTTCAATCTCCTTTTCCCAAAAGTATTCATGAAAAAGAATCTTGCTGTTATATATAAAACTCAAATGCTAAGTATTAAGACTCAAATAGGAAATCACCTACTGAAGTTAGTGGATTGCACATCAAGATTGGAGGAGGTGTTGAAGGCACCAATGGTTTTCCGCAGAAGTCTGGCTAACAGGGAATCTCCTCCAATTACAATGTCTATGTGATGAACACCTACAGATGTAGAGAAGAACAAAGAAAGCATTCAGTAATTTCAATGTACAAGCAGTCTAAGGCAAATGGGTATTTCAATGCTTTTATTTTTGGAGGAAAATATTGCTTATGCATATACTGTAAACAAGTGTGTATTTGTGCTCACTAGTAACTGAGTATGCAGTGAAAGTGTGTCTTCGAATGAGGTCAAAGATGCTGTACAGGATTCCATCAACAGCAAGCAGAACACACACAAACAGAGCCAGAGCTGCAACCTGCAGGAAGCCCAAAATCTGCACAAAAGACACAACCTTTCAAAACTAAAATCAACAAGACAACTGTAAGTTTGCCTCCGTGGCACAACTAAAACATTTCTCTGTTTCCTTAAGGATCCTAGTCAGTCCAACCAAAGTCTCTACAAGTGATGTCGGCACTTGTGATATCAAGTAAACTCTCGGGCATCCAAGTGCAGCTCCTATCTTTCTGAATGGGGAAACATAAAATTCTTACCAAACTTTTTGCTAAACTTACATTTTAATTTCATATTTGAAACTGTGTTTATTTTATTCAAATAGTGTTATAAAAAGCTTATTTCTCAGGTGAGATCAGTCAGTGTGCATGCGCAGTTCTAGGGGTACATCTCAGAATGCTGACTGTTTCAGAACTTCTACCGACAGATGTCTTGAGTATTGTCTATTCTTTGGCCCAACATAGCTATGTTGATTTAATCAATAGCACGAATTTGAGAAACCTGTTTAAAAACATGGCAAGTTTCAATTGTGTTTGACAACATTAGCAAACAGAACTGGCACACTTCACTTTTATGTCTGCTCCATTAAATACACAGCCTGAACATCGGAACAATGCTAAACTCAAGGACCATTATAGCATACAGTACCACAGACATGAGCTCGCTGGGGTGGATAGATAAGCTCCATGGGTTGATCAAGCTCTCTTCCTCTGCTTTTTTGAGTGGAAGCAAATACCTCTTTCCCTAAAACAGATACTAAAATTAGCACAAACACAGATACAGATCTGTGTAAATGTAAGGTTTTAACTTACAGCTCTCATTCTGCGAGCATCAATCTGTCTGAAGTAGGTTGTTATGTAGACATTGTCAAAATGAATGTCTCTGCAATACCGATGAACATATCCAAATGCTCTGCAAGCAACATTTCATGCAATACTATTAAAATTTATATAAATATTATATTATATGTATATATTACTACATTTCAAAAGTTCTTGCCATGGCTGTATTTATTTGATCAAAAAACAGTAATAACAGTATTATATAATATATAATATTGTAATTTGTATTTACAAGTGATGAATGCCAAAAGTTTCAGTTTGGGATGGAATAACCTTTAACCTCAATATATACTTTTTTTTTTTACAAACAGGAAGAATTTATCAGATTTTTTGTTGTTGTAACAATGTAACTGTCACTTCTTTGAATTTGTGAATCAATTTAATGCATACTTGCTAAATAAAAGTATTAATTATATTCCAATAAATCAAATAATATCCAAATGCTCAGATAAATGTAAATAAAATTAAACCGAACAACACTTTATAGAATATTCTATTTTTATGTCATTTTTACAAAAAAAAATATGATACTGAACGATGCTGCATTTATTTAATAAAAAAAACAGTAAAAACAGTCCTATTGTGAAATATTGTAATTTTAAAATGTATTTTATAATATATTTTACATTATTTTAGCATTCAGTTATACTTGTGGTATCACATATTTTTACAAATCGTTCTAATATGCTGATTTGATGCTCAAGAAACATTTCTTATTAAACTCAACATTTAAAACTTTTGTTGTAGTATAAAAATATAATTTTCATTATATTTATTGGCAAGCATTTTCTAGACATTTTCTTGTTCATATTGTTGCTTAGAATATATTGCATTACTTGAATACTACAGCAGATAAACTGACAGTTTTTTTTTTACCTTTGCACAAGACCTTTCACTTGTATAACATCTCCTAAGGGCAGTAGAGCACATATAGCACAGCAGTCCTAATGAAAGGAGTGAGAACTTACGAGGTGAACACAGTGATGAAGGTGAATGAGAGAAGGAAGTTAATCACTCCAGCTATCTTCTCAGAAATGACTGATTTCTCTTCAAACTCACGGATGAGCTCCTTAGAGAAATTCTTGAGAATGTCCACTCCAAAGACTGACTGCTGCTCCAATTTCTTTAAAGCCAACCATAAAAAGAAAAGATTTTAAAACAAACAAACATCTGTGTTAGGAATGAGAGGGTTTGCTGTACCTCAAGCATTAGATCGGTTGTGAAGTGTTCTGCAAGCCTGTTGATGGAGTCGTTTAGTTTATCGAAGGTTTGACCAAAGTTTCCCTCAACTGGGATCTTCTCGCTGCACCATGATGTCATCACTGTGATAAAATAACTTGATACACCCAGGAAGGGGATCCTCAATGTTTAATGTTACGCTCAGATGCAACATGTAAATCTTACCTCTCATAATATCACACAGAAAGTGGAACTTCATAGGTACACAGAGGAAGTGGTTTATAAGAGGGGCTTGAATGGTGTTCATACACTCGTCCCACTTAACACTGAACCAATCCTGACATCGGCTAACTCCCTGCTGCACAAGAACTGTTACACACAACATTATTTATATCAAGCTAAGCCTAAACGCTTAATCAAACAGAGTCAATAATAGCTTCTTTTCTTTATACTCACAGTCACAGCGACCTCTGGTCTTCACTACATACTCCTCCTGGGTGCTGTTGGCTGTATGTACAGACTCCTTACCAAGAGAGTCATATCCATACTGACCCATTACCTCATCCCTAATCTTCTGGAACTGTCTGCTTACATTTTGAGTCTCTTTTTGAAATTCCTCACTGTCATTCTGTGAAGAAATGTTTTTGTTGGACAGATTTCCAAAATTCAAACTGTATATTCACAATCGGTGTCAGTGTTTATTTTGTTAATGAAAACTATGACCAAAAATGTTAGTTAAGAATCTTTGTTTTTTACGTGCAATATTATTGACAAAAAGAAAAGACTGAAATAAAAACTAGTGCTGGGCACTAATCATGATTAATTCAAAATCAAAGTTTTTGTGCGCATAATATATTCATGTGTACTATAATATAAAGACACATACAGTACAGTATTTATAAAACACTTGCACATTTTTATGTGTATATGTTTATATTCATATTTTTGTATTATATACAAATATATGAATTATATTAAAAACATATTTTCTTAAATATATACATGTGTGTATTTATATATATATATACATAGCACACACATATACATAATTGTTAGGGAATAAGAGGGTTGGGGGGGGATATGATCAATCATGATAAATCTTTCCCTTGCAAAAAAACCCCAAAACAAACAAACAAAAACCTTAACCAAATCGCTCTATTTTTTGGTCACTTCTGCTGTTTTTTGCGACTAACTGTTAACTGTAATGGATCTCCACTGTATTATTTGTGACTGTGTTTTTTAGATAAATGCACTAACGCAATCTCTGTGTGACAAAATACTTTTGTATTGTTTTAATAGAAAACCTTTAACATATTTAAGAATATGAATATAATGAATAATTTTCAGTTTTACAATTTTTACGTTTTCAGATGAGTAAATAAGTAAAATAAACCATGTCATGAACTGACATGCTTCACGTTTATTGTGCTAATTCACAAGTTCACACTTCTTAAATGAAAAATAAAATAGCAAATTTGGCGTGCTGTCTGGGGAGCAAGCCGGGGGAACGGCCGACCCTAGTGGTTTGATCCCTGGCGAGAGCAAGGGTTTGGTGTCCGGCTCGATCACCGTCTGCCCCCTCGAAAAGATTGCTTAGATAATGCGATGGCAGCTGTGATTAATTCATCCACCGCTCCTTCCGAAACCTTGTTATTTGCAAAACATGCACTAAGTAAAAATGCTAATTCTCAAATGGCAAGAACTATGATTTGCAATTTTAAGCAAAATTATTTTGATTATCAGTTTACCAATATACAGCATTTCTATTTAAGTCATTTGCTATTCTAGACAAATATTCACAGACATTTAGTCAGCTAACACTTGACAAGACAAAAAAAGGACAAAAACTGAAAAGGTTTAACTGAGGATTAAGACTGTAGTAAAAATAGCTGACAACACAAAGACTGGTGTCAGGACTCACCACTATCTCCTGCACTACTTGTACGTAAGGCTCTGTCAGCATTCTCCACATCACCTTGCTGTGTGTGATCTGCAGGTCTATGTTACAGCCCATGGAGGAGGCCACATCCTGCACATTATGCTGGATGTTTGCAATGGGGCCTGATGGGAAGAGGATGGGTCAAAAACTAAAAAAAAGTTTCTGAAATCTGTGCTTTGTAGTGTTCATGTTCCTAGGATTTTAACCTTGGTAAATTCCATGCAGCACATAAACCATCAGGAATGTCCGACCTTGAGATCCAATCATACTAGGAAACATCAGGAGGACGGAGCAGCGGAACAAGGAGGAAAACATACCTCCAAGACTACACAGACCTGCACAAACACACAATACAGCTCATAATAAATACAAAATACAGAATAAGAAATGACTGGCGTCAAATCTGTACTATCTTCAGTGTACCTACCCACAAACAGAGATCCAACAACAACATGTTGCACTGTTGTCATGGAGATCTTTTGCATGAGTCCGAAAAACAATCCTTTAAAAACATGTTAAGACAAGATCAGTATCCTATGTTAGATATATCTGTAATATAATGGTAGATATGTAATGAAATAATTCAATTAAAACATTTGTAGTGATCAAGATTTTTCCTCTTTACTTTTTTAAACAATACTTTTAATCAGGAAGGATGCATTAAATTGATCAAAAGTGACAGTAAATACACTTATAATGTTACAAAAGATTTACATTCGGCACAAGATCGGCACAAATCAGCATTTGGATCGGATCATGTGAAACTAAGACTTGGTGGGGTAAGTGCTGCTGAAATTACATTTTACAATATATTAAAATTATTTTAAACTGCAATAATATTACATAATTATTTTTCCTTTTTTGATTAAAGAAATGAAAACTTTCAAAACCATTTAACAAAAGATTACCTAAAATCGACCCTAGACCTTTGAAGGGTAGTGTTCACCACGTTTTGCAGAGTCACTTACCCACTCCACTCAGAGCACCAAATACAGCGCCTGTGACACATCGAACCACAGGAAACTGTGACAGTGGGCCAAACAGGAACTTATAAACTCCAGGTGGCACAATACGCTTACACACCTTCTCCAAAGCTGAAAAAAGTCATAATATACAGTATGCACAACAGTTTGTGTAGTAGACCAATATTGTTTTTTAAAAATATAAGATAAACACACTTGAGTGGAGTAATTTAGTTCGGGTTTCCCTGAGACTCTCCATTGCTGGATTCTTCTTCCCTGCAACCAAACAAAGCACTTTTAAAAGATGCAACCATGAGTCAGTTAGAATAAGCTCTCATGGATGTAATGTAAACAGACATGTTAACATTTATTTAAGCAAAATGTACTAGTATCGTTTTTGGATTTGGTTTCCTACACCCTCCTTAACCCGTCCACATGTATCAAAGTCAAACTTTGATCTAAAGTTGATTAACGTAAATTTCTTTACTGAAGAGCAGTTCACTGAATCAAGAAGCTCTATAGTCCACAGGTAAGTCTAACGCGGCGAGCGTTGTTTATCTTTCTCTGTTTTTTTATCGTTAAAAATACATTGCTCTTTTACACTTCTCTTTAGGATGATGACCCCAAAGGCACCTTATTTAAAGTGTCTCGATAGGAGACTGTCGCGGTTGCGACGCAGCTCAGCGGTGCGTCAGCTGAAGTGCAGTCTTGCTGGGTTTACTCTGGGTCTGTTCCTCGCGTCAGTTTATGGATTGACAGCGCTGTACATCCAGAACCACAATCTCTGGTTCTGCGTCATCACCACCAGCATCCTCGCCGCCTGCGCGGGGTTTGGTACTGGCCTCTCGGACCGCGTGCGCGCCAACGTCATGCTGATGTTCCCAATGCTGTGCTCGAGTAAATAAACACCCCTCAATGTCTTTCTTAAACTTTATTTTATTTATTATAGTTTTTTAAACTATTTGTAAACGTTTACATGAAATGTTTGCTGATAATTCAGTATTAAGATATTCGGGACACGGGGGCTAACGTTAGTCGTGACACTTTTTCTCTATTTCGGATATTTTTGAAAGAAATGTCAGTGTGGACACATAAACCTACTTAAAATCGTAGGTTGAAAAATGAAAGAAAGATTATTTGCACAGTTATTGTTGGTGCAGTTCACAAAAGGTTCTGGTATTTAAAACTGATGTTTAGATCCAACTTCGGAGTTTGTTTTAAACCTGGATATACTTAGGTAAGCTCTTCATTATGAGACAACCTTGTCCCAGTCTCCCATTACTCTACTCTGATTTATTAAAAAAAACTGTTGAATTAAATTATCAATAGTCCATTACCAGTTTTTCCTAATGCATTGTTCACCATAACAGTGCTTCTCTTTCTCTGTCTTTTAGTCAGGGGTAAAAATTTCCTTCTTTTCCTCATCTGTACCTTGGTTATCCATGGCCCAGTGAGCAACACGATGGAAAATGTTGAACAGGCTGCAGACAGTGTGATCTGTGGTGCAGAACTTGCCATGAACCAAACACAACAGCTCCTGCAGCGTGCCGCCAACCCACTGCTACGTGAGTCTGGAAGGGGATCAAGAATGCACCTCTTTCAAAAACACCAACATCTGTTCAATAAAAGTACAGAAATTTTGAAATTCACACCATAATAACTCAAATGGATAATCTACAAATTAAAAATATCATTCAAAATATTTAGATATGTACACACACACAGATACATTTTTTTCCAGTTAAATTCTAACTCTATATTGAAACCCATGTGAATAAGGTAATCAAGGTCTTTTGGTTTACTTGAAAACTACAGTAGTATGTTATACATATTTCTGCTTTGATATCCTGACAATGTCTTTGTTTAGCGGCCCTGAGCAAGATAAAGCAGATGGCGAGGAATGCTTACTCAATGGCAGGCCGAGCACAAAACTTCATTAGAGCTCTGACAGAATCTGTGCGGCATGTCGGTGAGTGAATCAATCAGCCAAACATCCGGTAACGACATTGCCTGGGCAAACCTACCTATGGCCTGTAATTTTTTTGCTGAGGTTTGAGGTCTATAGGCATGTTCAAAGTGCCTCTCTCTCTTTTTCCTTTTTCAGCTCGTACTCTAAGAAATGTATTGCACTTCTTGGCGACTATTGGTGATGTGTGCAATGACAATCTGGGTTTGCCATATCAGAAGTGCACTAGGCTGTTTGATGAGGCCCGTGAGAACTGTGTGGAGCTGCTCTCTGTGTTTTCGTTCCTCTGCCACCTCCTGGATGGATTTCAGTCTCTCTGTGGTCTTGCACGCGGTGCGTCTCTGGTATATGATTAGTCCCTTGAAAGCCCTATCATTACACTCTTACAGGAAACCCTATAGCCTCAACGCAATGATTCCTTACTGTAATTTACAGTATCCTGTTTATTTTCTGCGTCACAGTGGTTTGGCTTCATTATATTTGGTATATTATATCTATTCTGGCATTCACACTGAGTCTGAAGAAGTACTGTTCATCTTCCTCCTTGATATATACAAGTTATATTTATAATATCTGCTCTTGTGGGAACAGTTTGTCACGTTTAAGTACCCTACATGTCACAGTGAGAAGAGAAGTGGTTGAGTTCCCATCTGCATGTATCTCACACATTCCTCAACAAGATGACCATAATCTGACAGCAAATCTAAATATGAACTCTCGCTACAGCGGTGATCTAGCTATAATTTCTTTTAGCCTTATGGAGCACAAATGGAGACAGTATGCACAAATTATGTTTTTTAATGAATGTCTTTTCCGGCAGTGGGACAGCTGTTCTGCATCTTACCATCATATATTGCTGACCACATTAAGACTGCTTTGGCTTTTCGTAAGTACAGCCCTTATAAGATTCCTTCTTTGAACAGTACTAAGAGATTTCCTGGCATGGAGCAATTCTTAACTCTGTTGAAACTACTTTGAAAAAAGCTTATTGTTTAGTTATTGTCATTCTTCTTGTGTTTACCCTTAGCAACCATTGCAGCCTTTGATCGAATTAAAAAGGAGTTTGAATTCAACATTTCTACCTCCACCAACTTTGACCTGCTTCTGAACAACAGTCAGTCCTTACAAGATGCTGCTCAGGAGATCATGGAGGAGGTGTCAGAGGAGCTGGGCCTCCTCCAGGAGCTCAAGCTTCTACTGGCATATTTGGGTTTCTTCCTGCTTCTCTTCATGTATCTCCAGTATGTACTTTCTGTTAAAAACAAGTAGCCATAGTATTCACACGCATTGAGACCACGTCAGTATACTGTCAGAGAATTATCGCAGAATTACTGTTTAGTTTTGTAGAAGTGAATTACAATATTAATTAATATTGTAGTTAATAATATTAATGTTATTTCTCTATTGTGGAACAATATATCCATCTGTATTTTTGTCTTTTTCATTTGTTTTTTATGTGTTTGTGAACAGGGCCGTTTTGTACAAAAACCGTTACCTTCATAATGATAACTTTGAAAACATCTACATAACTGACCAGTTTATCGAGCTGGACAGGAAGCGCTCCAGACAGGGCAAAGCAACTGTGCTTCCCCTCAGCCACAGAGAAAAACTCACCTACATCAGGCCCTGTAAGTGTATACTTAAATAGTGTGTACATGTGTCCGTTAGCAAATAGATGGCGTGGGGTGAAGGGTCAAGAGGAAGGAAGAAAGGAAGGAAAGTTCATAGACATTTAGATAAGTGAAACAGAGCTGAGGGGTTCAAAAATGTGGAGGAGGACCCTGAACTGAGAGAGAAGATATTAACAAGGAAAGATCAGAAAAAGTTTACAAGGGAAAGGTCAACGACTACCAGAGAACAGGGAATTTGTTTCACACTCAGAGAGATAGATGTCGTCAAAAGGTCAACTGCACTAAAAACAAGTCTGGTGTCCCAAAAATTGCGTGTCTGTGTCAGGAAAAACAACAATCATTTGTGTCAAAGTTCAGACATCCAATCAAATTTTATGTTACAAAACTTTTTGAATGAAGTCCATACCCACAAAGGGTGAATTTTCTATTTTGTATTTCTGTTTTCTATCTTAGTACTCAATATTTCAGTGATAGCATAGCTACATTTTCCGCATCATTACTCCAGTCTCAGAGTCACACGATTTTCCAGAAATCATTCTAATATGTTTATTTGCTGCTCAAGAAACACTTATTTATCATCAAACTGTGGAAAATAGTTGTGCTCATTAATATTTTTGTGGAAACTTTGACAAATAGTTTTAAGCATTTTAAAAATAACTTTCAATGAGGACAAATATGGTTTGTGCCGACCACATTGTGTTTTGTTCAGAGAAATCGGCTACTGAAAATAACTGAAAGTGACATTTAGATATTAGTCTATGCCACGTAAACAATTTTGCATATTGTTTTGGCCTACACAGTTCATTGCCGTATTGACAATTTTCAATATTTGTGTTTTTAGGACATTTGTATGACTTTCTACAAATTTGGTACTGTGTTGTGAAAACTAATCTGTGTGAAAGAAGTTTAAAGCCACTGATCTAGAGCACAATTGTAGAATTCAACCTCATCAGGTTCACAGAGACACACACATCTAGCTAAGACATGACTCTAATAATGACTCTGCCTCTCTTGTCTTCAGACTCTCTTTATCTGACTGTGAGAGAGAGACGGGCTATAGCAGGTCAGATGCTGTCTTTGCTCAGGTATATGGTCATGACTGTCATACTGATAGCTGTTGACCTCATGGTGTTCTGGGTGTTTGAACTGGTACACCACCAAGTCCAGGGTGAAATCGTCACCCAAGGTACACAACATAAAAATCAAAGCATGTTTTTCTGTGTTGAATTCCACAGATTTACTAATATGCTACTGCATATTTTACTTATTATATTGGCACTTTCATTTTGAGTAATATTGGCATTTTATTTAAACAAAATAGTAATATGTTAACGATTTGCTTAATCTCTATATATTTGTAATTTGTAAATAGCATGTTCAACTATATAAATATATTTATTTACCCATTTTAATTCATTTTGTCACCTCCAGCTCCTGTAGTGGTTGCAGTGAATGTGAATGGATCTGGTTATGCCTCAGATATCTTTAGGGACATCGCAGCCTCATTTGACATCCTACAGAAAGGAAACATCACTGTGCTTAGCAAGAAATGTCTTATGAAGCCTTTGGAGCCAGACTACATGAGATACCTGCTCATTGGTACAACTTCAATACCAATACAATCAGACATTTGTGCAAAAAAAATTAAAAACATTAATCTGTCAGTCTAGTGACTCCTAGTGGTCATGACTGGAATAACGGCTGAAACATACTACACTTAAACCACAACCACAAATACAAATGATATAATGTGCTAATGATATCTGTCTTGATATATTTGAATTACATTTAACATAATTACACTGAAACTTTATCTATAATGCTTGAACTTCTGTTATTGTACAACTGTGCTAGGCATCACAACTCAGTGATTGCAAAAATAGTATGCAAAAATGTAACTTTTATTTGGTTTTATGTCTGACCTTTGTCTTCCCTCCAAACAAAGGTCTTCTTTATGGCTTCACTCTGTTTATTGTGATTGCTGGTGGCTATGTCAAACGTTTACAGAGATTTGTGTGTGCCAGGTACCATCCTAAAAGAGAGAAAGTAAGAAAACAAAAGATTCATTCTTTTTTTTCACTTAAATATAAAGCATTTTATCAATTATTTACTATGCTGGTCACCTTCAGACTTTTGATCTATAAAGATAATTATGTCTCATGGAGGAGAAACACTTATGTGTACAAGTTTGGTTGTAAAAAGATTCAGTCTTATTTTCGTTCTGCTTTAATTATGAATTTATTATCAAAATTAATTAAATTCTTAATTTAGCTTATACTAAATGTGTGCATGTTGCAGATAAGAATCCAGTACCTCCATAGGCATATTCTCACTCAGCGTGGGTCTTTAGGAAAAGCCCTACTGAGGGCTGTACAACGAAACAGGATAGATCAGCAGCATGATGGCATTATACAAACATTGGCCAAACAGTGAGTATAAACCATTATAAAAATCACTGTAACATACTGACTTTTATTTTTGCATTTATTTTTGATATCAAAAAAGTATACTTGTCAACATGTTAGAATGATTTATAAAGGATCATTACACACTTAAAATTGAAAACTCATAAGGAATAAATATATATTTTTGTTATGTAATCGAAAGAAGTTATATTAAATTGTAATAATATCTCTCAATATTACTTTTTACTGTTTTATATTAAATAAATACAGCCTTATTTTTAATAAAAGAAATACAGCCTAAATTGAGCATTATTTCAAAAAGACAGAAATGTACCTGACCCCTAACCTTTCAACATAAAATTGTCTATTGGATCTCCAAAGGTAACATTTTAGCAGTAAATATATTAAAATTTCTCCTCCAGAAATATGGGTTTAACTGAAAATTAATGAAACATCATAGTGAATCAAGTAAATAAATACACAGTCCTCTTTTTTTAGCCTGCCAGGGGGTGCCATCATAGCCAGGCTCCTGGATCTCAGTAAAGAATCATGTGTGGCCTGTGGGACAGTGTTGAAGATGAGAGGTCATGATGACAAAGTGCATATCTGCCCTACCCCTCACTGCACAGGTTGGTTGTCTTGCTCTAAAAAGACTTTAATTGGCAAAAAGAAACAGACTATTAGACCAACCTGCTGGACAAAATGATTATCTTTTACAGGTCATTACTGCTCGCTGTGCTTCAGACTGATGGGGAGGCTTTGTGTTATCTGTACAGCACCCCTCACATTCCACGAGGACCAAGAGCTGTATGTCACACGCCAGAAAAATGACAGGCACTTTAAAAAATATTTTTGGAATGAATATAAGTTAACCTCTATCTACAACATCTGTACTGTCACTGTAAGCACAGTTTCTTTCACAAGGACGAAACAGTTGCTTAACTGTTTTACTAGGAATATTCTTTTTAATATGTTGAGGGCACATTATATATTTGATAATTATTTCTATTTCTATCTATTATCATGAAAGAACATATTCGGTATACACAATATACTTACAGTTCAAATAAACAAATTAGTTTGTTTGGACAAAGGTTTCAGTGCTCACATCTGTGAGTTTCAGAGACTCCAGTGATGATGAGCAAGCCAGTTTAGAGGAGACCGCTGTAACATCCCCTCAGCCTGGGCAGAGCATAGAAGAGGAAAGAGGAAAAGAGAGGAAAGAAGTAACGATCAGGTGTCGAGAGTTACTGAGCAGCTAAACAGAGTTAAACAGATCTCTCTTCTCTCTTCAAAAGGTCTTGAACTTTTGTCTTTTTTTGTATGTCTGTTTCAGCATTTCCAATCAGGATCATTCTCTAGGGGTCATTGGCCAAACCAGTCATCAAAATGTTGAGGTTAATAACAGAGTTTAATGTCTAAGCTGCTATATGCCTTCGCAGATTCTGTGGTGTTGAATAAACCTTTTATGTAACAAGAAGAGGCCCGTGTGTTTTATTTATTTATATAATTTGCTCAACCTATATAACCTTGCCCAAACTTCAAAACAGGCATACATGATGAAACTACAAAAACTTTACAAACGTTACCTCATACTGGCCGTGTCTCAAACGGAAGGCTGCATCCTCCGGAGGACGCATTTGTAGACTGCATACGTCATCAAGCCTGTTTTAGTTCACTTAACTAAGCATTATAGTCGTGCGTCATAAGCATAATACAACAATTTACACTAAATGAAGAATAATGGTAAAATGTATAACTGTAAATCTATTTTAAATTAAGGTCTTCTTTATGACATATGCAGACCACAAACGCGACCTCCGACGGATGCAGTCTTCCGTTTGAAAAACGGCCGTCATCTAATCACATCTGTCAGAATGCGGTTGGTCTGGTTACATTACAATTACATGGCTTTTGAAGGAATGTCGAGTATGAGCTGCAGTTTCTGTAAAACTGTAAAAACAAATACTATTTCCATAGTTTTTTTTACTATTAAGAAGCACAAGTTGATCTCTGTATGTATCGCAAGTTAAGACATATTCCAATCCGTGGACGATATATAAACTCTCAATAATACAATAAAAGCATGAACATTACCTGTGTGTGAGTGAAGAGTGGGCGGGTCGGAGGCGCGAATAAAATACTGTCACTTCACTTCACCTGCTGTAGTTTCCGCACGGGACATAAAACAAGCCCAATGGCTGAACAGGTAAGCTTTTCTTTTTGTTGTATTAAAATGTTTTATGTTTCAGATTAGTTTACTTACAATGCCCACTTGCAGCTAGGCATATATTTCACCACACCTACATTTACTTTTTAGAATAAATTGTTTTTCATAATTTTCCTTCGATATTGCAAGTTCAGTAAATGAATTAAAACGTGTTTTTTTTTTAACCAGTCTAAATGTGAGTCTAAAACTGATTGGTATACCTAATTTAATTTATAATGTGTGGTCAATGTTTGTTCTCGTGCAATTACAAGTTTCATTAGCCTACTTGAAACGATATCATAAATAGCATGTGTATTTTGATGGTCATTTAAAACCGCTAAAACTATTTTAACTTGCTTTAAGTTTTCGTTTTATGTCCTTTTTTTGGTGACCAACGCCCAGTAAGTAACGTAGATGTCATTCATGCTGAACAGTCGAGCACAGGAATGTACTGTAAGAGATAGAGGTAGTAACAGGTCTCTACAGCTCCTGCTCAACAGCAAACAAACGGATTAACTGAAAAACATAGGATTTCATGAGGAATGCAACAAAGACTTGTCGTTATGTGTTGATATACTACATCAAAACTATAACAGTAAAAAAAAAGTACAAACCTGCCTAGGCTATAAGCTTACTTGCTGCCTATAATTGGTGCCAAAGTTACAACCTTTAAGTTATCTGAAATTCATAACTGATCCAAAAAGAGTTAAAAAGACATATTGTGGCAAAGTTAAATGAATGGACAAAGATATTTTGACAATGGGCTACTGAATTTAAGTCTCTGGAATACATTACAATGGGTTTTCTGACCTTATGTTGATGCTAAAACACCTTTTCCCCCCCCGAATGGTTTACCATGCTAAGACAGGCCTGAACAGTGATTCCTGTCTTTGAGAGAAATTTCTTTCTAGCTGTGCTTGGGTCTGAAACTTTTCCCACTCTGTAGTACTCAGATCTAGAGTTGGCCATAAACACCTTGGTCAAAAACTTCCATTCAGCATCGCCTACTAATGCTGAGATGCTCACAGCCCAGGAGTTTCAGAGCATGGTCTCCAAAGAGCTACCCACCATGGTGAAAGTAAGTCAGGACCTACGGTCTCTCAAAACCTATAGTTTCAACCTAAAAGCTATTTTACTATAATCAACAATGGTTTACTTACCAGAACATTTTCAGAACTTGAATGTAAAACATATCCTGCAATATATATTTGTTAGCTGGGTTGATGGCATTAGGTCTGAGACACACCAAAATTACAATAAAGTAAAGCGCAAACAGATTTTTCTGGAATACAAACACAAGGTACCATAATCCATGTCATAATAACATAATTTTCATAATTTTGTTTCTAACACCCTCTATTCTCTCCCAGACAGCAGGGGACCAGGAAGGACTCGATAAACTCCTGGCGGACATGAACGTGGAACAGGGAAAGGGCATCTCATTCAAGGATTTTTGGCAAGTGGTTGAATCTCTGGCCACTACTCAGTTTGGATTGCAGAGCAAAGAGAAACAAGTGAAATGTGTGAAATGTAGTCTGATGTAACACCATCCCTAAGCAAACAAGACCACTCAACATTACGTGGATGTCCACCACAGCCCTGAGAAAACACGTCCAATCATGACCCTCTGCAATACTGCAATGTCACTCTATTGGTCTTTTCGGTAGGTCTTATCATAATTAAGTGTTCCTGAATGAATACCCAACAAACCCTTATGACACAACCCACAATATAATCTCTAGCATCAGTGTAACCCGAGCCACACCTGCCTGGCCAGATAACGTGATCTAGTGGCTAATTTACTTCCTCATTTGTTCTGGTGCTGCAAGTTTTTGTATTATTGTATCACTTTCAACTTGCTCTCACATTTGTTTTTACTTTTGTTTTACATATAACGCAAAAGATTTGTTGTGTGTTTGATGTGACAACCATGATCACATTTTATGTAACTGTGGGCCACATGTCTGTTTGTGAAGAAAGACATGCATTACAAGAGATAATGTGAGTAAAATATATTGTAGAGGGAAGTAGAGCTGTGACACCACATTTTCTGTACTGTATTTGACTTCATGGTAACGCAATGCGATTATCTTTGTTGATGCTATTAAATATGTGCTGATGGTTTCTGAGTCTGAATGATCTATTAAGTCTATAGATGTAATTAATCCACTCTTAACATGTTCCAAAGACCATTTGAATTTCTCTAAAATACATCAAAAATTAATGTGTTATGAATTCATTCATTATTATCTATTTGAAATCATAACAAACTAGTTATGCAGCTGTTTGCCAGTAACTTACTGTAGATTTAAATTTATGTTATTTACTG
>JAUCMT010000032.1:13014192-13090705 GCA_032357475.1 Enteromius thamalakanensis
AGGGATCCCGAATGATTTTCTGAGTTCTTTTTCTCACTCTGGATGTGTACAGTTCTTGAAGGGTGGGCAGGGGTTCAACACTAGCTCTATCTGTTGTATATTAATATATTTCATGTGACATGTGACCCTTTTACCATACTTTTTGTGTTTCTGACTCAGATTGAGACCCAGGTAAAAAAGCTTCTGTCCCAGAAGGCATGCACCCCTGAGAACATGATTGAACTACATATTCAAGTTCAGAATGACCTCTGTCAGCACATCACGAAATGTGGTAAACAAAAACGTTAAAAATATATTATATACTATTTAGATTTGATAACAAATCTGTTATTTTAACATCTTTACCTTTTTTTCTGCCCAGGATTTTTAAGGATTAAAAAGGTTCTTGTTCCATTCACCTCCCAGAGAACTGGTTCCACTCAGCCAGAATTTGAGTCTGTGAAAATCTCAAATCAAAATCCATGTGCCTCATTTAAAGTTGTGCGAATGGACCAGGTCGGTCCAAGTCTGCCTCATTCGTTGCAGCCCAGCCAGCCATCTCATTCTAAACAAGCCACAACCCGCTTTGCCTCATCTCAACTGAATCAATCTTCCTCTTCAGACCTTCAGAGTTCATTTTCTTCTACACCATCTGTCCAAGTCCAGTACCCTGATGTCATGTCTGAGCAAACCAAGCATGCTTACTGTCCCTCATCGAACTGTGTCCCATATGTTTCTCAGTCTGCTACTCAAACTCACATGAATTCCTCTCCGTCTGTTTATTCTCAGACTCGTCTTCCACTCTCATACTGTACAGCATCTCAAACACACAATATCTCTGAGTCAGCTAAATCTAGGAAGGCTTATCACCCGACCTTGCAGTCCTTGATCAACAACCAAACACCCGCAACAACTCATCCAATAGCAGCCAACAACCAAACTTTCATACCAACTCATCCAGTGCCACCCAACAACCAAATCCCAATAACGAATCAACCAGTATCACCCAACAACCAAACATTTGCACCAAGTCATCCAATACCAGCTAACATCCAAACACCTGTATTAGCTTATCCAATACCAGTGAAAAACCAAACACCCCTACTAACACATCCAATGCTAGTCAATAACCAAAAACAACCAACTTTAGTTAAGAACCAGACACCTGTAACTCCAGCTGACATCCAAACAATTGGACTAACTCATCCGTTGCCTGTCAACGACCAGATACCTCTGCTAACTCATCAAATGCCAGCCAACAACCAAATACCTGTATTAATTCAACCAATGCCAGCCAGCAACCAGTCAACCATAATGACCCATTCTATACCAGCTTACAACCAAACACTCATACTGGCCCATCCGGTACAAACCAATTTCTTGGGGCCTGGACATTCTTTCTCTGTGCAACCCAATATTCCCTTAACTCTCCTTTCAACAGTAAACACACTTTCTTTAAATGATGCTATTGCAACCTCTAATGTCCTTCCTGTAAACCCAATGCCTTCTGCTCCAATTGATGGCAACAACACCCTCCAGTCTAAGACAGGCACATCTAACCTCCCAGTCAGGGCCCTGGCTGATTCCGCCTGTGATCAGGATTCAGGAGTGAGCAGCACGAATGTCACTGATACAGATCATCTGGAGAGCAACTTTCCCATTTCCCCTGTGTCGGTGGCAGCTCCAAGAGAACCTTCACCAGATCCTGGCCCATCCATCATTCACCAGGACTATCTCTCCACCACCACCACTCAAGCTCAAGGCTGTCCGTCATCCAACAAGAATTACTCCGGACCAAAACACTGGAGCACTGACATGCCGACAACTTTCCGTCAGCTTGTGGAAGCAACATGCATACCTGTCAGGTCTGAAGACAATCTGAACACAACACCTCCAGTGAATTTAACTCCTTGTGGCACATCAGAAAACCTTAATGAGGAGGTTGGTAAATATTTGCCTCTGAATGTTTGATTGAGTTGTATGTCCAAGATCTGTTTCATTCAAAAGCTTTCTTTTTCTTTTTTTTTTTTTACTAGAGGACGGCTCATGACAAGACTGTCATGAGTCATGAGGTAAAAGAAGACAAAGAATCAGCAGGTTGTTTTCCTCTCATAAGTGTTCTCAGAAGCATACTATTTGTTTTCCCCACTCATTTCTTTTTTTCCCCTATCTTTTAGTCACACTGGAAAACCTCAGGAGACAAATTAAACAATGCAAGAGGTGGTCGTAATATATATACTTAAGTGTTGGGTTATAGTGATTTTCTTTTTTCTTTTTTTTATTATTTAATGACTATTTTTGACCGAACACCTTTGTTTTCTGTTTATCAGGTTTCTACGTGTTTCTCTTGTGCGTCTGCCCATCTCTCTGCCTCCAAGTGGACAGCCACTCCCAGAGTTCCACCTTACTGCAGATACCTCCACATATCACACCTTAGTGCAGGAATCCCAGGGAGGACAGGTAAGGACAACACACATGGCGTACGCATGACTGTTGTAATCCATGTTAACGCCACAGCTATTCTGAATTGTGCCCTGCTCTTCCCCAGGTTAACCAGGTGTGGAGATGGAATGACGATCCAATACCATCTAGATCCTCTTCTTGCTCTGTATCCGAGGACAGCGACAACTCCGCAACATCTGACGTAGAGTTCTGTGCTGTGTGTATGTCTGCAGGAGCTACACTTGTATGCGCAAAATGTGGATGTGCTTTTCACTCTGACTGTCACATCCCACCGATTCTCACAAAACCTTGGTGAGACCATCAGAAACTATCACTCGCTACAATTCTTGATCTGTGAATAATTTAGTACTAGTAGTATGTTTAGTAGTATTTATGGTTTATAAGATATTGGAGTTTGAAAAGATTGTGCGTGTTGTCCTCTATTTGAGGTGTATTTTTTTCTCTTGCAGTAAGGGTTGGGTGTGTTTGCTGTGTCAGGATGTAAATGAGACAGTCGTTTATGGCGGTGAGGAGATGAGAACGCCTAGTCTGAGTCTGCAAGATCAAAGAGTAAGACACCACCAGCTTACACTTTTTAGAAGGATGCTTCAGGGGATTATAGTTTATCATGATGTTGTGCCAATTTTTTGATATAAATGATATAAATGCAGTGTCTTCTATTGTAGGGAAAAAATCCCTCCTTTTGGATTTGATTCCCTTCCCAGTTCTTGATCCGCCAATGATGAGACTTAATACCGAAATACTCTTAACTATTTAATAAGAATCAGAAGTATTGAGTCTGAGCTCAGGATTCCAGCACTACACCAAACATGACATCTTGGCAGTCCAGAATGCCTCACAAGACACAAAGTAATCAATTTATATTCTTGTCCCCCGTAACTCAGCCGTGGGGTGTGCACCTGTTTTTACAGACATTTAACCTCCAAATAACCTTTGAGGTGTTCACCTTAAGTTAACCTTATGGGCCCACTTCCTGTTTTTCTGTCTGTGGAAATGATAGTTGAAATGAACAAAAGATGTGCAGGGGAACAAAGACATGCATACAACTACAAGAATGGCACAATTCATTTTATTCCAGTTCCATAGCTAAGTTAAACTGACTTTTTGCTAGTTATTTGATTAAGCAGATAAGCAAATAAACACATAAGTAAAATAGATGAAGGAAATCATAATCCCACACTTTTCTGTTCAGAAGTGTGAGAAGCTCGTCTTCGGTCTCCTGTGTGATGAGAACAAGAGTCTGCTCTACAGTGCCACCAAGGTAAATGCAAATACTGATGATATTCAAATCTTCCAATGATTTTATTATTCCAGACAATTTATTGAATGGTTAATGACGAATAAGAATGTAAATGATTAAGAGAAAGTTGATTAATAGCTTGTGTTACGTTTTTTAGAAACGTGCTCTGTATTTGTGCTGCTTAAAAAAAACATTTCATACCATTTTCAACCAAAGTTTAATTAAATGACTTTAATGAGGAAAAACAGAAAATGTTAAAAACACATTTTTGGTGCACATTGAATACATGCAAGTGTTAAAATTGTTTAGAAAATTGATGCACTTTTTTATATTATGATATTTAATATATATATATGAATATAAAAATATCAGAAGTAATAATAATAACATATAATACAACATTTTACAACCTGAAATAATGTAGCCATTTCATAGGCAAATTATATGATATATGAATTATACAAATTAATTTTTTTTTTCATCACAGTCAGTCTTGTGGGCTCCTCTTTTTTAAATTAAATTTCCTTAATCCTTATTTTTTTGTATGCTTCTCCCTTTAACACACCACGACTTTGTTCTTTGCTTGACTTTTGAATTTTTGAATAAATAGATGCAGATTAAAAAGACCTCATGAGCTGTGCTTTATTTTTAAAGAATCACTCAAAAACAGCCGAATTTGAAATAATACTCGACCGACTCCTGGGGAAACGGAAGCCGTCTTATCGGACTGCAGCTGAACTGGTGTCAGATGTTTGGACTCTCTTTGACATCTTGATGATGAACTCTGAGGTAAATCACTGATCATATTCATGCTAAGCTTCTACTAAGAACTGCAAATGGATACATACTTACAATTTAATTGAATGTTACATAATAATGACATGCTATTTTTGTTATTTCTATAGAGGAGAAACATGGTTGTCAAACTTCAAAAATCTTTCCAGCAACAGCTGAATGAGTCTTTTGGGGAGAGTCTCCATGCTTCTCTCTTGAATCACTCCAGCAGCAAGGATCCAGAAACAGAGACCGAACAAGAGAAGCACAGAAACACTTTGAAGCGCATGAGAGAGTTTTTCATAGCAAACTCTGGTACAGCAGCAAAGAAATCCTGCATTGATAAAGGGAACGAGGGAGATGGTTGATGAGCGCTGAAGTGCATCAGTCATTACTTGCTTTTGAAATGTGCAAAAATATTTTAGTATTCTGTTGTGAAGAAACCAGATCACTTTCTATGTATTGGAGTAGTTTTAGTTTTGCATTCAAGTAAGATGCGTATTAAACTGTTTATTTCATGCAAGCTCACATTTCTTTCTCTGGTCACTTCATTTCTTGTTTTACCACGATCAATATAGGCTTGTGGGTTACAAATTATTAAATGTTATGTAGCTGTGATGCCAGCAGAGGGCGCGACGATCCTTGGCTCTGTTTTTAATTGAACTCCGTGGCGCTTTCAAGGCAAGCACGTAAGAACTCCTGATAACCCTAAATATTAAACATCAGCAGGAAATTTGCACCAGTTGTTCTACAATAATGAAACATAATGGAATAATGAAATTAAAAATGGCCGTTGTTTTCATTTTTATTGTTTAGGTTGTAATAGTGGAATTTTAAATTTGAATCTGAAAGATTGATTAGTCTAAGTCTAATAATACTACATGCTTAAAAAAATGCTATTTTGAAAACCAAAAAAAGAAAAAAAAAGACACGTTTGTTTCTGTGAACTGTGGGTACTTTTAATTACTTTTTATACAGACCAAACCATATTTTCTATCCTCTAACCCACCCATAACAATGTAAAAAAAAAATCAGGTTTTACCATACTTGGGAGGATATTTGGTCATTACAATGTAGCATAAACAAGCACAAACACACAGATTTTGTTAGCCTATAAAAATTCTTGGTTGGTTTGGCAAAGTCTGAATACAAACAAAACAAGCTTTTTTGATGGCTCTCTCAGTTGGCATATTTTTAGAGTCTGTATTGTTGATAGTGGTCGAAAAATGAAAAAAAAAAAAATAATAATTGACGCAAATAACCCGGGCTGCTTGAGAGGACCATTTTGGGCCGTTTGCGAATGCGAACAGGCGCAATGTTCTGTGATTGGTTTGGAGTCGACTGAACTTCTATAAGCCCCACCCAATGTCTTTATATAAAGTTGAAGTAGAACGTGAAGCTCACACTAAACGCTCGAGACACTCACGGGGTTCACAAGGTGAAATGGTTGTTCTGGTCAAACAGAGTCCTCAGTTGGGCAGCAAAGCGATGGATGGAAACCAGCACAAAGCTGAGGCCAATGTTCTGCTGCTTGGAGCAGAAAATGTTGGGAAGTCAGGTAAGCACAAAACTCAACATGACTTTGAATATAAAGAATTCTGTCATGTTTATGTGGTCTATTTGTCAAGCTTGCAAAAAATAATTACACATTTATTTTTTTGCAGCCCTCACTGTGCGATTTCTCACCAGAAGGTTCATCGGAGAATATGGGGATATCGGTACGTCAAACCAGATTTACAATAATAACGTACAAGCTATATGTTAATTATGAACGTGGAGTATTTATTAATTTCACTATTCTCTCTTTCAGAATCAATTTACAGTCACATTGATAAAACAGATGGGCGAGATGTTGCCTTAAACATTTGGGACTCCCTGTATCCACAGGTATGACGCATTTAATATGAGAATGTATGAAGAGGGCATATTGTTTATTAATACGTCAACTAAGTTGATAGATAATATATATGTGTAGTAATAATATTTTATTCTTTGACTCATCATGGATTAGTTTAAATAGTCCATTTGTTTTATTCTGTTTTGGAAAGATTTTCATTTAGATAATCCCATTTGCTATATATATATATATTTTTTTTTTTATTTATTTATTAATTTTTTTAATTTTCATATCAATTATACGTATTCACCATTGAAAAAGGCTAAGTTAGCATGAGTTAAAAACAAATAAACTAATAATATATGGTTTGTAAGTGTGAGTATTTTGTATTGAAGTTTGTCATAAATTAGTTGGCTGTTTATTATCTTTATAAAAAAACATTATATAAATATTAGGCTATTAAAAAATTAAAAAAATAATAAATACATTTATATGTAATTAGAAATGACATACATACAGCAAAAACACCTGATTGAATAAATATTTTTCATGAGCCAAAATTTTATAAGCTAAAGAAGTATGCAAGATACTTAGATATGCTTTAAATATGTGAAATTTGTTTTATTGACTAATAAAATTGTGCCTATGAGTAGGAGAGTGAGGGGGAAAAAAATATATGTATCATACTAAATTTTATACATTGTATGAGAGAAGTGGACATAATTTAATTGATTTTTAGCATATTTAATTATGCAGAAAATGTACATTAAAATTAATTTATAGAGTTTTTTTTTTCTGACCCTCTGACTTCTGTCTCCTACAGAGCTGTGAAACCACCGAATCCATCAGTGACAAGCAGCTTCAGTGGGCAGACGGTGTGATCCTGGTTTACAGCATCTGTGATCGCTCCAGCTTTGAGGTGGTCCGGCAACAGGTGCGGCTCATCCGGCAGACTAGGAAGCTGTCTGCCTCTGCCCCGATCATCATCGTGGGGAACAAGCGAGACCTGCTGCATCAGAGAGCCGTGTCGAGCGAGGAGGGCAGACTCTTCGCCCTCTCGGCAGACTGCGGTTTCTTCGAGATCTCAGCGGCTGAAACCTACCATGGTGTGCTGCTGGTTTTTCATGAAATCCTGGACCTCATCAAGGAGTCCAGAACACTTAAAAAGGGAATGGTCGGAATCAAGGGTATAGTCAGAAGCGTGTCTGCGGTGTTTGGAAAGAAACGAGAGTGATGAACTGTCGAAGATGACGAGAAAGATGAAGATCTGAGGCCCCTGGCAGCCTAGCATCTAAATAGCTGAGGAGAGGACCCCAGCCGATGGGTTTTTGTGGCCGAAGGGAGGGACTTATTAACCTTCATGGATGGTGCAAGGGAAAAAAATAAGAAGAGAGCATGTAAGAAGTTGAGAGCCCAGCTTTATGGTGAAGAAAAGTAGATGAAGTTTGTTACAGCAAGGCGCTAAAAGATGTGCTGAAGATAAGTGATTCTGGGCTTTGATGAAAGTTGGTCACTGGCTACGTTTATCAAATGAATAGAGAATCGGCCTGGATCTGATGTAGTCCTTGTCATTTCTCACAGAATGGTCCTTCAGCTCTAAACAGATGATTTTGACAAATTCGAGTGAGCTTCTGCTTTGGATTACAGATGCTTGAAATGTAGAGATGGACTTTATCTTCCCTGAATTGTTCCCTTATGAGTTTCCACTGAGATTTAGGTGTGAATTATTAAATGTGGCGATTGAGAGGAGACTGTCTAGTAAAATGTATATAGATATTTTATGTATATATTGTAATTTCCATAACATAGTTTCCTGGCTAGTGTCTTTGAGGTTGGGGGGAGGATGTAGTATAAATGCTACTCAAGTAAAGACACCTTCACACCAAGACTGATGACTGTAACTATATATCAGTTATAATGACATGTAAAGCTACTGATATCCAATAAGCCTGAAGTTTTCTTGTCTTTTGTGGTGTGTGTGACAAAATAGTTACAATTAAAGTTATCATTATAATTGTTTCGTTATGTGAAAAGCCTTAAGAACTAAAGAATGAGATGTTATTGACATATTGTTGACCTGTATATACTTCAATCTTCTGTATATAAACACAGTGTCATTTAATTGAGATGTTTTTAATGCTTGTATCTAAATGATTCATTTCAATAAAGTGAAAAAAACATACAAGATGCCTTGATTAGTTTAAACTATATGTGTGTTATATTTTTCTATTGAACATTTAGATTGCATCTGACTGTTTATTTACAATCTTTAGCCGTAGTATGCTTGCCTAATTATAGTTAAGTAAACTAATATATTGAAATATTATTACACTATAACCATTATTACACAATTCATTCCATGCTCAAGCAACACTCAAAACAACAATGAGATTTTATAAAATATTTTATTAGATTTAAAGTCAATATTACATGTGTTAAAGGAAAAAAAGCACTACAAGATAAAGGCTGTTAGGACTTTAGCTATAAATGTCCACCAAGTCATTTAACACCTGTCTATGTATTACCCAATTCACCTTATGCTTCTCACTTGGTAATCACACATCCTGTGAAACATAAAACGCCCCATTATTAATCAAAGTAAATATTAACCGTTTCTTATCTTCGTAACCAAATTTCAAACCCTTCAATTCCAGCCGATCAGAATCCTTGCATCATCTTGCTTCACTCATTGCATAATTAGCAGTCTTTCATTAACAGTATATTTAGATTAAAAGCTTATAATGCTTATAGTGTATAAGAGCTAAGAAAGCTAAGGAATAGGAAGTTTTATCTGGTCTAAACAAAATGCGCTACATGTTAACAATAATAATGTATAGAAAAAATGGTGCTCTTTTCATTTCTGCTCATTTGCTGAGTTGTTTCTAAGCTTTCATCTAGGCTTTCAAAGCTAACAAAACACCACCTACGTAAATGGCACTTAATTCTAAGTGCAGTGCTTTATTTGAGCTTTTAAACAATCTGCACATACTCTCTACCAACCAGATTTGTTTTTAGGTCTACCAGAGAATCCTGTATGGATTGTGGTTTAAAGGTTTGCTTGCTGTGCTATCCGTAACAGCCTGTGAGCTGCGGCGATCTGTGAATGCTCTGATTACACTTAAATCTTAGACTGGAGCTTAATGTTCTGTGGTTTCCACCACAGGTATGACCTGATCTTCAGACGAAGGACCAGAGCTCAGAAACTCAAACGCCCGTTGGCTCTGTGTAACAAACTGCATAATGGGAGCCAGCAGGACCTCAGTGGCCGAGGAACGGCGCCGGATCATATCAGTGGTGGGCACAGACAGTGTATCAAGTTCTGGAGGGCCTGAAGGCTGGGAATCTTGCTTCAAACTACCTTTGCGGCCATTAGCTGGGACTGGGGTGGGAGTTGGGGAGAGAGCTGGGCTCGATGGAAGCCCGCTGGCAGACCCACGGCGGGAACGAGTGTAAAGGCTTCTGCGGCGACGCAGACGGCCATCCATGGCCTTGAGGAAGAGGCTGTTTGTGGAGGCACGGCTGGAGGGACTCTCAGGAAGTTCATCTGGAATTGAGTTACTTGCTGCATCGAGATCAGAAACCTGTTTTACCTGAGATATAAGAGAGGAACAGCTGTAGTCATTTGTAGTCTCTGATCCTAATTTTAGGCAGCAATTTAATTTAAACCAGGCTGATCAGGAAAAGGTGGCTGTTCTGACATTTTAGCAAAATGTATATATTATTATTCACATTTTGCAATACTTTAGAAGGGAAAAGTCCACTGAGTGGTGTTTGCTAAATCCAAATTTGAATCCTTTTTTAATCATTTATTTCAAAACAGCGATTCGGAAACATGTATCAAACCACCAAACCGTGATTTCATTAAACAAGCCTTTGTTACTTAATGTTTAGAATTTAAGTGCTTTAAAATAATGAATACTTTTACAAAGCAACTGGTTTAGTTCATTCAAAGTTTTGAAGAGCTTTGTTTAGTAAGGGATAATGTAAATAATGGGTCCTGATCACACTGTCGGGGCTTATTTCTGCGATAACTACTGGCTGCCTCTGCATTATCCCACTTATTACACGGCTACTTGCCACGTAAGGAAAAAAACTGGACATGAATATGAAGTTGAAACATTTTATTGGCATATTTGTTTTAAATGAATATTTTCGTCCTTCCGCTTAACGATATAGTACTACGTGGCTAACATTCAAACGTTAGTAAGACAATTTATAACAACTACATATGAATATATAACAACGGATGTATTTTAGTTATTTCCAAGTATTAAATTGCACCTTATGTTGTCCAGTGTTTGTCACACGATGGCGCCAACCGTAATATTTGACCAATCAGAATCAAGCATTGCAGGGAGCTGCGTAATAATCACTTATAACACCTATCCTAAATGATTTTAAACTGTTTAAGCACAAGAAGATACAAAAGAGAATTCATTTCAGAGTCATATCTGTATATTTGGTCTTAAATTCACATGAGCTTAATATACCTGCTGCTATCTTGTGTAATTTATTAGTTTATGTTTGTTAAATAACAAAAGAAAATGAGGAAAATCACTCCGCTCATGTCTGCTCTTGACTAAATGACTATATTAAATTTATATATAACAGTAAAAATTTTACAAGCACTGTGTATTTGATATGTGAACTTTTATGTGTTAAAAATTGCATTAAATAAGCAGCTTTAATTTTGTAATTTTTCTGTAATGTCCGTTTGTTTTTGTTTTTGTATTGTTCTACAAAGTAGATGTTGTAGATGTAACTGAAATAAATTTATTGTGTACAATTTGCGGGGAAATTATGCATGTGTCACTGAGATGTCACCCAGACCAGAGGTGTACGCTGTTTATGCTGTTTTTTTTTTTTTTATTAAAATGCATTTTGCTAGACCAGAAATTTGAAATACTGCCAATTTGGTTTGAATTTCAAACCCATCTGAAATCAGAGGGATGTGTTTTTAGACTAAAACACCTCTCATAAGAGATTGAAGTGTAATTATGTACAGTTGCCTGAAAACATTATGTACCTGATATAAAATTAGCTACTGTTCTAAACGAAAAAAGAAAAAACGCAAAGCCATTTCCACAAACATATTTCCCATTACTGAAAAGAAACACGGTAACATGGAGAGAAAATAAACCAGGCCACGTGATTAATGCAACACACTTTGCTCATTTAGTTCTTATGGGAACATAGAGGGGTATGTTTAGCTTTGTTAACCCTATCAACTCTAAACAGGCGTGTTTGGCCAAAAAGAAAATTATGTTCAGGCAGATAGAGGCAATATTTTGCCTTTGACATAACAATTTTAGAGTGTTCTTCATCCCTAGAACATGTACTTTTATGCCTTGTTAAGTATATGTGTGCATTAGAACAGGTTCTAGAGTGCCGTGCTTCTATATGTGTGTTTGTGAGGGAGAGTGTGCTCTTACCAGGTCATACAGGGGAGTAGTGTTGATAAGCAGCTGTATGAGAATCTGTCCCAGTTCCAGTAGGTCGTTCCTGACAGCGCGTGCCTGGGTAGGCAGAGCCATTATCTGCTCTACAGGGGGCAAAACCCTCAGTGCCTGTATACCTGATATAAACTGAGCCAGGAGAAGAGAACGCAGCTCCTCCACGCGATGCACCCGAGTCATGTAAAATGACAGAAGCAGCTGCAGCAGGGACTCAATCACCGCCATCAACTGTGTTAGACCCACCTGAGCATGACAAAAGACAGACAATACCCAATCAGGGAATTAGTGACAATGGTAGACATGAAAATGACACCATTAGGCAGTAAAAAGAGAATGTGACAATACGCAGAACTTTAATTAAGTCACGTTTTTACAGCTGAACCTAGTGGCCTGGAAATGTGGAATAACAGTGGCAGATCAAGTGGCAGTAATGAGCTATCCTAAATAATACAATCATTCTTCTGCTAGCCATTTCCAGCTTTGTCCATTTTTTTTTCTCATTTAATTTTGCCCTATTTCACTCTTCCCATGGTTCAGAACCAGACTTAGTGATTGTCAGTATTGTAAGATAGAAAGATAGAAACTAATAAGTAAATAGAATATCATGTAAATCAGTTGGAAGAAAGAGTTATGAATTGAGAATGAATAAACAAGGAAAATATACTATTAAAACGATTAGATTTTTTTATTTTTCTACAGCTTGATAAAACCTTTACCAGCAGTTGGCAAAATGGACAGAAAATAAGTTTTCTTGAGCCGTTAGTAAATTTTTTAGTAGATAGGGATATGTTATGTGGGGGGTTGGGGGGAGGTGTCACTATGGTATTGGGCTTTATATATATATATATATATATATATATATATATATATATGATAGTTGATTGTCAATCAAATATCATGAGAGGGGCCTGTGTAGAACTATTATCATAGGATAGTGTAGGATTTTTATCATAATAGGATGGATGTATACACACACTTCCAACACACATCTATGTTTAAACAACTTAAGTAAATTTTTCATCCGATGACCTCTTTAAAAATAAAACGATTTTGAACTGGGGAAGTCTGAAGTCTGGTTTATGATCCACAAAGTCCACACCATAAGCAGCCAACCTCTCACGTGGAGCTTCATTTGCCGCCACACAACGTGAGCGTGAGGACACAGAGCAAAAGAACAGGGCCAGTTTGGCAGACACAGGCACAAACAATCCCTATTTGGAAGTAGGACCCTCCTACTATTGTTGGTTCATTTGGGTGAAGGAGAAAGTGGGTCAGCCAAATTTGAAGGTCCCCAATTTGTTCCCAATTCCCATTGTCATCGTCCCCCACCTCGCCACCGGTCCACTGCACAGCCCGTGACCAACACGTGAATTACTTCAGGGCATTATGCTGCCAAGTCTCACCGTTGTATGACAGCTCAGCAACACTCTTGGCAGAACACAATCTGTCAGTCACATTTCTGCACTCCAGGCCCACTGGGGTGTCTTTAGAGTTTGTTAATTAAGACTCTTTTGAACACAGTGCACTGGGGCTTTCATGTTCTCAGCCCTAATTACTCTCCACCCTACTGCTGGGAAACCACTAAAGATCCCCGGACAGACAATAGTCCACCTTGGCCCTTCGATCCTCAGCACACAACTTGTCTATCCACACAAAACAGAGAGATCTGCATGGGTAGACAAGCCTGAGCCTGCCTGTCTGATAGAGGCAATGTGTCTAACAGGTCAGTTGAGGTAGGGTCTATCTGGACACGTGAACAACATTTTCCCATCAGTCTAACCATGCAGAACTGAGGGGTACACTATGCTTTACTAATGGGTAGATTCTTGGGCACAGTGCTAAAATGCAAGAATGATAACATTTTAATGATTATTGGTAACACTTAACTATAGGGACTAATTCTCACTGCGTATTAAGCATGTCTATTATTAACATATTCGCTGTTTTTAGTACTAATAAAGCACTTTTTCTGCATGACCATATCCCTAATCCTACCCAATACCTAAATTTAACAACTACCTTATTTGAAAAGCAACAAATTATAAGTTTATTGAGAAGAAAAATAGTTAATGGTTTGTTGACTATTTAGAAAATCCTTGCTGAATAAAGTGTTTCTTTAAAATAAAATTCTTAGTGACCTTAAGTTTTAAGCATTAGCATTTATATGCTGTCATATATAAATGCTGGCAGACAGTACTGTCGTCTAGGGCTTGATTCTTTTTAAAACATGTTTTTTTTTTTTTGAATTTTTTAAATTCTTGTAAGTGAGTGTGTTATCTGTTTGTGCGGGTGGGTTAGCGGGTGTTTAAATCCCATGCTGCAACCGCCAAACGGCACGTAGCACTAGATCCCACTGGACTTCCAGCTCAATCACGGCCATCTTCTCTCTAAACAATCAGCCTGACTTCTTGATTTCAGCTTTGATATCTAAGAAGCAAAATATTGCCTTCCATTAACGCAAACAGAAACGTTTCATCATTTGTTTTTTTTGCCATTTTGATTCACCTAAGGATTAATACGCTTCATCAAATCTTACCCTGGAGGTCCAATGCACTGCAGAGTTTACAAGACCCTAATCAAACTCACCTGAGCATTTTAATCAGTGTATACGGATCATTAGAAACTCACAGGTTGGTGAGTTTTTTATCAGGGTTGGAGCAAAACTCCGCAGTGCATTGGACCTCCAGGGTAAGATTTGATGAAGCCTGCGCTAGACTACAGTATCAGATGCTAAAGTCTTGAGCTAATAGCTTGAGCGTTAACATTTATATGAAGAAGTGTACAAATAAGTGACAAAATCAGAGGAGATACATATACTTCACTATGTGACCAGAAACATAAATGTAAATAATATTGTAAGAATAAATTCTGCTATAAATTAGGCGTCAATTTATTTGGATTAGTGTGAAAAAGTCCATACATATTATGTTTTCAGCTCAATAATAGAGCTTGAACTTTTCTCTCCCCTTCCCCATGTCCTCATTTGCCTGAATGTGTCTCAGGGGTCTTGATTTGGAACAAGTAATTGCTGTGATTTTACTCTGTGTGGGTGAGTCTGCAGACAGGAAACCCTGAGGGTGGCAGGGCACAGTGAATGACTGCAGCATGGCATTGCAGCACGTAGACAGTCTATTTTAACTTTAGACTCAAAGAAGATGGGATAAGTTGTGGTTTAAGGAGGCACTCCTTGCCGATATCATCTTGTCAGTGTATATGTTTGAGTCACTCACTTAGACATGTCTGAAACTATATTTATTTTGTGATTTAATCTTAACATACCGTTACTCGTTACTGACCCGTGAATCACGTCCTCGTTTTTATTTTTATGCTCTGTTTTAGTAGTTTAGCTGTTTTTTTGTCATGTTTTTTCAGTATATATACATAGTTTTATTCTTATTTTATTTTAGTTTTAGTTACTTTATTAAATCAAGTTAAACTAAACTTTATTTTATTTCAGTTAAAATTTATTTAGTTCCAAGTAACATGGTTTTAAGTTTTAGATAACTATAATAAAACTGGGCCCTCATTTATCAACAGTGCAAAAATGTATGTGCATTATGAGTGAATAAGAACAGTTTCACACAAAGTGTGGGATATACTGATTTGTACTTATATGCAGGAATGCAAAACCTTTTCATGCACTGTTGATAAACGAGGTCTCTGGTCTCTTTTACTTTCTCTGCATGTTGGTAAGTGTAATAAAACCATATATAGGCTATTAAAATATAAAAATATTTAAACTGGAATATATAAATTACAATATATAATATATTTAGGACTTGATACCTACATGTCATGTACTTTAGTGTTTGTGTCATACTCAAAATCACTATGAATTTATGGCAGATCATGTCATTAAGACACGGTCAAAGATTTAGCTATTTGTTTTTGGACATAGGGCCTACCGTTTCGGCAGCTGCCCCTAGCATCTGCAAAACACTGTCCAGTCTTTCTCTCAGCATCATCGATCTGTGGTACAGCTGAAGGTACAGACACAACAAGAGGCTACGAATACGTGTCCACATTCGAGGCTCTTCTTCTTCATCATCATCTTCATCTTCATAGCTCTGCACTCTTCTCTCCCACTCACAACCTGCAGGATGAGAAAGTTGCTGTGATTTCAAAACAAACTCTGTTATTCAGAATTCATCATCTTCTGAGCTAATTTGATTAGTTTCTCTATTCCCTCTGTCTCTGAAAGCAACATGGTGCCAAACGACAGAGGAACATTTGCGCCCCCTTGTGGTTAAATCTTGCGCACACTTTTTTATTGTTATTTATTGATAGTTTCAGATAAAACAAGTGTCTCCCTGTCCGGCAGAGGCTGTATGAGTCCGTGCCACACTCTCTTACGCAGCGTGGGTGGCAGAGGCAGATAGTAGGCCACCGCCATCTCAGACTGAGTGATGAGCTCATCCAGACCCGCGGTGATCACCCGCCCGGGAGCCGAGTCTTGAGCTTCCTCTAGGAGGCGCCAGCTCAGGTGCAGCAGCTGGTCCCATCTGTCAACGGCTCTGTCCAGCTCATCGTTCACTCGAGACTGCGCATCATCCAGCCGCGAGAAGAAAGCGTCCTTCAGATTAGCAACAAGCTGAGGGAAGAGAGGGCAAGGACATCATCAAGAAAGGTACGAACAGCAGCAGAAGAAACATCGATATTAAGATTAGCAAAAATAGCCACAAACACATACAAGTATAAACCATCCCTACGTTTTCATTTAGAAACGCAAACAACACTGACGTCATTATTTATACATTTGATTAATTTACATTCAGTAAACGTATGACAAAAAAAACAAGTTGGCTATTTAAAAAATATTTTAAGACTTATTCTCTCCTAAAACCCGGCAAAAGTGGATTGCTGACCAGCAAAAAATGATATGGTACTGTCATGTGATGTGTTGCACACATATCACATCACGTTTTGACAGAGATGATAGCTAAGCTATAGCTTTATGTTCAAAACAGCTTTAATCACTGTAGATTGCTTGAGTGTCACAGCTAGCCGTGTCATAAGATCATAAATCTGAACATAAACTTGAATCATAAGCACCAGAATTAACAATTACATGCACATAGACAAAATCAATCAATAAAATTAAAATAAAAACTTTAAACACCAAACTTTGATTCCTCAGATTAGCCAAACCTGATAAATAAATGAAATATCTTAAAGTAAAAATATACAGCAATGAAGAACCCTTGCCTTGATGGAATTCAAAGAAAAAAGCAAGTAGCCCTAGTTGCTGTTATGTTAAAATTGCATAAGAGCAAAATAGCATATATGTGCACTGAAGGTCATTGTAAACAAAATATAATTAAACATAATAAATATTATTATTAGATAGTTTAAATATACAAATTAATTATTAAAATAATTTCAAAATAGAGTTCATATAATAAATGTATTTAAATAATTTCAAACTTAAGTAATTCTGTTATTTCAGATAAATTTGTTACTTTTCCCAGACAGCCAAGACATGGCAGCTGCAATACACAGCTGTTGCTCAGGTTCCCCTCTCTCTTACCTCATCTGTGGGCTGTTGGAGGATTGGAAAAATCTTCTCTAGTTGCTCCAAACCCTCCAGTGCAAAACTGTTCACTGCCTCAACTGCAATGCATACAAAGTTTCTGATATCATATCATCCACGTTATTAAATCTATTTCTTTTCTCCAAGGATATCATGACAGAGAGCGTTTGACTTCAATCTAAAATTTTATGTTACATCTGAATTTTTATGTTACTTCATTTTTAGAGAGAAAGTAGAGATAATGAGTGACTTACTTTCTAGTTCTAGGTTCTTTAGCAGAGGTGCTGCTTGCTTCAGGGCTGCTGTGGATGCACTACGGACGCCCAGCTCTGCTACGCCTCCCACAAACCCGAGCAGCGGGTAACGCCCTTTCACATCTGTGTAGATGGAAGAGGCCTGCTGCAGCGCTGAGCTGATGAGTGGCAGTTTTGCCACACGTTTTAGCACATTCCCCTGCACAGGCAAGTCAGTGTCTCATTAAACATGAAAATGATGCAATACATGAACAGTGTGGAGTGACTCTTCATGAAAACTTACCTCATTGTTTCTTGCTTTAGACATGTCTGCTGTGTGCTCTGGAAGCAGAACATAAGACATTCAAGCATGTGTTTGTGTTGTTTTTTTCATACTTTTGACAATATCATTGAATTTTGATTGTCAATACCATTTTGTATTCAATTTTTGACCGACCATGCCAAGTCAGCTGATGTCACAAGACAATAATAGTCTATGTTAGAAATCCTTGCTGTGGAAATCTCATTAAGTGGTTAAACCATGCAGGGCAAAATGATCTAGCATTCAAACTGTGAAATACAGAATAAAGGGGGTGTACAGAAGCCTTGATAAATTAAATTAATGTGATCAAATACATTTGTTTTGAGTCAAACGTTTAAAAAAAATAATGCATAAAAGTATTTTTTATTATTGTCTAAAGTATAGTTGAGAAACATATTGAATATTGCATTGATTATTATTTTCATATAAAAAGTGTCAGAATAGAAACTAATTTGGTCACCGGTGCCCCAGAAATATCATATGACTAATGATCCAAGACCTCCAACCGAATAGCTATAAAATATTGAACTCTCTCGTATCTTCAGATCAGATGGAATCTCCAGATCAAAAGGTTCTTTAGAATGTTATCTCATGGAATAAAATCTAACTGTATCTAATCTGATCAAAGCATTCTATCAGGGCTGTTTATAATATCAAACTTGTTGCTTTCAGATTCACTTACTGCAAAGAGGGGGGCACTCTTACAGATCCCAGAGGAAGTCAGTACTGAGCAAGTGCTTATCTGTAACAAAAAAATTTAATCAATCTGAGAAAAAATGAATAACATTAGGATAAAAACAACTTTTAAGACCAAATGTGATACTGTACTGCTTGTATAGATTTATAACAGACCAATGATATTTCAGGTAAAGTCTGCAATGATTCAGGTCATGTTTGTCTTTTATTATCTAATAAATAAGATGCACGGGTAACTGATGCTGGTTCAGGACAGTAAAGGAAACGTTAGGGACCTGTCTAAGCTTATTTCTTAATTCTCTCTCAGACACCCATTCATTCTAACCCTAACCCATAAAGAAAACATTTTATAAGACACATTGACTTATTAAAAATATTTTACAATAAACCAGTTTCTTAAAGTAGTTGCATGACTACAAATGCAAAATGCAAAAGCTGTCAAAGCAGTAGCAGCTCTTACCTTTGAGATGAATGAGGGAGTCCTTTGAGATGGTAAAATGTAGAAATAAAAATATCTTTATTACAAACCCACTAGATTTGCCCTTTATATTAGCTCTCAGTCCTTGTCTGCTATGTCTGAAACAATGATTTGTTGGATGGTTTTGTCATTTTTCATGGTAGGTGCATGTGATGCCCCTCATTTAGGGTGCGGCCTGTTGACGTATGCCCAGACTTTTTTAAACCGTTGTTTCCTAGTTTGCTGGTTTACCTAACAGTGACAAAGACAGTATTAAGACTGTCATTTTCTCACATATGACATTTCTCACATACGCTTTGACTTATTTACATTGCTTCAGATAAAACATAGTTTAGACTTGCATGGGGTATCACATTTAAAATCTGGGTAAAGACAACATATATCAACGCAGATCTTTATTGCAATCAGCAGACAAGTTGATTTCGAAGAATTGACCCTAAATGCCGTTTAAACCTTTGATGTATAAATGTATCGGCTGTGTACAGAGACATCAAATCATGTATGTCTAGTCGGATTTAATTTTATTTTCACAGTTCAAAAGTTGGGTTGGTCAGCTCCCTTTATATCAGCATTCCTGTTCTGTTTCAGAAATTGAACGAGGAAGCATGGCCTAACTGAAACTTGGGATTTTTGTTTTCTTCTTTCATTGGAGATGAAGTATTTTAAGGTCATCTCGCGTCATAATTGAAACCCTTCACAAAGACTCTCTTTGGAGAGTCGTGTAGTCATATCCAGTTGCCTTAATTCTCAACTAAACAAATTATTCAGTGAACCAAAGGTTTTAATGTGTGTAAAGAATCATTTGATAAATGCAGCCTGGGAAATTCCTCAGCCGTGAAGTTCCTGGAGCAAACAAGCACTACTGTATTTCATTTTTTAGTCAAACATGTCTGATAACATATGTTATTATCAGAATTGTTTACCATCAATGATTGTATCTGTAATATAAGAGCGAGACAAACCCTGAAAGCTAATTTAGTAATAACTAAAAAGTGTCATTTTAGTTGACATCACTGCTCAGACTGCAGATATTTGCTGTGGTTTAGCTTTAATACCATTTTTTATTTATTAAGACATTACAATATTGACATATATCGATTTTCCACGACCCATAAGGACACCACTGAACAATCGTCTTTGTCAGACGTTGAAATGACATCCCCCTGACAGCCAGAATCAAAGTTTTTATGTTTTTTAAGTTTTTAATCAAAGTTTTGGTACTGGACGTCCAAAAGACGTCCCTGGACGTCCAGTACCAAAACTGGACGTTCAAAAGACGTCATAAAAAGACGTCATAAAAACTTTCATTCTGGCTGTCAGGGGATGTCATTTCAACGTCTGACAACGATGATTGTTTAGTGGGACATTTTGAAAATATGCAAATAATTTAGATGATGATGTTATCCATTCAGTCGTGCCGACACTTGGCGATTCTATGGGCTTGCTCTCTCCATGCTGTCCGATCTTGAGACACTTCCGTTAGTTGTTTTATGTTTAGCCTAGTGTCAGCTTTGATGGTATCAAGCCATCGCGTTCTCTGACGGCCTGTTCGTCTCTTGCCGCTGATCATTCCCAGCATTAGATCTTTCTCTAGTGAACTTGATCACATCACATGGCCAAAGTACGTGAGTCTGGTGATCTTGCCTTGCAACGACATCTCCGGTCCTACACGTTCCAATACTTCTTTGTTCGTCATCCTTGCTGTCCATGGAATGCGGAGCAACCATCACCAGCACCACAGTTCGAAGGAGTCAATTTTTCTTTTATCTGCTTTTCTTAAGGTCCAACTTTCGCAGCCGTACATGGTTATGGGGAACACGATGGCATGAACCAGTCTGCATTTGGTCGTCATGTTGATGTCTTTGCTTTTCCATATTTTGTTCATGTACAACATCGCGTTTCTACCCAAGGTTATTCAGCGCTTTATTTCAAGGCTGCAGTCTCCAATCCGATCAATCTGAGATCCGAGGAAGGTATATTCTTGCACGCACTCAATCTCTTCATTGTCGATTTTTATTTTGGTATAGCCATCTCCTGCTGTTGTCATGATCTTGGTCTTCTCGATGTTCAGGAAGAGGCAGAATTTTGCCCTTTCATCTTTGATCTGTTTGATCAGAAGCCGTAGGCCTTCTTCCGTTTCTGAGAGAAGAGTTGTATCATCGGCATACCGAAGGTTATTGATGTTCTGTCTGCCGATCTTCACTCCAATTTCTGAGTCGTCAAGGTCTAATTTTCTCATGATAATTTCAGCATAAGGATTGAAAAGGAATATAGACAGAATGCAACCTTGCCTCACACCTTTGCGTATTTTGAACCAATCGGTGTCTCCATGTGGTGTTCGGACTGTGGGTTCTTGATCGTCGTAAAGTGATCTTATCAACCGGATCAGGTGACCCGGCACCCCGAATTCTACCATGGCTTGCCACAACTTGTCGTGTTCAATAATTTAGATATTGGAGTCAAAAGATACTAGAAGAGAGAGAATTCTGTTGTGTATCACGTTTATTTTGCACATTCAGTGGGTGTTAAGAACACTAACATACAGGTGGGTGTGTAACATTAGCAGAGCTCTCACAGCATTTTGCAGTACAGTATATGTCAAATATTCACAAGATTTTGTTTTAGTTTGCACTAATACATTTTTCCTTACAATTAATTTTTGAACACCAAGTGATTGTGAATAGATCACATGATTTTTTTCTCCTGTGTGTTGTTGTTTCATCACTTGGACGGAATCTTTTAAAATCTTTCCATTTTGTGATTGACAAAAAAAGTATTTTCTATAAGAAAGACATTACTGGGTGGATAGGGTGAGATTTTATACAGGGAGTGTGCATTAAGCATGGAAGAAGCTTTAATGGAAAGAAGCATTTTCCATCCAGAATTAGAGTTTAGAATCTTAACATATCTATGCCAGACAAACCGTGTACCATACAACCAGCTGACCGCTAGACAATAATTGCTCAGGAATGTTTGGATGTATGTATAGGAAGTGAAATTGTGTTATTGTCCCTGCTCTGCTGGGTGTCCTCAATCTTAGGCATATTTCCTGCTTGGGATGAAAATCTAGAATAATGCAAAGGTTTTGCTTAATTTTTAAATAACCAATAAATGACGTTTATTTTTAGTAGTGCTGGATTTACCGACTCATTCAATTGATTTGTTTAGAAATCCTAGTATATTGGTTGTGCTAAATGATATTTATTCATTTAAAATGTTCTAATTAGATTCCTATTTGGGAGTTGCACTAAATTGCTGTATGCTTTTGATTCATTATTTGTTGGATATTCATACTACAATGGTCACCGGTACACTGCATGGTTTAGATTCAATACAAGGACTGAATCATGAGCCATTTATTCTCTAATTGAAGTACACAAGCACACTATATGATTAATGCTGTAAATTCAGTAGCAGTGTTATGCCACTGCTAAATAATTGTGGAGGAATTTTAGATTTTTTTTTTTATACAATGTTAGTAAAAATTGCACATGAGAATCGTTAATGAAGAAACACGCCATTTGTTTCCAGTATTTGTTTTCTTTACATTTTTGGTTCCCAATCTTAATTATAACGCAATATGAAATACAGTACAATCTATGCCAGATTCAGACTTAACAGTGAGGAGCACCAATCAGAGATAAAGGCTCGGGCTATCGGCAGGCACACTGGCAAACCATGACTTTACAGGTTCTCATCACAAAAGACAGATGTGACATAGTGGTATGAGATAAAAAAGTGAAACTGAGGTGAAGTATGTATGCTAGAAGAACAGACTGTTATTCATAGAATTACATGAACATCTTCCCCTTGACTTAATGAATTACAAATGATAAAACGCTACATATCCTTCCATTTCCCAAACGACCCCATAATATACCAGAGCTTTCCAGCTCTAAACTACGAACATACCTCTTTGTCTATCTCTACATCACACAGGATTTAAAAAGAAAGTGAATCCAATCCACCTTAAAAAGGCCATCTGATGACATTGGCTAGAACTATCTATGAAACAGTGAGCCACTGTTTTATGTGAAGTGAAGCTCTGGAGTATGAAATTCATATAGACGGTGACATTCAGAGTGCGTTTGTAGCATAGCAGTGCAGATTAGGTTTTTTAGGGGCAAATTTATTCAAAGTGCGTGATGAAATAATCGCACAAGCAATAAATCGGGCCCAGAGTGCTGCCTGTACAATCACAGGGCACAACTTGTAGCTGTGAAGAATGTGACACAGCAAGAATCTCCGAAACATCCCCAGCCAAAGCATAGCAGAACAATTTATACTTCAGCGTACTGTAGATTATACAACCTTTGTGCATTTCTCATACAGTAAAGAATCAGTACATTTGAGAAAATGCTTATCACAAGCTCCTTCCACAAACTTCTCAAAAAAGTCAAATGCATCAAAAAAAAGAGCCTTTTCAATGTGAGCCAGCATTACATATCCACACAATATCCTGTTCTGGAGTGAAATATGGAGCTTCAAGACATGCGTTAAGTTTTATCAGGACAATTACAGAATCCCAAACCTCATAAATTCCTAACAGTCAATATGTTTTTTTGTTATTTTGGTCTCGTTTACTATTTCTCATGTATGTTTGTGTTCAGTCATATGTATGTATGTATGTGTGTGTGTGTGTGTGTGAGCAACCGAGTGAGAAAGTAAATATGTACTTTAAAAAGATTCATTTCCGAGGCCCGTCATCGCATTAGCAATGACATAAAAGTAGCTTAAGTCCTTTTTTTACGTGTCCTCCTGATCAGTTACCTTCCATGTAGTGACGGTAACAACAAAAAACATTTTTTTCCATAACTCCCTCTCTCTCGTTATTGAATGTTTCCTGTGTGCCTGTGTTTGAGCGTGTGTGCTGAGAGAGATTGCAGTGGAGCTCTAATATTCATTGAGCGTATGCCACTTTGAGATTTGGCGCCGTGGGTTTTGGCAGACCTCCTGCCAGTGGGCCGCTCCTGAGGGGCAGGGGCTGTTTGCGCCGAGTACCAGGCATCCCAAGGCCTGGTTTTTAGTAGTGCGATCAAAGTCCATGACCAGGAACTCAATAGAGATGTCTGGCAACAACTCAGCCGGCACATCATAGATGAAGGATTCATTAAAGACTGGATTGAGCGTGCATTTTTTAACATGCGTTTTCTTCTTGGCAATGCGCTTGTGGCCATAGAACACATTCAACTTCACATATGGATCTGGGACACAAAATGAGACAAGTAATTAGATTAGACATTAAGGTGATATATACAAATTATATATATATATATATATTAATTATATATTGTAATTTTACATTCATTTAACACATTATAATTTCAAAAATAAGAATTTTTAAATATGCACTTTATATTTGACAGTCAAACGTTTTTAATATCAGTACTTTTAATTCAGCAAGTTGACAGTAAAGACATTTATGGTGTTACGATTTTTTTTAAATGCTGTTATTTTGAACTTTCTGAATCTTGAAAAAAAATGTATCACAGTTTCCAAAGTAATAGAGAAGCACAAAAGTTTTCAACATGAATAAAACTAAGAAATGTATCTTGAACATGAATTACCATATTAGCTATGGTATAGGAATAAATTATATTTTAAAATATATTTAAATAGAAAACTGCAAAAGTATTTCATAAAATTACTGATTTATTTATTTCTTGATCAAATAAATGCAAATTCCGTGAGCATAAGAGACTATTTAAACAATTGTTCTAAGAAATAATTTAAATGCACACTTACTTCCAGATAGGCCGGTGATGTCCAATTTTGGAAGGTGTTTCGCTTTCAACACCACCACACTCAGTCTGTGAGAAACAGGCTGATAGGAAAGAGAGACTAGCAGCTCTCCACGGCTCACACACTGCAGGAATTCAAATACACAGAAACAAATGTTTTTAAAAAACAGACCTCTTTGACTTGAATCAACAAAACATCAACAAAAACTAGGTTCACTATGCACTGGAAGAACTGCGGAATAAGCAGGTAAGCTCTTCCACACAACTGATCAGATGCATTAATAATAAGTACAAACTGAGTGGGCTTATGACTTGTTAAAACTTATTTTCTGTTTATCTTCGTAGCTCATCCTTTAGGCTTGGGTTCTGTGTGGAGGCACGAGAAGGCTTTCATGTACGTGCCAACTGGATTGTCTACGCGTCATCTAAACCCACTCAGTGAGCAGGAGGATAAGCACATTTATCAATGACTACAAACTGCAGTGGGAGGATGAGACAGTGATGCACAGTGATTCAGTGCTGAGCTCATACAAGTGTCAGACTTAAAAAAAGCACCCAGATGAATCAGTCACACAATGGCAGTACAAACTGAAACTGTTATATTTCTTGTTATTATTAAATTGTTGTAAATATCTATATACTATATATATTATGTACGGAGTTGAGGGTAATGCCTTAAAAGTAACACAAGTTATGTAATCAGATAATTTGTTTCTACATAACTAGTAAAGTAACATATTATTTTGTAATTTTCGAGAAAATATATTGAAGTTACTTTTTCAAATAATTAGCGGCATATAGGACAGACTGAATTTCTCATATCGAATGGCTCATATTTCTTTTTTCTTGTGTTACGCTGCTTCTCACCTGCATACTTCTCTTCGTGATCTGTTGCGTAATATGGACCCGGCCTGTGCTCGGATCCACACCTGCCAGAGGAACCAAGGCCTCCCCGATCACATCGTCACGTGAGAACCGGTCAAAGCTCAGCACCAGGAAGTGCAGAGTGAGATCCGACAGGGAGCTGTACGGCACGCCATAAAATGTGAAGGTCTCGTCAAACGCAGGTTCCAGAGTCTTCCTCAGGACCCGAGTCTTAACGCGATGTTTCTTCTCGGGGAGAATGGTCATCTTCACATAGGGGTCGGCACTGCCCGCGTGACCTTCTACGGCCGGTAACCCCCGAGCCTCCAGGATGGTGACCACCAAGGCCTTCTTGGGGAAGTTATAATCGACCGCGATGCTGAGATCTCCTCGGCTGGGCTCTTCTGCGGGGGTGAAGGGTGTAGCCGTGCTGGAAACCGTCGTACTGGAGGTCTGACTGCTGCTGGCAGAGCTGCTGTCCAGGCAGCAGTAATCCGCACGCACAGGAAGTTCCCTCTCCAGTTTGGGAACCTCATGGCCACTCTCCCCGAGCCTCATCTGCATCTGTTGCTCTCCCAGCAGGCCGCTTTCTGCTGCTGAATCCATATCTACCAGCACTACCGGTCGGCCCTTGCTGCTTTGAGCCCCGTCGGTGGCCTTGCGTGCCACTCGTATGATCCTCTTGCTGCTGGTAAGTGTTTCGGGGTAGATGCTCATTCCTTTCAGCATGTGAATAAACCTGTACGGTGGGTCTGTGAGAGGATCACTATGTTCTGACTGGATTCCATGGAGCTTGTAGTTCGTCCTGTTGTAATGTTTCTGACAGCAAGTCCATAAAAAGATCAATGCAATGACTGCAACGACCAACACACCGGCACCGATAAACCCCGCCAGCACTGGGGACATATCTAAAAGAGAAAAACAGAGACAGATGAGGAAACTGACTGTTGAACAGCTCGGTCACATCTATTTACATTCACTCACTGCATACTCATACCTGAAGATGTTCGCAAGCTTAAATCGCAAGGAATAAATAAGTCTTTCTTGCTCGGAACAAGCGGACACTGACAAACTCACAGCAGACTCGCTCTATATCTACTTCATGCCCACTCCACCCGCACACATGCAGAGAAACACAGTCATCCCACACTGCTACGACTGCATCCGGTCTCACGCTACAGCAACACAGCTACGAAATATGAAAAAAGAGTGTCTGTGATATATGTCCATTGTAAGATGAGCTGCTCAAACAGATTTGCCTAACAATAAATCTTGAAGCTGATTACTTTATCCACACCCCAATACCATTTTCCAAGGTCGATGTGACCTAACTTATGAGCTCAGATGTGAGGTCAGCAGGTTTACTGGATGCCCGAGTGGCATTTTTGTGATGAAAATTCAGAAAAGAATAGAAAGCAGAAAAAAGTATAGGAGTCTAGTCATCACAGCCCTGAAGGAACAGCATGATGGAGCTACAGCCAAAATGAACAGCGTGAGACAGACAGAAAAAGATATTTGCCAGCACCCCACCCAGTCTGTTGTTCTTTGCTCCATCACTCTCACCCAACTCCACACAAAGACCCTCACCCCACTTGCTAGATGACGCAAGACTTGGCAGGCTCCGAAAAAAACAGCTGCTCCAATTACCTGGAAACATCCCATGGGGCATAGACACATATGAACCAAAAGCACACGCAAACAAAGAGGATAGACACCCACCTCACAAACACGTGTACAGTTTCACTTGAGTTTTTATTCAATGCATTGACAGCACCAAAACCTCTCAATGACATCTCCGTGACTGATTTCTTGGTGTACTCTGTATATCTCAGGATATAAATCAAAATAACATCCGTTTAGAGGCAGGTGTGTCTAGACTGCGAACATGGTAGAGTTATCAAATATCAAAAAACAGATATATCTGCCTAGGGTGTTGGAAGCTAAATGATAACTCATGCTAGTAACACTGTAAGGAAGGAGAAACCTGCGAGGGTTGCTTTATTAATGTTACGGCCTTGAGGAAGGCAATTAGTGGACTGTAAGATCCTTCACATGAAAAGAATCTGCTACATTACTGTCTGTGGATGAGGATGATGAGTTAAATGTGTGCTCTGACAGTCACATTGCAGACAATGGCAATACACAGTACTGTCTACGGCAGTATAATCAATTCAAGACATTCATTTACCAACCCTTACAGAAATTAGTACTGCCAGTTATTCCAGCACTGTGGTCTCGTTGTGAGAATACGTCATATCAGAATGATGCAGCAAAAATAAAATAAAAAAATCTTATCCCATTTAATGTTGTGATGTAATGATAGCGGCAGATTATTATTATTTTAGTTGTATTTTTTTTACATTCTGTGACGTACATTCAAGTCAAACGGATTATGGAAAAGATAAAAATGTAGGGCAGGACTCGGTTCAGTGCTTTGGTTGCCGATTGGATGGAGGCAAATTTGAATCACGCTTGCAGTCTAGTGCCAGAAAACTGACTAAATGATTGAAAATGTTACGTTATGACCAGTAACCTTTTAAAAAAATGAGATAATATTGTTCACAATAAGATAACTACGTTACATTGTAAAAAAAATTGGACTGTATTTTTAGTAAAGGTCCTATAAAGCAAATCCTACATGACTCTGAACATCATCCAAAGCACACGGTGCCTGCTCTTTGGATACATGTACAGCCCACAGTGAGAGTGGGCAAAAAAGCTGTGTCTGGAGCTTAAGGGTCTCTTGGAGGCTCATGCCAGATGGAGGTGGACACTGTGGGGCCAGCTGGTGCTGGCATCGGACCCGAGAACACTCTCTCTCTCAGACAGTTATGCCTTTACATTAGCCCTAAAAATTATATTACCTTAAAGATAATGATTTTCATTTAAGTTTAGTAATTAAAGTGAAATGTGTAAAACAGAGAGACTCACAACATACTCTGTTTTCAGCTTCTCTACTAAAGCTGTTCTCAAAAATTTAAATTATGCCTAAATTCAGGCATAGTAGTAGTTTCTACAGATAATTCTGCGTATTTTGTTGTATACTAATATTGTTTACAAAAGAAAATCCCTAATGCCACTCCCTTCATTACTCCATCACTGTTTCCCAACACTTTACACAAGCACAGGGGCTTTAAAGTAAGCTTTAAATAAAAGCAATAAAAGGTTCAAAGAAAATATGCCAAAGCAACTCAAGATTTGTTTTTTCTATAACAGAAGAGAAGAACTAAGTTCTTATGAAATTATTTTAAAATAATTCATATCTTTTAAAATAAGTAATTTTGTGTCAAACTCTAAAATATTTTATTTAGGTAAAAATTGTGGGTAAAAAAAAATAAAAAATTAATATTGCTGCAGAAAACGGGGGTGATGTTGAGAACCACTTTCCTAAATGACACCTGTCAAAGAGCAGCTTAGAGCAAAAATTATTTATAGTAAAATATTTTGTCAGTAGGCTACAAATGAAATTCTATGTGACATAAGGGTTTGTAAATTATGACTAATTTTCATTTTGGTTTAAACTGTTACTATAAGAGGATTTCAAGCTCAATGATTGAAACGAGCGCAAAGAACCTTACACATCTGCATAAGTGTGCTTTCGACTCAAATCTTATAGTTACATAGATGGAGCGCTTGTAATAAATAACCCCGTGTGACAACTAGCCCCAGTAGGTTAGCTGGTGGTTTTGAGGACACATGGGTGGAGGCTGTAATCTCAGCGGTGCGTTATTAACAAACAAAGAGCCTACGGGTCCAGTCCGAAATAGACATCACGTCATTCTCCCATCTCACTGCGCATCACTCCATTAAAACACTTTTGCAATATGGCGACGTTCACAAACGCTCACAATTTAACTAATTACTACATGACTGAACAACAGCCTGCACTGATGCTGGCTATAGTTTTAATTTAAAAAAAGCTCAACAAGCACTGCCCAAAATCTCACATCATAAATGAGCGCTATCTTAACCTTGCCAAGTGTATCCGTAATGCGTAACATTCATAGGCTACATCAGGCGTGTCGGGATGGCTCAGGCCTGCGCTATACTCACCGTACGCCGCGCGTATTTCTTTGATCTCAGCCATTTTGAGGGTTGGGCGCGCTGCGATTCCGGATAACAGCCGTGGAATTATCAATAAATGTCGACGGTCCTTCGTTTAGCTGATATAATGAGGATGATTCATGGCTACATCTCTACGGTACGCGGTGTCCTCGGTCCAGGCCGTTGTCGGATGCTGCGCTCTGAAGGATGCTGAGCGTCGGGATGCACTGCGTCAGATTGAGAGTCTGACCGTAAGTACCGCCCACATCAGCGCGCATCTCATTGACAGCATCTTAACACCGTACTCCTGTATTTTCCAGTAATTTCATATCAGTGGAAAAGTAATAAATTGTAACAATAACTTATTATCCTAATTAAAAATATTTTTGTTATAGCAGCTACAACTAGGCTACTTTGCATGTACTATAACTGCACTGAATTTTGAAAGGTTACATGCAATTAGAAATGAGAAAATACATATGTTGATGTGAATACTTGTCTATGCAAAAAGCATTGTTAAATAAGCAGGATGTCAAAAATGCAGTAGGACTATTTTCATGACACAGTTGCAGGGATCGTGGGGTTCATATATTTATGAGTTGAAAAGCTAAAATGTATAAAATCCCAAAGTTGTAAAAAAATTTAATAAAATCAAAACAGTTCAAATAACTTACTAAAAAGATTACATATTTTATTTGTTTACTTGCATGTCATGTGACATTAACAGAAAACCGTGAACATGCAAACGCGTTCTTAAATAATTGAAATATTAACTTAAAATCTCAGAGGGTACTTCAAGTAAATATTTCAGGTCAAAGAGGTTTGGCTGACAAAAACATTTGGTAATTCCCAACCTACGGACCCTTTGCTATCCCATGAGGCCAGAAGGGTGATACACAGTAAGTACCAAGAAAGTTGTTATCTGTGATTGTTGTTAGGTTGTTAAACCAGATGCCATATATCCTCTAGCAGATAAATGCTGCTTAATGAATTTTGGATATGAATATCTTTATATTATAGTGATTGTTTATGTAAGCAATGAGGCACTTGAGAGCATGCTGCATTCTGAATATAGTCATGGCTGAAGTAGAGCTGGATAAGGGTCCTGGAACACACTTCGTACAATAGCAAAAAAAAATGAATTTAGGAAACCCATCTCTTAGAGGCGTCCTGCAAAACTCCCTTTTGTAATGAATATATTCTGAATATAGCACATCCTCTCACAGAATCCTTGAATTTAATACAGTTTGTAATAATGTTTGTAATAAACCCAAAATGCAAAGCTGTGTATTTGTGAATGCAATACTTGAAAGAACCACTAGGTGTCCATACTTCCGGTTTTTCAGCATGTATGAAGTGTCAGGCTGTTTTGGCACATAGTTCAGCACTGTTTAATATCTCCCTCATGTATAGTCTAGCAGACAAAAATCCCACTGTTAACAAAACTTTTATCTCTGTATCACTGAATTATAAGCTATTATGGTATTCATAAGTCGGATGTCATTAAAACTGCAGGTTCATTTCATTGAGTCTTTGGTCTCATTTCGAGATTCTTCAGACAAAATATACTGTCTTGTACAATACAGCACATTTTATCTCCTACCGTTTATAAATGCATTTATTCCTGGAAATACTGCCTGCACTTAGCATTCAGATCAGCTGACAAGAACTATGATAAATCAGATTGAGTCAGAGCTTTAACCCTCAGAGACCCGGCACAACCACAAGGTTGTTTAAGGTAAGGTTAAGAAGTAATAAATAGTCATATTAAAGTGAATGCTCTTGTCTTAGACCAACTTTGATCAATTTTATTTTAACCACTTGAAATATTAACTACTGTATGTTATGTATATATAGTGTTTTTCAAAAACATTTTTGTGATCAATTTTGTGGCTTTCTACGGACATGTTCAAGTGTTATAAAAATAATTAATATCCATGCTTTGGTATCTGAGGATTGCGGTACTAATCGTATTATCATATGAATATATCTCTCCCTCTTAACCAACTTACTTTCACCTCTTCTGGACCTCCATTAGTGTAAACTCTTTAGCAGGGCCTTTGGTCTGTGTTACAGTACCATGACAACCAGGTCAACAGCACCCAAGAGTGGACTAAACACTGGTCAGTTCAGAGGCACTTTGCTGGCCAAGGCTGTGGAAAGACCGCGTGTGTGAAGGCTTAAGTGTGTATGTGGTACTATGAGTCACTGTTTGCCTGTGCAGGTGTGAGTCTCTCGCTTTCTCTCTGTCTGTCGTCCTCTCTGTTTTTGTGACAGGCCTTGTTTATTTTGCTGTCTGTGGGTCAGTTGGCAGGTCCAGGGTCAGCGAGGGGCATGGTGTGCAGGACCTCGTCCAACAGCTGCAGGGCACGGTGCAGATGAACTTCCACCCAGCACGGTGTCTGTTTGATGGTCTGTCGAGGGTAGTCAGGTCCCCAGCCCTTTACAAAACTTAGCCGCAGGATACACAAACGTCTCAGGTCATCAACGCCTATCCCAGCTGCCGCCGACAGACCTGTGAAAGTGTATAAGGAAGAGTGAGTTTTACCGGAAGCAAGTACGTTTTTTAAATGCATTATTTTGTCATTTTAGGGCTTGATTCTGATTCAAAAGCTCATGAATCGATTCATTGGGAATATTTACATTCTAGTGCTAATATTGCTGACCTAATTATGCTAAAAAATATTTCTTAGTAATAAATTGTAACCTCACAGCTTGGTATAATACAAAAAATATTAATTTTGATAATTATCAACAAACTATGCAGTTTAATTGCTATTTGATTTATAGAGGTGTATGAGTATTTTGAATCATTTGTTAAAAGAACTACTTTAAAAGAGTCAGTATTTTGTAAATAGGACTACACTGGTATGTTTTTAACTCACTAAAAAGAATCAGTTCATAAAAATAACTTGTTCATCAATCGAACTACACTGGTCATGCTGTAAGTTTTCGCTTTACTAACAAGAACCATTTCATAAAGGTAATGTGTTAATGAATCAAACTATACTGGTGGAGCTGTAAGAGAATCTGTTCTTAAAAGTAATTTGTTCATGAATTAAACTAAACTGGTCATGCTTTATGTTTTTGATTCTCTAAACGAACTATTATTATGCTGTACACATGTTTTTCATCACATCATGTTCAATTCAAACTACAAAATTGGGTAAATTACTCATTTTGCTGTGGGGAATTCTATTCATTGCACTGCTGATAAAAAGCATTTCAAGAAAGACTGGCAGCACTGGGTAAACAAAATAGTCTGGGGGTTTTAGGAAAAGTTAAAGAGATCAAATAGTTCAAATAGTGATCACATCTAACTGGAAAATCAGTGTTTTTGGGACCAGCAACTCACTGATGGCTGGAGCGATTCCTCCAACACTGCCAGGTCCCGGGATGTTCCCAGCCACCGCTGCTGCCTGTGCAGCCGCAGCTGCCTGCGCAGTCGCTGCTTGCTGCTGCATCTGCCTGTGACACTGACGAAGATCAAACACCTGGAGGAACAAACTGCTCTTACTTCACAAACTTACTGATCCACATATTTCAGTCCTTGTCTATCACGTCATGCTTAAATTTACTGATTATGCTTGTTTTCTGGAACTATTTCAAAAAGAGGCCCAAAGCCATTCCCCTCTTGTTGATTCTTGATTTAATTGCAAAAAAGAAAGCGGTGCTTAAGAGTGATGCCATTAAAGATGTACCTTAATGAGGGCTCCTGGGTAGATCTTGTGAACGGCATCCCCTGGCGCTCTCCCTGCCTCTCTGTCTAGGTAGTAACTTTGCACGAATACAGCATGGTCACTAAGGCAACGCATCCACACGTCCCCCTCCCCACGGCACTCCAGCTGAACACCTTTACCAATGTGAAGCCTGCTGGGCAGATGTCAGGTGTTCAGAAGCTGGAATCTCAGGAGGTGAATGAATGCGCATAAGTGTTATGTTGAGTGCACACTGACCTTGCTCTCTCGCTGGTATCAGTTCGGTGTACATTGCTCAGCTGACCCAAACAAAAGCGGTCTCCGCCTGAAGGGTCCACATATCCATCCACTGTCACCACAGGACAATTGGCTAGAACTTTAAACATCTCCCCCACCTGCACGTCCATCTCGAAGTAAGAGATTGAGCACCAGAACTCTGGACCTGCAGTGCACAAACAAATGGCACACTGATTTAATACAGAGTGTGTCCGCATGTGTGTGTGTGTGTGTGTGTGTGTGTGCATGTGTGTGTGTGTTGTACCTGGATGGTTAGAAACCGGTTGAGGGTATGATGCTGGTGTGTGATGCTGAGACCCTGATAACAGGATCAAAATAACATGAACACAATTAAAAACACAATGATGATATACATGATAGTATAAATGTATAAATAGTATAAGACAGTATAAATGTGTAAGTATAGATGTGTTTTGCTATAATTGCTTAATTGCTATCATATTATTATATTTTTTATAATTAATATAATTACATTCAGAGCCATCATAGCATATACTCATTATGTAAAAATTACAAAATACATTACATTTTATGATGCGTATTATGTATTTTTATGTTGTATATATAAACTAGTGTATACATTTTTTTTTATTAATTTTAATTCAGCTTTGCCATCACATGAATGAATTACATTTTAAAATTAAATAAATAATAACTAATTAAAATAGAAAAGTCACTATAATTGTAAATATTGAACTATATTACTGTTTACTGTATTTTTTATAAATCAAATGCAGTCATTGTGAACATGTTTCATAAAATATATATATAATGTACACGTACAAGTGTATATGTATATATATATATATGTTAAAATTTATATTTATATTAAATTATATATATATTTATTAAATTATATAATTAAATTATTTTATAATAAACACGTTGACATGACAGATTTAAATGTACATACAGAAGTGGCTAGTGTGAGGCGGAGCTGCTTGCTGATGACTCCGCCCATTCTGCTGTGGTCCAGCAGGAGTATAGGAGGCTGTGCTGGTCCCAGTCCAGGTTGTTGCTGAGATGTTTAAAAATGCAAAATTAATAGGACATCATACTTTCATAGATCAGTCTTTTACTGATAATGTCAAACAGTTGAAATGCCTGTTGTAAAGTCTTAATTATAAAATTCAAAAAGGTCGACAGTGAATACATGTGTGACCCATTGTGATTTAGAATAAAAACTCACTGTGGTAAGATCCCTGTGTCTTTGTGTGCTTGGGGGTGCTGTATTCACTCTGGCTGACGGGGGGCTGCTGGGACGAAGGCTGGCTGTGTGTGGGTGCGTGACTGTGTGTTGGGGTGTTAGGTGGAGAGCTGGAAGTCAAGGCCCGTACTGCTGGGGATGCAATCTGCAACAGTCTCTCAGGACATTCTGCCTGCACTGACAACCTGGATGCACTTGCTTTAGAAAGAGAATGAGATCGATAATGTGCCACTATCTTATTATAATATTTTTTTAAAACAGCATTGCTAAGCTAAAACATCAATTACTAGATTACTAGAAAATGTTCTTGCACTCCCCATTTGTCATCAGTAAATCAATCAATCCAATTTAATAAAATAAAAAGTAATTTACTATTAGATTTTTTTGTTCAAATCATTCAATTGCAGTGAAATATATTATATATAGTAAATTAATTTTTATGATTATACTGCCAACACTGCTTTGCAACAAAACTTCTTACTCCATGCTTTGCTGTACTTACGGGGTGGAGAGAGAGGCAGGCTGGGGTAGAGAGTGACCGAGGAAGTGGTTCGCTGGGGCGGTTCTGGGGACATGAGTCTCAGCGGCTGTGGGGTGTAATGATCTGGAGGATGATGGTCTTGCTGTAAAGTCATACTCGACGGACCCTCCATCTGGATGCAGTCATGTATGTGCTCTTCTTTTATCAGCCTGCCTGAGGGATGAGAACGAGTGTCAAAACATCTTTGAGCTCCTCTTCAAACTCCTGTCCTTGTTTGTCTCTTTCACTGCAAGGCAAGTCCTTGCATGTCTCGAGCTGACACATTTTATGGCAGTCTCTGTCTGATTAAAGGCTGGCTGCCAGCAGCGTACCGATCGGGGCCATCAGCGATTAGCCCTGATGAATGCTTGAGACATTCTTTCGCATGCGGAGAAGAAATACAAGTGCTAATGTCCTCCACTATTTACTCAGAGCTCCACTCACCTGTGTTTGGCAAACTGAATCCAACTGAGAAGAAAGAAAAATATATAGAGTCATTGCCTATTCTTTATCAAAATAATTCATAGTAAAATGTTAAAAGTGATGAAAAATGTTTAGGTAGTTTTATAATTTATGTTTGTAGTTACATACGCACCAATTCCAGGGGACACCACGCGCTCATAGTGGTAGGGGTTCACACACACATTATCGTACTTCAGATCGAAGGCAAACTGACAGAACTTGACATGCTTGAGTTCATTCTTGTGAAGGTCCGGCCACCGCCACAGACGAGCGTATATGACATGAGGGAAACCCTTCCTCCCAGCCACCTGAGGAGCAATCACAACACTTGACATACACAAATCCTCCAAAAAGTGGGTGGATTCAATTAATTAATTAATTCTTAATTATTATGGGGTTGTCAATTGTACCTGAAACTTGAAACTTCATGCGAGTTATGAAAAGATCTGTTGATTTTTTACCTCCTGGCTTCTCTATATTGTGTTGAGTCTTTGTCATTTTGATCTCCTTATGTCTATTAATTATTATTATCACAAACATTGCGCTTATAATCGCTTATCTTCGGTATTATATTCATTCTCCACCCTGTCCCGAGTCCTAACACCACTCCAAAGTACTATTCTCTGAGAGAATGAATTTGATGACTTTGGCTCACGAGAAAGACATAACTAATGGCTTAGAAATAGATGAGCTTGTTATACTTTTTGCCAAACGAAATAGTAGACTGATGCTGTAATGTGATGTAAAACACAACTGGAAAATGTGACAATCATGGTCTCTCATCTCTGTTTAATAGATCTTAAGTATAAAACCAATGTGAAAATCTGGGCTCAAAAATTATAATTACTATTAATGTCATAAATTACCTGGAGAATGTCAAGTGAATTAGTTAATATGCTCTTTATGCCTCTACCGTTCAAAGGTTTGGTGTGAGTCACTTACAATCAATAAAAAATAGTAGACTGAGAAATATTATTACAACTTAAAATAATTTTTATTGTAATTTATTCATGTGATGGAAAAGCTAAATTGTCAGCAGCCCATTACTCCAGTCTTTCTTCAGAAATCAGTCTAATACTCTGATTTGGTGCTTAAAAAACATTTATTATAATCATTAACATTGAAAGCATGTGTGCTCTCATCTCTGTTTAATAGACCTTAAGTATAAAACTAGTCAGTTATTTGTATACCACCAGTTTTGCAGACAAGGCTTAAGCCTAGTCTTAGACTAAAATGTAAATTTGAGTTTTAAACGAAAGGAAAGTGCACTGACTGATCTTAAAACATGTCAGTGCCTTTATTTAGTCTTAAGACACACGCCAGTAATACTTTTTTCTAAGGCATGTTTATAAAAATTACTTAAATGTCCTAATTGAACTACGGCCTAATCCTGGTTTAGGCTAAGCCCTGTCTATGAAACCAGGCCTTAATGAAGCTGGTTGACAAAGAAAGTAAGTTAAGCTAGTAAAGAAGTCTGCGGGGGAGACAAGCATCCCATGCTGGGTACCAGCATTAAAAACAAGTCATATACAAGCCAGTGTTGTTATTTTTAACTTAACTAAAACTAATTTAATTAGAAAGAAAATAATGAAATAAAACACTTTTAATAAATGATACAAAGTTATTAATGTTTAATTGACAACTAATTACAGTTAGAGTAAAATAGTTAAGTTAGAGTAGTAGGTTGAAGTACTAAAATTATTTAAATAAAACAAAAAAACAAAAGCATGTAACAAAATTAATAAAACTAAATTTAAAGCTGAAAAAATAAAAGCCAAGTCAATACAATAATATGAATACTATAATATTATATATATGGTAGAAATAACACTGAAAGTTGCATGGGTAATATATTGTATACCAGTCTGTTGGCATCGTCTTACACATAAATAGGCTGCTATTGTGGAAAAGAGCAGTGTTAATTATTTCTCTGAATGTGAAACATTTATTATAATCATCAACATTAAAAGCATTTGTGCTGCTTAATATTTTTGAAGGAAACTGGGATATATATTTTTTAAATATTAACTAGAAGAGATATTAACTAGATATTAAGAGTCTGGTCAAACTTTTGTATGTATGGACAGGTCTAAAGTCAGGGATGGTCTATCAGAAAGGAACACAGAAGATAAAAAGTACAGAGAAACATCTGATTTTGGTGTCAGACCATCTTCTCTAAATCATATGTGAGTGGCAACTCATTGTGACCTCATTTGCTATTGGAATGACTTACAGTTCTCCACCCAGGAGACTGACCTTCCTGAGCGAGTCAAAGCGGAGACAGTCGGCGCACAGACAGAGACAGAGCTGGTCCGCTGCCAAACCCATTACATTTTACAAACTCACACACAGACAGAGCACCATATTAAACTCTGAGAACTCTCATTTTCATAAACATCGCATTTCTCCACTAACAAACCCTAATAGCTGTGCTTGACACGAAACAGGGTTCAGCTCGATTCCATACTGATGCACATGCATTTACAACTTGTTGCATAAATGTCCTACTTGAACACATTGCACTCATGCTTCAAATACTGACACAGTCTCCCACATACACAGACTGCGAGACAGACAGGCTTATGCTTAGCCCCGCCCCTTTCCTGTGTTTCAGACAAAACAACCCTTCCTCGCCCTCCACCCGCCTCTCTCCCCGTCTACAGCTGGGGGAAGGGAAAACTCTCTGTCTCGCTCTCCACGGGCCTCTCTTCTCTGTCAAATCATGAAATGACTATTTTGGGAGAAAAGATTCCATGTTAACATCAGTCATACCTCGATTCTCCTCCTATGATGGTTATAACACTGCAGAGGTGAAAGTCTGTCAGACTTTTGGTCTTAAATGTGAAAACTGATCACATAACAAAATGCCACACTGTATTAGACAACATTACAATATGATGTGACCGTTTATTTGTCGGTAAATGTGTTTATGCATGCTTTTTGGGTTAACTGGCAATTTCAGTTAATTAAGTTCTTGAAAATTCATTATGATGTAGATGACACAAGCAAAGTCATGTCTGTCATGGAAGAGGTATGGAACCTCTAGGAAAAATATGCGGTGTCTTTTTCTGTATTTTGACATGTAATCAACGCTGACATGTGGGAGCTTTATTTGATATTGTTTATGTTCAGATTTCATTTGAAGTGGAGAACTGGCCACATACACCGTTTACACAATGTCAGTCAGATTCAGAGAAATAATTAACACTGCTCTTTTCCACAATAGCAGCCTATTTATGTGTAAGATGATACCAACAGACTGGTATTCAATATATTACCCTGCTTAAAAAAAGCATTGCTCAGCATGCAACTTTCAGTGTTATTTCTACCATATATATAATAATTATAGTATTCATATTATTGTATTGACTTGGCTTTTATTTTTTCCAGCTTTAAATTTAGTTTTATTAATTTTGTTACATGCATTTGTCATTTTATTTCAGCTTTATTTTTAATAATTTTAGTACTTCAACCTACTACTCTAACTTAACTATTTTACTCTAACTGTAGTAAGTTGTCTATTAAACATTAATAACTTTGTATCATTTATTAAAAGTGTTTTATTTCATTTGTTTTTCTTTCATTTGATTTCAATTAAATTAGTTTTAGTTTAGTTAAAAATAATCTTTACTTCTTTACTAGCTGAACTTGCTTTCTTTGTCAACCAGCTTCATCAAGGCCTGGTTTCATAGACAGGGCTTAGCCTAAACCAGGATTAGGCCGTAGTTCAATTAGGACATTTAAGTAATTTTTATAAACATGCCTTAGAAAAAAGTATTACTGGCGTGTATCTTAAGACTAAATAAAGGCACTGACGTGTTTTAAGATCAGTCAGTGCACTTTCCTTTCGTTTAAAACAGCTCAAATTTACATTTTAGTCTAAGACTAGGCTTAAGCCTTGTTTGCAAATACAAATAACTGACTAGTTTTGACTAAATTGTGTTGGCAGCTAAGTTTTACATGGATATTGTGATTTACCAGCCTGACCAGCTCCATACCGGATAATTCAACATAGCTAGCTAGATTTTAGCAGGGATAGACACCTGTTTAGCATGGTCTTACAGTACATACTGTGAACTCTTACTCCAGGTTTGATTGTCATTAAGTATGATTAAGTAAGTGTCAAAAACAGATGATGTGATCTGAGAGTGTTTTGACCTGTAAACGTCCATCCAGCGTTCTTTGTATGGTGACGCACTTGCTTGGATGAACTCCATTTGTGGTGATAGCAGTGATGAGGGAGTCGAGCTCGTCTCTTTTCTCTTTGAGTTTCTTTACCAGGCTTTCGATAGCACGTTTTGCAAAGCTCTCATTCTCTCCTCCCTGGCGGTGGCACATCAGGCTGTGAACGATGCTTAAACATGCATCACTGCTGCTGGGTGCATTCACAGACATTCTGCTCCCACTAATTTAGAAGAGAAGGAAAGAATAAATGCTATATGTATGTGTCCTGGACACTTCAGCAAGACTTAATATGCATAACTGTATGAACATCAAGGCATTAGATATAAATACATAAAATCATGTGACGAAAGACCAAGATCAATCAAAACGTCTGACAAAAAGTTTATTGTCAAACTTTTCAGATGTGGTAAAAACCTTTAGGGCCATTGTGTCGTCTTCAAAGCAATACAGAAAATGTATACGAAATACAATAATGCTAAAACAGGACTCTAGGCATTTCTACTGACATTGCTGCACAGGTAATGTGGAGAATAGGACTTAATTTCAAGTAACTTAATAGGCAGCCGAACAAAAACACACCAACGCTAACCCTAACCTAACCCACCAACGAAAACACAGTATTCAATGCAATGTAACTATACATATTACTAAACAAATAAATTGATATGATATTCAATAACAGACGTGTTCATCACTCTTAACTCAAATGGGTAACTCCGAATAGTTACTTCCTGACTCCTGTATTTATTCGGTATCTCTCTTTCTGAGACCTTACAGAGTTATTGACACAACCAAATACATAAAACACAAACAACAAATCCATGTAAGTCAATATATGGACTACTTACAATTCAGTTAGGTGTCACATGTGCGTACTCTTCTGTGTGTGTCCGCACGCGTCTGACTCGCTCGCGGTACTTGCTCGCTAATGCAAAGAGAGAGAGAGAGAGAGAGAGAGAGAGAGAGACTGAAACTGAGAGGTAACTCCCCTGGTTACACAAATGTTGGGTTATTTTTCATACAAATAAAGTTCAGTAAAACTGAATTCTGGAACGGAGACAGTACCAGTGGCCACAACTATGTAATGTATTGTAATGCAATGTAAAAAGAAAGAACAAGCAAATAAACAAATAAATAGTTATAAGCAATAAATCGGTGCGGCGCAAATAAAATAAAAATGTAAAATCTTTGTGAAAAGAATATCGTGCAATGGTGATATGTCGCTGCTCGAAATCATTTTGAATGAAGTTCTGTAGAACGCAAGTAGTCTAAAAGTAAAGAAATAACCCTGTTAAAAAACTAGGCTGATTTACCTGCTCGGTCAGCTGATTTGTATGATAAAACAATTTAAGATTTACAAAACAAATTTACATTACTCAAGATTATTCAAATAAATATTTGGTTTAATTACTAATACTACGGATCAATAAGAAACTGGGCCATTCTAATTTTGATTGAAGACTTTTGAGGGTACAATACAAATATTTTTTTTCTTAAGGCTTAATAGTGAAATAAAAATAAAAAAACAAATAAAAACATTTTTCTAAATAAAAAAGGTAATATTTTAATAATTAATTTTAAAAAAATGTTATTATTTGACGCAAGCTGCTGTGTTGATGTGCCGCTCTGTCCGGTAGAGGGCGGTAAACAAACTTTCAGCAGCTTGGTTGAATTACTGTCCCAAACTCCGCACACCTGGCACAAAACATCCGAACGTAAAGTAATTTTGTGCTGCTCGCCTGCATTGATGTCAACTTGTCTGATGGTAAATCATTAAATGCGATTTAAAAGTAATATTTTTAGCGAAAATTTTAATATATGTGAGTTTTCTATTAATTTCTGCTCGTTGAAATGTTTGCTAAGTGTTGTTCCGTGTAAATCAGTTTAGTGCTGAACTAGCCCTGACCCAGAAACACACTGCGTAGGGTAAAGTTAGATATCAACAGTAATTTCACTTCTCGTTCTGCCTTTTTAGCACATGTTTGTCTGAAAGTCTGACTTTTCACCGCAAGCTGGATGTGAAAATGAATTCTCAGGATCCCCAAAAGATCATCCTGAACAGCACATGCACCGTCTCTCTACATGACCGGTGAGAAAAAGGCCAGCAGTCCTGCGATTATTGCAGTGTAGTCCAGAGGTGCATTTGTTTACAATGCATCAAGTGTAATACTGTAATGTGATCCTTCGTGGTCTTGTTCTCCTCCCTGAAGCTTCACCAGCTTGCTGAAGCATCAGCCGGCAGATGTGATGGACATCACAGCCGTAGTGAACCAGCAGACTGCAGCCTCACGGAAGAACCACCGCCTGGCTCTGGAGATGGCCAACAGACCTTCTGTGCTGGCTGCCCTTCATAACACATCTGTCAGGCACATTCTGTTTGATGAAATACACAACTCTCAGACCTGATGTTCTCTGATAGTAGACTAAATTGTTTCTGTGACACTTCCTCTCTGCAGAACATAAATAATCAACTGTGCAAAGTGAGCGTGAAGGCGAGACTCGGCTGTCCCATGGGGAGAGGGGGCATGATGGGATTGCGGGGGCAAATGAGAGGAGGCGGCAGGAGTGGCAGTAGAGGACTGGTCAAAGGATTTTACTCAAGGAGAAGTGAGTGAGAGAGTAGATTAGATAAACATCAACTTGACTTTCATTATATTGTGTACCTACATGCATGTATGTGTGTTTTGTTCTGCAGGCATAAGAGGTCTACGAGGGGTAGTCTCCTCTCTAGGTGTTCAAAAGGGGTGGAACCAGCAACAGCAAGGAGGAAATGTGACTTGGACTGGACCAGTGGGCAACAGAAGGGGAGGAGCCGTTAGAAAGACAGGTGAGAACATGGGGGTTTATTACACCTGTCCCTGTAACAGCCAGTATTTGCACTTGGTATTTGCATATGACATATTTTCTGTATTTGGGCTGTGGCCGTGAAATATGAAGACTGCAAGTGTGCGGAGGACTCACTTACTTTTATTTTATTTCTCTGTACCACTAAAATGCACAAAACTTAACTATATATAGTTCAAAACTAGTTAAAAAATAATGGTTATCTTGACATTTCACAATTGGGAGTTACATGAGTTCAAGGCTTGGCCCCGGAAGTACGCAAATTGCATGCTACCATGTTTGTAAAACATTTTTTAACATCCCAATGATCCATTTTATACTGAAATTTTTAATTTGTAAGACTGAAATGATTAGGGAATTGTTAAACATAAACATCAGCAACTCTTTCCTCATGTTTGGATTCTTCAGAAGGTAATGCAGAGCGGCAGGTGCCACATCCAGCAACAGCTAAAGGTTTGGCAAATCTTACTACTGCTACTGTTGATTATAGAATAGCAGTTATTATCTACTGTTTTGTAATTGGGCGGGCCAAGTTTCTGATGTTAATATTTTGGGTAAATCTGTGTTTATAATGCAGTGATTTAAAAAAAAATCTCAAAAGATTAAGGACAGTTTGATTCCTTATGATTTAACACCATAGAATTTTGGTTTCATTTTGGCTAATATTTTATGTATTTAATCTGGTTTATTAAGCAAATAATAATACCCTGCAATGAAAAAGCAAGTCACTAAAATATATGCCGAATATCCTTAGAATTGCTCTTATTATTTGGCATTGTTTAGTGCATTCAGTGAGAATTAGAGAAGACTGCAGTAATTTACCTGGTTATGGAAATTATGTTTCTTTTCAAATGGTGCAGATAAATAGATTCCTTGATTATTAAATTTCACTCTGCTCAACAGCTCTGAGCACTACTGGAAGATGTTTCTTATGTTAAGAATATCATGCATATTTGTCATCTCACTTAAGTAATATGTTTAGATTCAGTACATGCATTACATATTTGTTTTTTTATGCTATAAAATAACTAGCTTATCTGCACAGGTGGTGGCCATTGTACGCAAGTCAGCAGGGTGCATACAGGGTGCAGCCGGGCCAGATTCAACAGTCTCCAGACTCCTTCTCGGGAGCAGTTGGATGAACAATTGGATGAGTACATGTCCATGACCAAGAGCCATCTGGATGCAGAGCTGGATGCATATATGGCTGAGGTGGATTTGGGTGACCACGTGTGATCGAGCTCCACTGCATATATATTCTTAGTTCAACCCTAACTAATGGAGCATGTAGTCTGACTTGCAGATAGACTGCTCTGGTACAGGGCTATTTGTTCTTATTGATTGACTCCAGCAGGCTTGAACTAATTGTATATAGTTACTGCGTCCCCCAGTTGTTACACTAATTAAACAATCATTATTTTTTCCACAGTCTTACTGAACAAGAATCGAAAGCTTTCCGAAGGCTTGTGGTGCTTTCTAGGAAGAGTCTTTTTAGTAGTCCAGCGTGATGTTGTTTCTGAGAAAACCGTTTCACTTTATTTGATAAGCAGTTCTATTGAATACTCGCACTGAATAGACATGAATCAACCCTCAGTTAAAAGTTTGCTAGTTAATATTATTATAACCTGTTTGGAATTAGAAACGAATCCATTTAATAGCCAACATGCCATCCTCATGTTTTGGTTGTGGATTGTATGAAGAATCAAATGAAACCAATAAGATTTGAGACTTAATTTGGGTTATAACTGCTCTGTAGGGTGGCGTCAGCCATCTTTTCTTTTTCACAACAGTGTTTTGTATCATTCTGATTTCATTAGAATATGCGAGGTTTTCTGTACACATTTATATTGTTAAATTATGTGTTACAGGTGGTGATGAAAAAAAGAAAAGTTGATGTGGAACTGTTTAAACACTCACCCTATGGTGATAGTTGGTTTTCTTACTCTTTAATAAAAATATGTAAATGGCTATTTTTGTCTTAGGTTGGTTTTTATTTATTTTACTGGTACTGTTGAACAAATACTCTTTCTAAAAAAAAAATGCATGTCAGTGTTTGCTTTGTCACTTCTCTACTTTTGTTTTCTTGAGTCATGTGTAAGCCAAAGGTGATTTTGAAAATCAAACGCATCTACTAATATAAGACTATTTCCTTTTTGCATTCTCTGAAGTATTTTCCTGCCAAGCAGCTGAATAATGATGGACCAATGAAGGACCACAGAATTGTTTGTGCAGTCTTCTGTTGCCGTGGCAACAACTGAGTTGGCCTCTCTTTAGAAATCCATTTTCCCTTAAACTGTGTCCTTTCATGCTGTCATTCTGTAGATCAGTGCTTTTTTATAAGAGAATCAGGGGAAAGATGTATTCGAGCGTGCTTCAGCTGGATCACATACATTATATCTTTTTTCTCATAGTGTGTGGTGCCCTGGATTATAGGAGCATCTGATGAATCAACTGGACTCGAACCAGCATTCAGACTTTCTGCCTTTGTCGTACTGTAGATAGATGAGGGAGTTCTTAGAGCATCAACGACTTCACACAGGTCCAACTAAATGGCAGCCCATGTATTTACAATGATAGAAATAAGAAATATTCTGGTGGGAGGTTTTGGTGTTGTTATAATTAAGGATAGGGATTAAGAATATGTATGTTTTTAAAAGAAGCCTCTTCTGCACATGAAGGCTTTTTAAAAGCTTTTAGTTCAGTCTTCAGTGTTGCACGATCCTTCAGAAATAATTCTCATATGCAGATATGCTGCTTCAGAAACATTTATTGATATCAAAAACATTGTGCATTTGTTGAAGCTTCATATTTTTTTAGAATCCATAATATTTTTTTTTCCTGATTCTTTGGATATTTAATCTTGCTTAATTTTTATTTTAACTTTGTAATAGTAGTGTTGGTTCCATGGTTTCTAGAAAAAATATGGTTTTTAGAATAATAAAAAGTAATGCTTTTTGATGAGCAAATCAGAATAATTTCTGAAGGATCATGTGACACTATAGGAGTGAAGTAATGGTTGCAATTAAGCTTTGTCACTGGGGGTCAAATTATATTGTAGTCATTATTATTATTAGGAAATACAGAACACAAGAAATTGTGGTAAGAGAATTTTGGTAAGTGATAGATGATTTCCCAGCAGGGGGTGCTAGATGTTTGTAGTTTACTATAGTTTAAACATCCTAAATCCAGCAGGCTTGGGATTGTATGATGTAAGAAAACTTGTCAAACAGAAAAATACAACTGCAGTAGTTACAATTAATATGCAGTACCCAACTGCTATGGTCCATTTGAGTGTTTCCAACTACATCATACTATACCAGAATTGCATGTGTAACTGCATTTTTTAAAAAATGTACTAAAACAAAAAGAATAAGTTACAGTTTGTATTACAATTAAACTATTAAAGAAATTGATTAGTAAAGGATCTGCCTTCTCTAACGTTAATCACCTCTTTGATCGAAGACTCAAGCTGAATGCAAGAAGGAGGCCCACTTCAGTTGCTTCCAAGGGCTTTTAATTTATATGTAAAATAAAAGCATCTCTTAGCCATCCTTGCTTCATCTTTTCCCCCTTGCTTTAAGCTGAAGCAGTGCCTATTTGAGATGCCAAATCACACTGTTTTCTCTATCTGTCCTTGGCTGTTAAAGGTTGTTTAAACATCCAGAAACACTATGTGGTCCGAATCCAATCTTCTTTGTCAAGCTAGATCATCTTCATCTCACCCTGGGGAGGCTGTCAAGTGTTCATTCAGGAAGTAAAAGGGGTTTGCTGCTGTTGTAGAGAGTTGTAGGTTTATAAAGTCATGGTTCTACAATATTAATTGTTTTCCTCATGTTTTACATGCTTACACTCTGTTAGTAGAGAGATCATAAACTGTGAGTGTTTCAGATGGCAACAACTTCTGACCATAAATGCTACAGTACTTGCTGTGCCACTGAAGACCCCAGTTCTTAGTTGGAAACAGGTAAAAGACATGTCATCGTGTGCTGTGACAATTTGTTTTTTCAGCTGCCATCATGCGTTGGTTCTTAGCAAGGAGCCAATTTGGCTAGTGTGCTGCCACCCTTCTCAATTCTTTCTCGATCTCTTGTGTTTAGGCTGTAATGTGCCACTCTGAGGACCAGAGGACGGTTGCCATGGGATTCCTGCCAACAGCGCTGCATTCAACAGGAGATGATGTCAGAGATGAAAGCAGCTTGGTAGAATGAAGCTGGCAGTTTCCCCTTTGGCCCCTGTGTGGATGCGGTGCAAGGTGTGTGAAGACAAAGAATGAGGAATGAGATTAAATGAACAGTGGTGCCATCACCATCCTGAGAAACTCGTCTTCTTAATTTATGATATTGCATATTTAAATGCAACTACTAATTTGTATGCTTTAATAGTAAAGAACAGTTATAATAAAAATGATACTTAAAGGAAATTTTAAATGCTAAAAAACTGTTGGTTATCTTAAGTATAAATAAACTTGTTCAGCGCTGGTTTTGATGTAACAGCACCTGTATAATATTTATGCTGCTTGCTGAGCACAGCGTTTCATTGTGGGTTTTTTGAAGTTTACGAAAACAGCAAAACAGAAAGTCTGATTAAAGTGAACTGACACACAAGAGAAGAGGGCTGAGGTTCATCCACAACCACATATCATTTTTTTTTTCAGACTTTCTGGATTAGAATCAAAAATTAATGAAGTGGGGCTGCTGTGATTCTTCCCCCCCCTCCCCCAACAGATGAGTACATATCAGGATGATGATGATGTCATTGCTTAGTTTATTCTCTCCAGTTTGACATCTTAAATGTTTCTCATGGGGTCTGAAATTGCCCGCTCAGTGTGACTGGTAGTTTATCTGTCAGGCTTGTAAAACAAAATGCACCTATTCTCAATGTAAGCGTTACTTCTCTCCCTCAAAACTTAATCATTAGGATCACCAAATAGCTATTGATATGTAGCGAGAGCTAATAAGAGCAAGTTATATCAATAATTGATGCAATCGTATGATTTAATTTATAATAGTGCAATGTGAATTTTAGAAAATGCATAAATTGAGCCAAATTCAACACATGAGGTGGATGGTGCTTCAGAATTTTTTTTTAACGCAAAAATCACCACATTGTGTGTGCCCAAGTGGTGCTGAACAGGACATCTTAAGAAGTAGGTCAGTTTTTCAGAGACAGTCAAACTCAATCAGTGCTGACCACATCAGTGCTGCTGGGAGAAAGATGTGAGGACTGTAATCATTTATAAACCCAACCTTTTTGGGAACACCTACTGGTAAAATTGTCAATTTTCTCTCCCTCAGAAAGGTTGCCAGTGCTTTGACTTTTTTTTATTTAACTGTTATTTCCCCCCTCAATGTTTTCCTCACTCTTATGGATACTGGGGCCAAATACTACACTTTTTGCCATGCAAAACAATAGCATATATTTTAAGTTAAGTAACAACTGAAATCACATGTAGCAAAAAAGGACATGGTCCTGGTGGGCAAAAAAAATAATGTTACTGCAATTTTAAATATATATTGTATAATATTGTTACTAATATTAGAAAATAATAGAAACTACAAAATGTAACTTCTTAAATAGATTACATATTGTACATATTATATCTGCAATAATAGAAACGAAAAAATGCAGTCTGTACAGCAGTCTATAATAATCATTCATGGTGTTTTAAATCCAGAACTCGTTTCTTTACTCAAAGTGTTGTACGGATCTCTTATATGGACATGCTGTGGGCTTGGTTGTGCAAATTAGTAGCTGTGGGAGAGCAGTGTTCTCTCATTTAATCCGGAATCCAGATTCATCGGACAGTAGAACGTTTGTCAATCCAAATAACATTTTGAATGAGATCTTTTTTGTGCATTAAAATTTGTGAACAGAATAGTAAGTAAACATTGCACATTTTAATGGTTATTTAAAATTTTTTCGTCCCTGACGCAAATGTTTTTGTCCCTGACGCAGAGTACAAGATGTGCGTAATGTGTTTTTCATTTTTTTTATAATGTGACATTAGTTGTGTTTTCTGCAAATCCAGATCTCCTCCTCCAACATGCTATAATTGTCTAACCAAAAATGACTTGAGTTGTTCCTGTGCGTTAGTCATTCTGAACGCACTGTGCTCAGATAGCAGCTGATCACAAAGCCCTTCTAACACGGAGCTGGGAGTTTAATGCCATGGTAACACAGAATAGACTATAATTAAAAGAAACTTCTTGATAATTGACAAGCTGTAGTGTGATTTTAAAACGTTTGTGGTCTTTATTAATTTATACTATCTCCGTGTGGTAAATCAAGGTGCTTGATCATTCATTGGCCATTCATTGGATTGATTAACAAACTAGGGTCTCGGGTATTTTGTTCACACTAGTGCATGTAAAAGCACACTCTGTTTGTTTACAGTGTTTATACAATAGTTTTCTGCATGCAGTTGAGTAACACAAGCATGTCCAGCTGCCGTTATCTCCTTCTGCTCACGAGAATGAGAATAAGAAAGAGAGTGAGGATGGGAGCTGCTCTGGAGCTTTAGAAGCAGCAATGATTTCAAGGTGAGTTTACCCAATAGCAAAAAGCAGAAGCACAGCTCTATTATGAATGTGTGTTTAACACATTTGACACTTTTTGTTGTTGGCTCAATACTGCTTCCTGTCTGCTGTGTGCTAGTCGCTCTGTCTTTTTCTGTCTCACTTTTTCTTTCCTTAAATAAGAGAATGGATATAAAGGAATGAAATATGGAGACAGCGATAGAGGATGGATAGGGAAATGTTGGGGGAGAGAGAGAGAGGGAGGGAGGGAGAGAGGGAGATGCTATTGTGTTGCATCCTGTTTTGGTAATTCTATCCCTCTGCCATCCCAGGGCTCTCTGAAGGGGGATGAAGGACAAATCTAGATTTAACTAAACACTGATCTTAGTTCAGTTTGGGTCTCTTTTTAAACATCCCCTGGCACTAAAGCAGTGTTTCTCAACCTTTTTTATTTTATGTAGCCCGATAGCTTCAAACAGTAATGCTCATATACTTTTTTACTGACATCAACCAGAATTGTTCTTTTTGTGTATATATAAAATATTCATACAAATTATGAACAAAACACATTCCTCTCAATGTATAAACCTTGAACCCTTTATTGTTTTCTTTCCTTAAAGATTTTGGGCATTTACAATAAATCAATAACATATTGATTATTTATTTAAGTTTTTAAATAATGTTGTCTTTATTATAAATAGCTTTTATTTATACTAAAGTATTGGGTGCATGTACATCATTTTTTTATATAGTTTACCTTTAAGTGTCATTTAACTCTAATTAACCTTTAATTAAAAATTAAGTTAATATTTAATAATATCCATTTTTCTTAAATAATGCTGTGATAACGAAATTGTATTGTTTTAAACAATTATTTTTTGTAATACAGTCTATTGTTTGGAATATATTTAGACAAAATAATTGTATAATCAGCCATTTATCAATTACTGTCCTTAACATTCATAATAATAACACTCATCGACCATGATTTTAACTTCAGTGCATTCCTGCTTAAGAAAAATCATAATTTGAATCTTCTTTATTTATGGATTTAATAAAGCAAAATCACATATTTTCCAAGTAATCTACTGAACCTGCGGAAGTACTTGGGAATCACTACAATAAAGAAATAGTTCATTTGTCTATGCATAGTAATGTAAATGCATTACAAGAAGAAAAGAGAGGTTATCTGAGGATGTCTATAGAATTACCTGTAATTGACATTGAGACCTGCGACATGCATATCATACCTCAGTGCTATGACTATTATTTCGACATTCCGTTAAAAAACTGTTAATGTCAGGCTTTGATTATAAATGTCAGAGTCGTGCTGGAACACTGGTGGCTGAAAGCTCAAAAAAGCATCTCTCATAAGTAACACACACACACACACAAACCATCAGCTTACAGAAAACAAGGAGACACTATGCAGCTCCACACACACAAACACTCAGCCGAAGAAGGTTAGTAGAGGCTGAACTCAAAACGTGTGGAGAGCTTGTCCTGACCCATAGGGGCACATCTTGCTGGGCAGCTGGAACCTGCTCTGACCTGCCTCTCGTAAGGGTCATAATAAATGACAGTGAAGGGATATCAGCTCACAAAAGCATTTTAAACCTTTGTAACCTCACTGCTGTGGCCAAATGCTCCTCCACTTTCAGCCCGGTACTTACTAGGACACAGTAAGGTCTGTCTTTCTGAAACAAGTGGAATTATTTCCACACTATACTCCTGGAGAACACTTTGAATATGGTAGCATAGTAATACTGTGAAATCATTTTAATAGGCTAAATTGGTGATTGAGAAACATATTTGATTGTTAATACTTTTATTCATCAACGACACAATAACTTGATCAAAAGTGACAGTTTAGACATTTGTAATGTTTCCAAAAATGCTGGAATATTTCACAATGTGTTTTTGCGTCATAATTTTTTTTAACCTTTGAGTTGCTGAAATTTTTTACTCCGTGATTAATGTTTAGTTCATTTTTAAATGGTCACTAATTGAGAAACCATAACAGGGTCACACTAACTAGCCAACCCTTGACCTCTTATTTCTTATAGGTAATATTCAGTTATGGTTATTCAATACATGGTAGAAGCTAATGGATTTTGATGTTATTGATTTCCTCTGACTTGAAATTAGAGGAGTGTTTACATTGTGGATTTATTATACTTGGAAATATTTGGAAGTGCTTCTCTGACCAAAGGGTCAACTTTTAGCCTACTGGAATAGAGAGAGAATGCATTAAAACACATCAAGACTGATCTCTTTCTCTCTCTCTCTCTCTCTTCCTTCCTCTCTCTTCCTGCCGGCGGTAACTGCAGCTGAGAGGCATTAGTACCCTCAGAACCCTGAAGCATGGCAGGGAATGCAGCTCGACACAGAGATGAGGTGGAGCTTTCTGTGAGGTAATGTGATTTGAGAAAATCGCTGCTGCTCTTGGCACTCTGAATGACACACAGTCAGCCTGTGAGGATGAGTTTCACAGAGGCAGCGATGTGTTTTGTGCTGCGCTGAGTGGACTGTCAAAAGATTATATCGGCTCATGTTGAGGAGAACAGAAGACAACATGTATAAAAGGTACTTAAGAGAGTTTTCTGTTTAGCTTGTTTGGACTTTTATTATTTTTAGTTGATAAATATGATTTGGCGTTACATTTATGATCGGTGATTGTCCACTGGTTTTCTTTCAGGACTGTTTGTTTTACACTGCACGTTATTCCCTAGTGTCTTAGTTTTTAAAGAGGAGTGCTAAAGCTTTCTATGTTGGCATCTGATTAAGTGTGAATAGCTTTCTACAAAGTTAAAGATTAATTTCTGTCAAAATCTTTGAAGTGATCAACATAAATTTGAAGATATCCAAAATGCATACTTGCAGTCTATTTGCATTGTATCAGTGCTCAGGGTTTTTAATATTTTTTTGCAACCCACTGTTTGAGAGCAACTGATATTCTCAGCAGAAGGATTGAAATGTTTTCTACAGACATGAGGTGTATTTTTAGCTGTGATCCAAGAAGCATTCAAGTATTTCTGTCATATTGAAAATTTGTTTTATTTTTATCTCTTTGTGTTGCCTTCAGTTGCATGATATCACTATTTCAACAGAAGTAGCATAAAATGATTTTCTATTGAAGCTTTCTTTAGAATGTCTTTTTCATCTCAATGGAAGTTGCTTGGTTGCCACAAGACCTTTAAGACCAAATTTAAAAATTGTCAACTTCTCTCATTTAAGGACAACATTCCATGACTCCAAGATATTTTGCCACAACTTTATCTATGACTTCTAGCTGCAAACTAGCTGGTACCAATACAATATACGATTAGTACATGTGAAAATCGGCTACACCTTCTCTGACCCAAGTATAGAGTATCTCCCAAAAGCCTTCAATACGCTGTTCTTTTTTTTAAAAAAAGAAACCTTTTCAAAAAGTATTTGACAATTATATTTTGTGTCCATTTTCAAAAATATAGTTGAAGTTAGTATATTGCGATCTCATACGATAAACCTGTGTTTGTTTCTAGTATTCCTGATCAGTTGGAAGCTTGAGCGGCAGTGAAATGAGTCTCTGGTTCGGTGGAGGCAGATCGTTTCTGCTGCTGTTGATGCTGCTGTGCTGTGGGACCCTGTCGATCTGGACCAAGACCAGCAGACACCAAGGATCCCACAGACCCGTGCACAACCACACCGATGACATCGTACTGGCAATCATACTCCCTCAGCACAATACATCCTACCCCTGGGCATGGGCTCGTGTTGGACCCGCGCTGGACCGGGCCATGGCTCGCATCAATGCTGACCCCACCCTGCTGCCCCGGCACCACGTCCGACACGTCTTCGCCAACAGCGAGAATAGGGAAGGTATCTGCTCAGAGTCCATCGCCCCCCTCATGGCTGTAGACCTGAAGTTCGAACACAACCCGTGGGCCTTCATAGGGCCTGGCTGCGACTATACTTCTTCCCCTGTTGGTCTGTTCACCGCTCATTGGGACCTTCCTATGATCACAGCAGGGGCCCCTGCTGTAGCTTTTGTGCATACGGAGATGTACACCTCTATTACCAATACGGGCCCCACACATAAGAAATTAGGCGAGTACGCACTCCACCTCTACAAGCATTTTGGGTGGCACCAACACACCCTGCTGATGTTTAGTGATACCAAACTGGGAGAAAGGGCCTGCTACTTTGCCCTTGAGGGCCTTTACACAGAAATGCATGAGGATAACATCACCACCGTGAACCTAGTGTTCGAGGAAAATAAAGGGCCTGTCAACTATTCTGAACTCCTGAGCAAGATCGAGGAGGATGGAAGAGGTGAGTTGTTTGTATTTCTTGTTTCGCTAGAATGGTCTGCATGTAATCACCCATCTGTCTTCGTGTTATTGCATGCGGTCCTTCTGAGATAGTGAGCCACTTGACATGTTGTTTCCATGCGATATGACACTGAGGTAAGGGGTCAAATTTGTGATGCACAAATGAGAAAACCTTTTATCAGGAGGAGGCCTTGTAATAGCTGTGCCACAATTTCAAGGGTGCATAAACTAGAGCAGAATCTACTTGCAAAATAGCAGGGAAAAGATAGATTTTCTAGTAAAAGGTGTGGGTTTTTAATATTATTGGGTGGCCCAGACAGCACACACATTTATGCATTTTCTTTTCTGGTTATTGAGGAAATCTGTGAAAGCTGAATTACTTGCATAGAAGAAAAAGTAAAATGCTGTATGACTTCACCTGCTTTCTAAAGAATGCAGTATTTTTGGTGTATTTAATGTGAGCCAATGCAATTGAATGTTGTTGTGTTGGTAGTTTTGCTCATTATTTTCTCCAGTCAAACTGGTTTGAAATGACATGAGGTTGGGAATTGAGAATTTTCAGGGTCAGGGTCAGAATTTTCTACGTTGGAGGAACTATATCTTTAAGTGCCTGCAGAAAGTTGCATATGTAGCGTTTTTTAATATATCAAATGGATGCTAGAAGCTTCTTCTACCTCAAGGAACTGTAAGAGTGAGTGTGAAGGTCTTATTGAGTGGCCTTTTTCCCGAGCTTAAGTTATGTTGCACTCCATCATTGAAATGCTGCAAGAAGTGCTGCTCAAGGCATATTGTAGGTTTAATTGTGTGTGGACTAACGTTATCTAATTCAGTATAATATCATGCAAAATATGACTGACAATGATTGAAAAGGACTGTTAGAGTGAGGTTTAGGGTATGAATTCATTTGTTAATTTACTTATTTTTGTTGTTTTCCTCAGCCATGATTGAACTACATCAATAATGTACTTATTATATATCATTTTTTTAAATATTCATGATTCAAGCCAAGACTCAAAGGAGAGTTTTTAATGAGAGCCATATTTTAGTATCTCATAGCACTTGCGCTGACCAACAGCAGGAGATTCGGTTTTATTATAGTAGTTTTTATAGTGCATCACAAAATGTAGCTTGTTATTGTCTCTGCAGTTAAATTTTCCTCTATGCTCTGACCTCGCCATCAGATTAATGCTTCTTCCGCAAAGGGGAACTTAGGAAACTTGTATCTAAAAGTTTTTAATGGGTAAAATGTGCTTTAAACTTTTTTTCAAGTCCCACAGGGGCATAAAAATGTCAACCAAACAACATTTATTAACAGAGGTCATGATCCCTGTGAGCATGCAAGAAATTTTAGCTCACATTATCTGATCTTTTGGCATTTCCTGTGAATACAGTTTCTGATCAGTTTATTTATTTATTTAGTCTTTCTAACTGCTAGATGTGAATGGTTCATCATTAGTCACTGGGTGCTCTTTTGAGTCACTGAATGAACAGTAAGAAATGCAGTGTTGTACTAACACATAAAAAGTCAAATCAATGAAGCAGCAGCAGGATGATGTCCCAGGTGGAGGCTGTGTGTATGTCATAAAACCCTTTGAAGACACTGAATCCTAAACATAATCGGACATGCTTTCAGGAGATGGTATCAGCAATATTCCATTTTAACGATCGTCTATAAAGGGGAAAAATACAATCAGCCTTATGATGTAAAACATTGTGCTCATAAAATACCAGCAATAAAGTCTGACCATATTTCTTTGCTCTCTCTTGAGGACAGACAAAAGCTTTGGGGATCGTGATGGGGTCAGATTAGGGTCTGTTATAGAATAAGTCTTACATTTCAGTTAGATTTTTTTCCACTGCTTGTGTTTTGTTTTTTTACGATTTAGCCTTTTTCATTTTTTTTTTACATTCAAACTGTAATTTTGCCAGCATCTAATGCTCTCTTAAAGTTAATCTTAAAAAAAGTTGTTAAATTGTATCTTGCACTGCCTAAATTCACAATGATTTAGATGAAAAATGAATTGGCCATCAGCATAAAAAAATTCTCTATGTCCTGAAATAAACTTTTGGGGACGGATGATAGATAGAATGTTCAGAAATGTTTTTAGGCCTTTTTGACTGATTATTGTTGGGATTACCTGTGGAGCTGTAACCTTTACCAGAGATCTCAGAAGAGAAAGGAAATGCCCTTCCTTACCTCCTGCCTCTTTCCCCTCAACCCTGTAAAATCATCATCAGCAGCAGGAAGAAAACACATGGAGACACACCACCTGCTATGAGAGTGGCATCTCTAATATATTCCTGCTCGAGCTGTCCATGTCAGTGCTTTGTCAGATTCAGAATGCTTGTCTCTTGAAAGCACAGTTATAGATTTATATAACTGAGAACAAGTGCATTTTTTTTTTTTTACAAATCTATATTATCAGCACAGGGCCGTTGGAAAACCACCAGCTTGTAAGTGTCGATGAAAGTTGACCAATTGAGGCATTTAGAGAGCTTTAGCTAGAGATGTGCAACTAATTACATATTTCCAACCATCTCAACATCCATTTGGTACTCGGAGCATTCCTTTTTTGGATTGTTATTTGCTCACATCATTACACGAACCCAGCAACCAATGCACACCCGTTCATAAGCTTTCAGACTTCTCGTTCTCGCTCTGTAGTGGTGAAGTGATGTGCACTTAACTGCTGCTTTGCTTCTGGATAAAATCTCCAGCGCTGCAAGGTTGTTAGCGGCCTGAAGTCAGCAGGTGCTTCAACATCCATCTCTCTTTCTAATACACACACACACACACACACACACACTTCAAAGCTGCTCTGTTGATGAGGACTGTGCTCCTGGTTTAATTTTTCCATCCACCCAGCCACTTAAATCACACCCGATTCTGCAAATGGTGGAAACCAGCATGAAAGACGACCTTCATTTCAGAGTGCTAACAAGAAGATCTGGTTTTCAGACCCCTGAAAATTGTGGGAGTCTTGGAGTCTAGGACAAACTGTTTTGAATCAGGAACAGCAATACTGCATGAGCTTATATTATGGAATTATTTGTAATAATTCCTCTCCTGAATGAGTGGTAGCATCTCTAAATTGCCATTCTTTGTTACTAGAGCTTCTTGTCGTCTTGGTTGCAGAACGCAAGAGCGGTCGTGCTGAACTAAACCACCCACAAGGCCATGCTCTGCTTCTCCCTGCTTTTCCACCCATCTGGATCAGTTTAAAAATTAATCTGAACTGAGGGGTTGCAAAGGATAGGAAGAACTACACAAATTTGTAGAATCATTACGCATTTATAAACCCTATATCTATATCTCCTGTCATTTCTGACCTTTGAAAGTAATTGAGAAGAAACTGAACACCTCCAGACCTGAACCCAAACATTTTAAAAGCATCATTCACAGAGGTGAAAGTTTGTCTTTATATCTACCCCCTTGTAAATAGAATACTCAAGTCATAATGTTCTCTAATGTTAGCGACAGCAGGTTTGTCCTCTTCTTGAATGAGGTAATGTTAGGCAGACCTCCTTTACATCACACAGAGTCATGCGCTAATAGAATTTGTAACCTTATACTGGCTTGTGTTAAACAGGATTATAGAGAAACGCGACAGACAGAAATTAGTTTATTTTTACAGTCAGGGCCAGAACTGCCAGAACCTGTTTTTAGTGGCTTTGAGTAAATTAATTTATTTTAAGCAGTCCTCTTTAAATGTGCTCAGTTTTTTTCAGTGGTTCAGTTTTTTTCTTAAATGTAAGCAAATTGGTCTGTTGCTGATGAGAATTAGTAGAAATCTAAATTTTATGCAAAACCACCATTTAAAAACTTGACAAGCAATTTTCTTTTGTGGTTGCTGGTGGTACTGGGGGGCAGGACTCTCATGCTAGAGAACATTTGATGGACAAATCTATGTTGTGCAAGATGAGTCATCAGTATTCAGTTTCAAGTTATCAGCTTCAAGAGAAAAATAATGCAATTATCAAATAGGGAACTGTTATAAATTTCTATCATAGTTACACACTCACGTAACTTTGCTGTGCTGTGTGGTCGCATTTAAATAATGAGGTTTTTAAAAATAAGTGCTTATAGAGCAGGGGAGTTATTTTTGCCGCTTTATAGGCCCTGAATGGTTTACAACATATACTTGATCAAAATGCCCATCTTTGCAACTATCTCCATAAACACAGTAATTTATGTCTTACAAGTGAAAGCAAACATCCGAGAAAGAAAGCATGTAGCATATTGGATCCAGGCAGCTCTTAAAGTGACAGCAGTCTGACAGAGAACAAGAAGATATTTCACTGCTCTTGACTAAATTAATTGAAAAAAAAATTTAATAAGAAGAAATATACACTGTTAAAAAAGTAAGGGGAACACTAAACAACACAATGTAACTCTAAGTCAATCACACTTCTGTGAAATCAACTGCCTACTTAGGAAGCAACACTGATTGACAATCAATTTCACATGCTGTTGTGCAAATGGAATAGAGAACAGGTGGAAATTTTAGGCAATTAGCAAGACACCCCAAATAAAGGAGTAGTTTTGCAGTAGTTTTGTGGTGATCCCTCAGGAGACCATCCGCCACCTCATCAGGAGCATGCCCGGGCCACACACACTACTGAGCCTCGTTGTGACTTGTTTTAAGGACATTACATCAAAGTTGGATCAGCCTGTAGTGTGTTTTTCCACTTCAATTTTGAGTGTGAATCCAGACCTCCATGGGTTAATATATTTGATTTCCATTGATAATTTTTGTGTGATTTTGTTGTCAGCATATTCAGCTATGTAAAGTATTTAATAAAAATATTTAATTCATTCAGATTTAGGATGTGTTGTTTTAGTGTTCTCTTTTTTTTGTTGAGCAGTGTATATAAAACTTACAAAATTATAAAAAATATTAATGAATTTTGTCAGTGTTTGAATTATGTAAAAAGAAATCCAATTTTAACTTCCTGATTCCTATGATATACAGTACAAGTGTCTGGATCATAAGATGTACTGCTGGTGTGCCATTTCATGTGAATAAATAATACATTAACATTCATATTTATCCATAAATGTAAAATAAATGCTGATGTAGCCCCTTTAAACCCCAACTTCCATCTCATTTGTAATTTTCTGCAGAGCCAAGCAGAAAGCTCATGTGAAAGTTGTGGTTTAAGCTTTCTTTTACCTCCTCTCAGCCCCATTTGATGCTGTAGAATTAACATCATTGTGATAATCAACGCTTTCTTCTCTCTCGCAGTGAGATTCCTTCTGGATGCTTGTAGAGAGAATCTGAACATTTCTTTCATCTTCAGATCACTCAGGTCTAGATGGATTATCTTGTCAACAAATAGCTGAATAAGTGAGCATGGATTGAAGCCTGTCCATGTCCCTATCTGCTTCCACTTCATGGTCAACAGACACTTGAAAAAAAAAAATCTTCAAGGTTTTCAACCAGATCAATAGAACTGCTGCTATTTCCTGTTGTAATTGCTCAGATCTTTTTTTTTTTTTTTGAGCTATGGAGTGCTGTGCAACTACAGTGTCGATACACTTCAGAAAAATGTACTGAAGCACTTGAATTATGGGTTAAGGGGAAGGATTGAACAGCTTAAAATTAACCGTTCAAGTTCTGCATTTAAATGGTATAGATCAGAGTCAGTGCAGGAGTGAAGCTCTAACAGTCTGCTATAGTACATACACTACACTGGCAGAATAGAGACGAAATAGAGAAAACATAATAAAACAAACAGCAAGAGCATATTTACAGAGAATAAAGCAAATCTGTGTTTCTTTAAATGCAGCACACAAAGAAATGCACTTTTTGTCTGTTTCCGGCTGTCAGTGTAATTGTAGCACATTTGTACTGGAGAACATCGCATTTTCTGAGCTGAGCCCATTATTATCGTTCGAGCGCAGTGTGCGGCCGCTTTTCTCGATTGCAATTACAACATGCCTCCTCATCTAATTCTATGCAAGCAGGGCTGTGATTAGCTCTTGTTGGGAGGGCTGACTTCCTCTTACTCATGGTCTAGTTGGTTCAGTGATAAAATAGAATGTAGAGTTTAAATTGGTTGACAATTCTTTGGTCTATATATACAAATTAGGATTTTTCTTCTCAGCTCAGCAGAGACCATGTTTATAAGGTTTAATTAGAAAATGTAACATTCATTTGACTAGTTAACAAGTAGCGTAGCATGGTTTTTAGATCAAGATTATTACAAATTAAAATGTAAGTAACTGCTTTAGGAACATTTAGATTTATTAAAAATTGTACACATACATTTTTTGACACTATCAACCATAAACTACTCTTTTGACACAATCATCATAATTTCCAACAAAAATTATTACTTATTATATGCAAGTATAATCAAAACTGTAAAAAACACTTTTTGCTGCAGTAACTTTTTTGTAATGTTTAATTATTAGTTTTAAATTTGATTTCTCTTTTTTTAATTACTTTTTTTTTTGTTCACATAATGGTGTAATAGTACAAAAAGGCTAATTGAAGACTAATTATATTAGCCTAATAAAAGCTGTTTATGTTACATGAAGTGGGTCAATACTGTATTACAATCCATACTGCATTGAGTTGACATGACCAGCTGAAAATCATTTCTGTAGCTTTAAATAGTGGTGTGGCAAGTAAATATTTAAAGTGACCCATTCTCAATATATATATTTTTTTGTAAACAACTCTTTTGAGTAAATGACTTTGAAACGTTTCTCCTATAAAAACCCTCATTTATGTTCTTTCACTTCTGTCCACTGAAGAAAACATGTTCAGGAATGTTACGTGTGCCTCTGAGAGAAGTGAAAAACTCATTTGCTCAGTGCTAGTTAATGTTTACCAGCGTTGAAAATAGCATTTCCCTCCCTTAGGCTGGATATCTGCCAGCAGCCTCTCTCAGAGGTTTTATCTGATAATGATGTGCATTTGAGTGTGTAATGGACTGTTTTATCTCAATGACAGGTTGCTTCTCACACCTGACGAACTCCTTTTCCAAACAAAATTGCATTTATCCTACAGACATGCCTTGGTAATCATAGCAAAAATGAAGTCCGTGCAGTCGCACTTGTGGGTCCTGAACTGGGGAAATGCACAAATTATGCAGTTTTCTATTTGTTTGAGGTTGCATTTTGCACATCCTTAGTTGTTTCTTCATTCTTTCTCTTTCTTTCGTTCGTGAAAGAGTGATAGATGGCTGGGTTTTGTCACGGCAAAAGTCATGTGGGCAGATGTAAAGGTCTGGTTCTATGGTAGTTCAGTATTGAACCTCTGAGTCCCCCAGTGGGACTTTTTATCCTATATATTTCCCGCTTTACTTCACAGTTATATGTTACTTCAGTAGCTTGTAGGCTGCTCTGTGTGTATGTTTTGAGATCAAATGTGTGTTTTATTCTGATGGGGTGGGCACTTAGATGAGTCAGTCAGGTTTAAAATACCGTATTTTTATCCTGTGTTACTTACACAGCCCTGGCAAAAAATCTACCTGGTATTTGCTTTTTAGCAATCTACTCGGTAGGTAGTTTAAAGTAGCTTATTAACCAGATACCATGCTCCAACCAAAATTCTGGTGTTGCTTTTCACGACTGTCTTCTGTGTTGTCGCATTAGACAGGATATTTTAAAGAAAAAAAAACATTCCTCAAAATATACCATAGAAAAAAGAAAGGTCATACAGGTTTAGAATGACACAAGGTGGAGTAAATGATGAATGGATCTCTTTAATGACTAGTTGGTATCTGGCTTGTTGCTGATATTAAATCTCTTGCATCTTGAATCAGCTGATAACCAGTTTAGACCAGTTAAAAGCCAGTGTTTGTGTACTTATTTGTAGAGGTGGTTAGGACTGAAAAGCTCTTAAATTGTTGGTATTCGGCAACACAGGTGCCGTGTTTTGAATTGCACGCACATTTGCAGAACTGAACAGGTTTAGCCTTTCATTTTCATTGTGCTCCCTCACTACTCAGATCTACAGAGACAGAGACAGTGAGAGACACACTGATAGATAAAGCCCCACTTTTTTGACCTTCACAGGTTGATGATCTCAGGGGACGCTTACTTCTATTTCAGATTCCCACAAAGTTTATAGTTTGAAAAACTTATACATTTTTTTATTTAACCTGGTTTTCTCTGTACATATTGGCTTGTATCCTCTCTGTTTATTTCTGTTGTCTGGGATGGATGGTTGGATAGATATTCTCCCTATACACTCATATTCCATTATACTGACAGAGAGGCTTGTGTTCATTTACAGATCTCGGCTAAAATTCGAAATCTATCATTCAGCTTGTGTTCATTATTATCCTCATGCTGAAATCACACTGTGTCAGTGAGCAGCAGACACACACACACACACACACACACACGTCTGTTAGCATAGGTCTCCTGCAATTACCCTCACTCTGCAAATGACTGTCTGGTCTGGAGTCAAGTTCTCTCTCTTTCTCTCGCCGTCTCTGTGATCACTTGACTCATTTGATCAGAGTTAATGAAGCGTTTTGTTTTCTCGTCCAGATCTCTTTCTCTCATTGTTGGTGGTTGCTTTTTTCGCCTGCGTGTTTTTATTATCTGAAATGTTAAGGAGAAGCTTAACATCCGTTTCATATAAAACCAATTCCTTATCGTTCTGATGAAACATCCTGTTTAGCTCAATAACATTGAGAATGTTTCTGCTGGTTATATCTACCCCGCAAAAATCCTTTTCTTTATCAGTATTTTAGTTTCATTTTCCAAAACAAATATCTAAACATCTTTTATACAAGATAAGGTTTCGTGAGAAGACAAACTGCACAAGATAGTAATATTTTTATAACATTTTAATAACCAACCCTATTCGCTTTTTTTGTTTATTAAAATAAATGACATTTATAAATGTCATAAATGTAATTTAAATATATATTCTGTGAAAACATGTCTTAGTATTTCATGCTGTTTTACAAAAATATAAATTAGTACATATAATTAAATACATTTATAAATTTATATTATAAAATGTTTTATTATTTATAAATATATTTAATATATACATATTTTTCTTAGTTTTATATAAGGTTTATAGGTTTATATTAAAGGAAACAAGACAAAAAACTGTTTAAGAGAACAATATTATGACATTAATGAGTCATGAACACATGATGTACGAAGCTAAAAGCATAGAACAGACAGTCCAGACACATCAGGGCCACAAATGCATTAATGCACCACACAGACGCATTTCCACGCATGAACAAAAACGCTCACATGTGCTAATTCCTGTCTGGATGTGTTAAATGGACAAGTTATGGTGAGGTAATGGCGTTATGATATTGATTAGCAAGTCATTTCTGGTAAAAGTGCTAATGGGAGTGCACAAATGCTATATTTGGGCTTCTAGCTCATAAAAAGGAAAGGCAGATATGAATAATGAAGAAGTTTTTGTCGTATCTTTCCTCATGTCGACATCCTTTGTTTTCTCTGTCTTTTTTGTTACAGTGGTGTTTGTATGCTGTTCTCCGGATATTTTCCGGCAGTTGATGGTGCACTTCCACAAGGCAGGTCTCCCGAGGGAGGAGTATGTCTTTTTCTACATCGATCTCTTTGGACTCACTTTGGAGTCCAGGCCTTCTCAGCCGTGGGCCAGAGGAGACCCAGATGATGTATTTGCAAAGGAGGCCTTCCAGGTGATTAAAGCCTTTTATAAAACATGAGTGAGAGAGAGAATGATGGACAAATAGAGATGAGAAGGTACAATTTAAGGCGACAATAGCTTTCTGTTACAGTAATTAAATAAATATTTCATTACAAATTTTAATAATATTTGAATATTAAAATAATAATAGGCATTATAACAATAAAACAATATAGTAAGGCTTCTTTCATAGAAGTCATCTTAAATTGAGTTTAACCCTTGTTAGGGTTTCTTTCTATTCAAAGAAAATATTTAATTCAGTATACAGTTTTCAAAAAAAACCCAAACTTAACTCTAGATATGCTCTCTGCAGTAAAGCCAGTTTGTCTGTCTTGCTCAGTATGGAGCTTTTATTAGCTGTCCTTATTAAATTTACCCAGTAAGCCCTGAATCTAGAGACTAAAGCATCCATTAATACACACACACACACACACACAAAATCAGCATCCTTAGTTTCATGGTGTAGTTTCTCTGCAGGTTTGGAGAGACAGTTATCGATCTTCATGAAGCTTTTTCATTAGAATTGTTGTGATCATTTAAACCTTAACCAAAGTCTTGCTTTAGTGTATCTGCTGAAATAACAACAACAACGCATTTCACTTAAACACAATGTAACACAAAGCAGTCACTGTTATGCCTCAGGGGCTCAAAATCGGAGCCTTATTCTTATCAAATGCTCTGCAGGTCACTCTCGCTTTGGTTGGTGTCACAAAACTGCAGTCACTAGCTCCTACTGTGATAACAGCCGCCTGTTTTGAGAGTGGAAGAGTTTCTGTGCAGAGCGTGAGAAAAAGTCTGAACTCCAACACTCTGATGAACCCACACACAGTTAGATCCAGGACATGCTGACTTTTGTAAGATTACAAACTGTAGAAATGGCTAAACATTTTCATATATAACAGTATAAATTGAAAGTCATGTATTACTTATTTACATTCTAAGAACAGTGAGCTCTGACCTGAGACAGTAGCCTTTTGATTAGTTGCTGAACATCTGATTAGTTTCCCAAGATAAGAGTGAATGCTAATCTCAAGGTACAACTGTTCCACTGTTTAAAGATTTCTATAGAACACTTGTATGCTAACTACGATCAGGTCTGGTCCGGAAAACAGTCCTGCCCAGAGCCTAAGTTTACTGTTCAATACAAGATGTCATCATATCCTTTGTTTAAACTATCTTCACCTCTATGTAACTCCTCCCCCTTGTACTGTATATAAGCTATAGGATACTATGCCTTTGAAGACAACAGACAATTCTGACATTCAGACTACTTCTATGACGACTTTGTTGACTGCAGCAACCGAACTGAGTCTTCCAGAATAAAGTAAATTGTGCTTTAAGATATCCGAAGTGTCTCCTGGTCTCTCTGAAGAAATTCCACAACACTTTCACTGGAGCTTAGCTTTGGTAGATTAAAGATTATATCTACACCCATCATGCAGACAGATGATTTGTTTGTTGAATAATTATGTTTTTTTGTTAATTTTACTACTTGACCAAATTAACAAACTATTTTACTTCAGTCTGTCAGGAAAAGAATGATTTTGCTATTCTATGAATATTAGCAGCTGATTTGATTGGGCTTTATCTCTGAATGTAATGTATGTCAGCAGTTGTTTATGAAATGATAAAGAAGAGCATTATTACCAGGCATATAGCCCAATGCACCCTCACTTATAAGGAGCTGATTCACAGTTTTGCCCAATCGGATTGTCTGTTGCATTTTCCACACCTTGACACTCAGAACTGACCAGCAAGATGGGCATTAGAAAGTAGCTTTGCATACTCTATTTTTTATCAAGAAAAAATATGTTATGTATTTTACGATAAACTATACCAATTAAAGGTTCTAGGGCCAGAAGGATGACAGTTAAAGAAGACAGTTTAGTCATTAAATAATGCTAAAAACAGTATGGTTTACACAAACATATGAAGTAGCACATCTGTTTTCAGCATTGCTGCGTCTGAAAGATCTTCTGTAAGAATGTAATAATGACTGCTGAAATTTCAGTTAAAGTTTGAAAATATTTAAACACTTAACTTTTAGGACTGGTTGTATATTTTTTGTTATATTTTTCAGAGTGTGAAGATTCTGACCTACAAAGAACCACAGAATAAGGAGTACAAGGAGTTTGTCAGTGATCTAAAGTCGGATGCCAAACGGATGTTCAACTTCACAGTGGAGGATTCTTTGGTGAGGGAGATCATTGTGAAGCGATATATAGTTTATTTTCATTTTTGATTGTTATTATGCCTTTTTACCAAGACTCAACTGTGCTCACTATCTTTTCTATCTTCTCATGAAATTTTGTAAGTAATTATATGTGGATCCATTACAGTCAGGGTTCTCACATAAAGAGCTTTAAAGGGACGCAAAATGATGTAAATTAATGTTTTTACAGCTTTTTCTGTAATAGTTGTCTATTCACTTAATAATGCACGAAGAAACAGGCTGAAATGTACTTTTGCTCTCTTTCTTCAAAAACCGTAATGCATTGGTTAAGATTGACCATAATTATATATCCCTATGTATATGTGAGGCCCAGAGTATGAAATTAATGTAACATACGCATGCAAATGGATTTAAGCTTCACAGTGTCCATCATGAGACTAAAGTTCATGTATTTTAATGTAGTGAAGATATGTTTGTAGTTATGGAGCTTATGTGTGTGATGCATTTTTCTGTAAATGTGTGTCCTGTATATTGAATTTAAGAGAGCAGGGCGAATACATTATGCATGCAGAGAGGTGCTTCTCAATCAAAACAATGAGCACGGAAGCACATTCACATTGACGTGATAGAAAACAGAGCTGTCTTAATTTGTCTGAGACTTTGTGGATCTTCCCCTCATGGTGGATTCTAATTGAAAGGGTTGAGTCTCAGCATTTTTCTGGGTCCTGGTTCACATGTACAAAATGATAGGGGAAAAACAAAAATTAAAAACTCTTTTCCAGTGATTGTGCCTTAAAAACAGCCATTCCCTTGTGAGTTCTGGTCATTTGCATTTAAATGACTCTCTGCAGGGGTAAAATGGTCAGAAAATATTGAGAGATGAAGCACTTTACCCTGTGCCTTATTCAGCATGATTTCATTTTTCACTTATAAGGATTCATTTAAAAAAATCAACAGAATGATAACACGTTCTGAAGGATTTGTGTAAGGAAAATCAATCTAATATGTCCATCAGTACCAGCCTAGTTCTGATTATGAATTTGTGTTAATTTGTGTATTTCATTTTTTTTTTTCAGATGAACATCATCTCAGGTGGTTTTTATGATGGTCTGATGTTGTACTGCAATGCTCTAAACGAGAGTCTTGCAGAAGGACATGGTCGTCCTTCAGGAGAGTCTGTCACAAGGAGAATGTGGAACCGGACATATAATGGTGAGCACATGATCTGGCGGAAACCCAAAATTCAGAACTTAAGCTAAGGATTTCAATAAATGTCATCTTTTCACTTACAATTAGACACATATATTTTTTTAGCTATCTGCAGTGGCGTTTCAGTAAGAAGAAATAACATTATGTTGATGTTTTATCACTGGCAGGACCACACCTCATTCTACTTCTAAATTTTAGTCCAGTGCTAATAATGTGTTATGTGATCATTTTAATATAATTTGAGAAGCTCTTAAAAGCAACATGGGACTGTCTCGATGAATGGCCACCAAGACTGAAGTGTATTTGTGGCCTTTTCTGCTCTCTTCTGTAGAGGTCACATGCTGCACAAATGTCTCTCTGGTCAAATATTCTGGTCAGTAGGGAATACTGAGAAAATAATTATGTTAATATTTCAGTTCAGTTCATCAAGGACAGATTATTCTTATCTTCTGGCTGTGGTCAGGTTGTGTTATGTGTGGACTTGGTTAAGGTTGGTTAAAATTTGTTTGTCTGTGACATTTTGTGAGTTCAGCTCAGTGATATAAAACAAAGAAACAACAGACTGGAAACAAAAGAAACAATAAAAATGTGAAGATTTTTTTTAATGAAAAATAGATTTTATATATATTTTTAGTGTAATTCCAATTTTATTTTCTTTTTTCACTATGTTTTAATTCTGCTATTTATATATATGCCTTACTGTTTTTCGCTTTTTTATCATAAATGGAAAGAATTATGTAATTAAATGTACCCTATTGGTCTTAATTGATCATAAAGAGAAACAGCGCCAGCTCCAGTTTGGCTTCCATCCATTAAACAGAATAATAACATGCCCTGCTGCTAAAAGTCTGCCATTACAAAAAGAAAAGCAGTCACGTGTGCAGACAGCCACAAAGAAACACTTCTAACAAAAATGGATATAAAAGAATTACAACATTCATGTTCATTCATGCAAAACCTTTGTGTGCTCTCTTGCAGTTTTACTATGCATTACTTGTTGCCTTTATACAGTGTATAAAGTCCTTTTAAAAGTCTCTTATCTAAATCTCCATCTGAAGGTGTCCATCTGCATGTGTAGAGATATAATAACTGGAAAACCTGCAAGGATTGACAAACCCTGTTAAAGGATTTACTCTAATAACACTAATAATCTGATGTATGTGCCCTGGAGACGACATGCTGTTTTCTGCCACACTGATTCACATAATGTCTTTTCTCTTTACCCGCCTCTTGTTCATGAATTTACTTATTTGTTTTCTAATTCATAGTTTATAAGCCAGCTTTTGCCAGCTATTGCTTCTTAGTAACTCGAACCAACTCAGTACAGATGTTCTCTGTCTCCATATTGTGCCTTTCATTCCTGAATCTGTCGTATCTATGCCCTCTCAGCTGTTCCTCTCCCACTCCCTGCTTCTCATAACTCATTCTTTCTTCTATAGCCATGAAGGGTCTAAAGGACAAGGAGCCCACAGGTTCCTCTTTCACAATTGTTTAAGTTTTCGTTAGGCATGTAGTGCTCATTGTTCCTTGTCAAATCACATCCTGCATATAGCACCTTGCCTGTGAACATAATGTCAACACAGTGTTTTTTTTTTAGCATTTCACAGAAGTCAGTGCATGGTTGTGCACATTTACAGCTAGTTCCATGAAATACTGCATAAATACATTATAATCTAAAGGTTAACCAGAACTTTACCTATTTATTTAGACCAACAAACCTTCTGTAAAACATGCCTTTGCACAGTAGGGACTAAAATATTGAAGTTATGATGTCTTTTTATTTAAATCTAGAAGGTATTCTTTAATATTTCTTTATTACTGATTAAACACATTTGTTAACTAAAACTTTTTCAGTGTCTTAGTTAAAAAGAGACAGAGCCTAAGAAGTTGTCTTCTCTTTAAGAAGCAAAGTTTAAGATGAAGTCAAATTTTGCTTTCATGTTAATTGTAAAAAAAAAAAAAAGTTTAAACAAAAGATTTGTTGTTGTTGTGTTTGTCGGCTGAAGGGTGCATTTGACAATTCTTGAGAGAACTTTAACTCAAATGTGCTTTTTTTTCTTCTTTTTTTTTATAAAGGATAAAACCAGTTACACCTAAAATGCCATTTTAGAAGCATTTATAAGATTTCTTCTTTTATCATTCAGCCATACACTCTTGCATCATTCTGTCACTTTATATCAGATCCAAATCCACAGTATTTGACTTCCCTCACACTATTCTAAAATCAGCAGGTGTCCTGTTGCCATGGATCTACTTCAAATAATAAAAGGTTACATGTGGTTGGTTTGCCCACCCACACACAGAGCCAGGTGTGTTTCTGGAGACGTTTGACCAGAGCTAGTGGTCTGAAAGTGATAGACCACCACCTGAGCCAGACTCAGACTCATTCATGTAAGGCCGCTTGTCCTGCTGTAACATTTAATTTGAAACAGACTGGGCAATAAAACTCAATGAAGTAAAATTTTCCTTTCACAAATTAAGTTTAAAAATAATTGTTATCATATATTTGTGATAATGGCTTTATCTGCTCGTCACAAAATAAATAAGTACGTCAGCATTTAATATTTTTAGATGACATTTGGAAATATTTTGTAATTGTATGCGTAGGTTATGTTTAGATGTCAGTATCACCATAATTTGGGTAACATTAAAGCCATTGTGTGTGAACTTTCTAAAACAGAGTGTTTATATATCTCTGGAGGGAATTTGCAAAGCATTATTTGTCTATATTAATGATGTAAATAAATGATAAACTAAACTTAAATTTAAGTCGAATATTTAGGCCGTTCTTCAAATTTTGGCTTGAACTTCTGTAAACAAATCAGATTTCTTCTTTTAGGATGTGAGGATGCTCAGTGTGTACACTTCTGGGGGAGAAAAACCCATGGCATACTAGTCAGTTATTAATATATCAGGTAAAGTCAATCAGGGTTGTGTAACACTGCAACCAATTTCTGTAATTTGAACAGTATTTTAATGTAAACCGCAAAGGATTATGGGAAATATATGATCACTACTGTATTTATTCACTACTGTACAGTACACTACTGTAAATTTACTTGCCTGTGAAAAACTTTACGTTACATCTTTTGTTTATGATCAGGTTTCTAATCTGGACGTCTGTATTTTGTAGTCTTGTGAATGCTATTGATGCTACAGTAGTATCAACTGGTAAGAATTTCTATCTAAAGAAAGTTCAGAAGAACAGTATTTACCTGAATTTGAAATCTGTTGTAACTTTCTAAATGTCTTTATTATCATTTATAGATCTTGTGATCTAGCTGTTTAAAGCATCCTTAAAGCTAAATAAAAGTAGTAATTTTAACTATAGATTACATTCATATTCTTGCTGTAAATACATCACATCATTTGCAGAAAATCTTCTCAGGCTGTGCAGAATGTGTGACATTCAATAGAAAGTCTTTATTTTCCTGCTGACTGCAATTAGATCTCCGAAAAAATGAAAATGCTCGTTCAGACATCTGTAACAGCAGCTGCCCCAAAAATATAATTAAGTTACTTTTAGTCCTGCTAGTAGAGTTATATCATCCTGTCTGCTAAAGACTGCACGCACAAAATTGGGCACACAAGGGTTTCACAGTGATATGGAGCCACTGAATAGACCCAAGGCACAGAATGTTCTGCCTTTTACGACATTTGAAAGGGGAAGTAGACTTTCTTTAGTACGCTCCTAAAATCGTTCATTCTCTTTATTGTAAAGAGAATGAAATCCTTTTCAGATCTATTGATTGAGTGCATACTTTAGTTACTTTGTGCCAGTTCGCACAGCTGACTCAGAAAAGGACTCAATGGATCAAATCAGTAATATCTTCCAACTGCCCATTATTTCACGCACCATTTTATGCACCAATTTCTTTAGAACTTAGTATCTTTTCTTGTTCTGCTCATTTTTTTTACATTGATTTTTTATATTTTTATTGTTGGTATTGTGTGTCACAGGTTAAAAAAAAAGATAAATTAATTTAGATAAATTAGATTCATCAGTATTTAATCTGAAATAGTTCACTGTAACATATTTATGTTACATTTTGCTAATTGTTTGCTAATTCTTAAAGCTTTTTTGGCCAACATAATGAAGACACATAAAATATACTGTTTTCAATATATTGGTTTAACCTAATATCTTATATATATATATAACATTTTCATTATTTAGACTAAACTTATATTATTCAGATGGATAATGAATTTTACAAGGCTTCTATACAGATGTCAACATCATAGGAGATGGAAAATATGTTTTTGCTTTATTAAAATGAGTCTTGTTTTTCCTGCTCTCCGCATCAATCTGCCATTTACATTTTCATTCTGGTATGCTGTACTCAAGTCATTTCCTGTACATCCTGCTGAGATAGTCATAACACTACATGAATGACCTGTCTTTAGTTCAGATGACTCCAACTCACCTTTTCTTAGACTCATTACATTATTTTGATAAGATGGTACAAGCACACACTCTCCCTGTCTATCTGTATATGTGTCTGTGTGGAATGAAAAATTTGTAAATAGAATTTAATATCCTTCAAAATAGCCTGTATGTCCTCCGAGAGAACGTTGCCTGGAGATGTTAAGTGTCAATGTTCAGAGATATTTTATGTGCCAAAACATTCCTCACAGTCTGAATACAATTTGCACAAGGTGGGCAGTCATGGTCCACTAACTGTCTATGTGTGTGTCCATTCCTTTTATAACTTATGCAGGCTTATTAAAGCTATCCTTATCATCAGCCGATGTTAGGACATCTCTCTCTTCCTTTCTCTCTCTCTCTCTCCAATGGCTTTGACATTTCCAGTCTGATAAAGCTTAAGCTTTTCATATCAGTCTAAATGTCACTGTGTGTTTCCTCTGAGCTGGACTAGGCCTCTATCTGTAGCCCATTTAAAAAGGTGAGTGGCCTCCACAGGAAATTACTGCCCAGCACCTGACCCTCATTGGCAGATGGGCACCACCGGAAGCTTTTTAAGAGACTCGATCAGATTTGATTGAACACTTGTATACACGTCCGCTGTGTGTGGATTTATTAACTGTGTGATTACCATCTTTTTGATTACTAATGTGAATGGTATGTGATGTTAATGTCTTCTTAAATTATAGCTCACTTACCAGGATAGTCCACCCAAAAATGAAAAGTTTGTCAATTTGCTTATCCCTTAAAACTATACCGTATATCTTTCTTTTGTTGAATATAAAATTGTATAACACTTTTTGTCTTTTGGTTTTCCCAGGTGTCACTGGTCTGGTGCAGATTGATGAGAATGGAGACCGAGAGACTGATTTTGCCCTGTGGGACATGACTGATACCCACAGTGGCAACTTTCAGGTCAGTGAGAATCGCATACTTAGTCTTACAATTTTGTCATTTTGTTATTGTTATCCTCAGGTATTTTAGCGGTCATTTGCATTATTTTATTGAACACTGGGGCTTCATGTTTTTATTTAATAATATGTATGCATTATTAATTATTTCTTCATCTTCTTAATTTATTTTTTTTTGTGCATGCATACAAACCCTTCATGCCACCTTTCTTTGAATAGCAATGATGCTTCTGTTGTTAGTAACAGACAGATGAAATGCAATCTCATTTTTCTTGCAGCAGTTATGTGTGTGTGTCATCCAAACAGTTTTGCCTTTGTTACGGGCTAATGAATAAAAATGTAACACCTGAATCTCAAAACCAAGTGGCAGATTGGTGGCTTGAATTTAAAACCAAAACTCCATGCACAAACCCCCTTTTCTGAAAGATGCTTGATTGGTAATTGGGAGGCCAGGCTGTAGGAAGGTTAATTATAGGATCCATATTCATTCAGGGGAATGTTTTTTGTTTGTGTGTGTGAGCAAGTACAGGATTGATAATGAATAGATATTAAACATCTCAGCTGCTTTCTGAATAAAGCTTGTTCTTGTAATTTTTACCGGCTTTTTCAGTTTAAAATTACCAAGCTATTTGTTAACTTTTCTTTTGCTTTCTTTGAGTTTAAAGAAATGGCTATCCCCGTTTAGAAGATGCCATAACTGGGCATGCACACAAAATATCTTTCACTATCAACAAGACTTGTGTATTCTGATGGATTTTTTCTTAGATGTATTAGAAATTATATTATTTTATGTGTATGTTTGTGTGTCTAAAATCATAGCTCAAGATAGTCGCAGACAGTGAATTGAATGTGTGTGTAGTACAGCCAAGCAATTGCGAATGAGACCTTGACTCTACTGTAGTTACATTGTGTACTAAGACTGACGGAAAATGAAAAAGGCTGATATGACACAGAACTATACCCTTATTCTGGCATAAAAATCAAGGAACTTTGCTGCCGTACCATGGGTGCAGCAGGCACAATGATCATACGCAGCCTGAAAATAGTCCCCTTAGAAAATAGTTTTTTGAGTATTGATTATTCCACTGAAATGAGAGTATCGTTCCTAGCTAGCCATATTGGCCTGGAAATTCACAACTTTTACTACACAATGTAACTACAGAAGATTCAAGTTTTAAAAAGGTAAATATCTGAAACTCTTGGGTCATTTTTGAGCGAGATGCTAATGGTCTAATCAGATTCAATGATCTATGCTAAGCTGCTGCTAAAAGTGCTACTGGCAGACCCAGAGATCGACTTAATGGATTCAAAAACAGTAAAACTCAACTTTTTAACTCTAGAGAAGTTGTAACATTATCCTATTTTCATAAATGGGGAAGTGTTCCTTTAAGCCAAGTCAGCCTACTTTATTGTATGGCATAGGGGATTTTTCAGCAACCATTACTTCAGTCTTCAGTGTTACAAGAAACACTTCCCCTCAAAAAATGATATTCATATCTAATTAATTTAATTAATACTTGCTGAATAAATTTTCTTAGACATTACAGACCCTAATATTTTAAACGATACTTTAAATGTCTGTCGTACTAATAGACGTGGACTAAAAGCCACAATTGTATTTTCATTTTTGGTCTTAAAGGTATAGCAACAAGTCATCGAGCACTGCTGTCTTTCCATTTCCCTTTAGAATTTCATTAATTATAGAAAGAAAATTACATTTCTCCATTGTGTTTGTTCTCTTTTTGTTTCCATGTGTGCTGCAGATCGTGGCGGTGTATAACGGCACTCAGAAGCAGATGAAGATTTTTCCTGGGATGGCTGTACAGTGGCCAGGTGGCAGCATTCCTTGGGATGTGCCTCTCTGCGGCTTTAAGAACGACAACCCTGCCTGTCGTGCACGTAGGTATCTTACACTAGTTCTGCACTAGTTCTGCTTACCTGCATCTCACTATCCTTCACTTTCCCTCTTATCCTTTAGAAACCATCGCAATGCACCAAATGATTTCAATTGTGCTTTTCCTCATCGTCGTCATTATCTTCACTGTGACTGTGTTTATATACAGGTGAGAGCTAGCTAGATGATTCTGGTACCTGAGCAGTAGTTTATAAATCTGATTCTGTTCTGCAAATATGGCTGCTTTTAAGGCACATACTGTATGTACATGCACAGAAAGCTGAAGCTGGAGAAGGAGTTGGTTGCTCAGTTATGGAGAATTGCTTGGGAGGACATTCAGATGAGCAATCTAGAAAAAGCCATGAGGAGCACCGGCAGCAAACTCACACTCTCTCTAGTAAAACACAGAGACAATACATAATACATAGTGCACATTCATTTTTTTTTCTCATTATTGAGTCATTTTATTTCTCTCGTTCTCTACAGAGAGGTTCAAATTATGGATCACTGCTGACAGCTGACGGTAATTTCCAGGTGTTTGCTAAGACTGGCTACTTTAAGGTATCATTCTGACAAGCTTTGGTTTAAATATTCACTTGGTAACAATTTATAATAAGGTTCAATTTGATAATATAATTGGACTTACAATGAACAACATTATTTACAGCGTTTATTAATTGAGATTGTGGTCATTTCAAAGTATGTTTATTGCCAGTTCATGATACATTCAATATTACATTTAGTACATTTATTAGTAATTAGCCTTAACCTATATTAAATGCTTTAACTGTTTTTATTCTTAGTTTTATGATACTTTGATGTATTAACTATTAAAAAACAAATAACCTTATTGTATAATGTTACCATTTCTATGCATGTTAGAGCTTTAATTTGATAGTATATAAATTTTTTTGAAAAAAAAAAACAAGTAGATAGAATAGAAAAAAGGAATCAGATGTGGTTTGTAATAAAAAAAAACAGTACAGAATAAAAACAATTGAAAGTATATCATGGAAACTAAATGTGTTTATTTGTGTGCTTCTTCACCAGGGAAACATTGTGGCCATTAAATACATCAACAGAAAGCGCATAGAGTTAACAAGGAAAGTGTTGTTTGAACTGAAACATGTAAGTGTTCTTTTTGCTCTACTGAGGAACTTTCTGCAAATCCGATTACATTCATTATAAAAGGTTCATGAACAGAATACACTGAAAAATATATATATTTTAAGACATTGTAAATGAAATAGAAAATGCTATTTCAGTATTTCTACTTGAATATTTGAAATGTTTTTCAAATGCTTTGAAATTACTTGTGAAATTGACTAGCCATTTTTCTAAATGAAAATAACTATTTCTACACCAGTTTATAATCAGTACAGTTGCAGTGTTTTGCTTTAAAATATTTGCAAGGATATACTGTGAATTAAAAAAATAGTTTGTTCTCTAGATGAGAGATGTGCAGAATGAGCATTTGACCCGTTTTATTGGTGCCTGCATCGATCCACCCAACATCTGCATCGTCACAGAATACTGTCCTCGAGGCAGCCTGCAGGTACAGACACTCATGATTCATGATGTTCTCTCTCCCAACAGTTACTTTAAAACTATTCTTTTGGTGACATTCTAAACCAAATGCTTGTTGGGCCTTATATGTATGTGCATGTTTTTCTGCATCTGTGTACAGGACATATTGGAGAATGAAAGCATCACACTAGACTGGATGTTCAAATATTCACTAGTTAGTGACATAGTAAAGGTAGAGGCTCCTCTCTGTGCTTTAAGTGTGCATTTATTTTCCACTTTCTGAATGTGATTAAATTCATTTTTCTGATTGTGCTCTGTCTCTGACCCGTTGCTTTCTTTTACACTTTCCAATCTTGTCTTTCCTCAGGGCATGGCTTTCCTTCACAACAGTATGATAGTATCCCATGGCAACCTGAAATCATCCAACTGTGTGGTTGACAATCGTTTTGTGCTAAAGATCACTGACTATGGGCTGTCCAGCATCAGGACAGAATCAGACACTGAGGACGCCCACTCTTATTATGCACGTCAGTCATGTGACCTTTCAGCTGTGTCATTTTGTGTCAATCTGGCTATGATTTCCACAACACGCATACATGCAAACCTCAGTCACGGACTCTGTTGTTCACTGTCAGTCCCCTGTCTGTGTCTGTGTGCATCTGTATATGCTTGTGTGTAGGTAAGCTGTGGATGGCTCCAGAGCTGTTGAGAATGGAGTGCTTTCCTCCAGGAGGCACACAGAAAGGCGACGTCTACAGTTTTGGCATTATCCTTCAAGAGGTGGCTCTGCGGAGAGGAGTCTTTTACCTGGAGGGTGACTCGCTTAGCCCCAAAGGTCAGAGACCCAATCTTGCCAATACATGTCATAAATTACAAGTTTAGGCCATTTCCATCCTGCTTTTGACCTTAATCATCCGATGCCCCATGCATTTTTACAAGTTGTTTGGACTGAAATGTGTGTTGGGAGTGTGTGTACACAACCACCCTACAATGATAAAGATCCACCAGTA
>JAUCMT010000032.1:13118427-13138778 GCA_032357475.1 Enteromius thamalakanensis
CACAGGAATAAATTACATTTTAAAATATATTCACACAGAAAACAGTTATTTTAAATTGAAATAATATTTCACAATATAATTTTATTTTTTATCTAATAAATGCAACCTTGATGAGTATAAGAAAAATCTTTAAAAACCATTAAATATCTTACTGGCCCCAAATGTGTGTGTGTGTGTATATATATATATGTCTACTAATAATTATAAAGAGATAATTCGGGTTTTACCGATGCAGATACGACAGAAACGATGCATCGCGATACAAATGCCAATTGTATCCGATGCACACATTTTAAACCGATGCATCGTTAACTTTTTAATCTGATGCACCGAGCGAATCGGGTAATCTTCCCATCCCGAACATATCTAATATACCATCATTGTAGAGAATTCTGCACTAAATGTTCACATAGAGAGTCAAGAAGCTTCTAAAACATGTTAGATTTAAAGGTCAGTTATGCTTCCAGGCCAGCTCAACTTCTGTATTTCTGTCTGTCTCTTTTAAGTCTATCTGATGCACTTCTGCTGAAAGCTTGCGGAGGACGAACGGCACACAAGTAAGCTCTGATCTCTTCAGGTTTACACTGATGCATCCCAATCTGTGTTTTCCTTTCATCAATCGATTTTAGCCAAACTAGTTTCAATTGTAATACTACAACTTCTAGCATTTACTGATATCCCTCCATCACGTTTGAGCAGTACATGAATCATAGATGGTGTAGTATTATCACATTGGTGTTATTTTAGTATAACTTATATAACATTTCTAATTTTATAAAGTTGCATTCATGTATTTCCCAGTTTTGTGAGTAATTTATGTATACATGTTTGTTGTGTGAACAGAGGAGCCAGACATGGACTCACTATGAGTGCTAAACTGGCCCGGCTTGAGCAGCAGGAGCAGGAGTTCATGAACAAGTATGGTAAGAAGAACCATACTGCCAAAACATCCACAAGCAGCACAGATTGTCTAAATCCGGAGGAATGTCCAGATATGAAAGAAAAAACTAAACGCAAGAAATCAAAAAGGCAAGAGGAACCATCAGAGAATAACGTCCATGAAGATAAGATAGCAACACATGTCCTTTCAAGTATTGATGCTGAAGACTTTAATGGTGCTTCTGCAAATGACGATATGATCTCACATACAGAGCCAAAGAAGAAAAAGAGAAAATGCAAAGAAAAAGCACCTGTGAATTGTGTTAATGGAGACTGTAGCATAGGCATGAATGAGGTGTCCACACACACATCAGAGGAGCAAGACACACACCTGCTGCACAAGAAGAAAAAGAGATCCAAGGTGGATGAGACTGCTGACTCAAATGAGATCAGTGAGGATTCCACAGGCAGACGCAGCGAACAGCCACAGGAGGGCAGTATGGAGCATCTACAAGCCTCTGACGGTGCCACAAAAAAGAAAAAGAAGAGGAAGAAATCTTCTATGAAACATAATGATGATGTGGATAACCCAACTACAGTGATGACAGGAACAGAGGACGCTAGCAACGAAGCACAGGAGAAGGACAGGAACAAAAACAAAAAAAAGAAACGAAGCAAAAAAGAGGAGCAGGCGGAGGTCGAAAATGTGCAGTTTGAGGAGTCTGTGCCAAAGAAGAAGAAGAAGAAGAGGAGGAAAGAGTGAACTCTGCTGCTGAACTCACTACAAACACAAGCTGATGAGAATGAGCTGCTGATGAAAGGCAAAGATGAATGCTCCAGTTTCAGTCTGTTCGCTGGATAGATCACCTGTTTGTTATGCAGCTCTCGTATTTTTTCTCACAAGTCATGGGCGATGGATTTTTAAAAGCTTGACCCACAGGTGACATGAAATGTTTTTAATGATTTGTGTAAAGCGTAATAAATAGCATATCCACAACGATCAAGCTTGAAGTGACCAGTGTGGAGCTTGAAACACTGCTAATAAATCAAACTTCCACTGATCTGAAAAATAAAGTTATTCTAGAGTTGGTTGTCTTCTGCTCATGTCGAGGTGGTATTTGGGTTTGGTTGGGCTCGAAGGAAGGTTGGCCATGTTAAAGCGTCTATTTCACAGATCAATCTATTGTACATACGACAGTTTGCTGATATCCAGCTTTTCAGTGGGTTTTTGCTGGTCACTGACAGAACACAGTGCATGTATCCTTCTGAAGGACCACTCATCCAGAATCTAAAAGAGAAGTACGAAAGCATCAGATAATTGCTTTTAAATGGTAACTTATCCAACTATTGTATTTGTTTTATTTATAGATCTTTTGCTCATGGTTATCAAGAGGAAAATAGGCAAAAACTGATATTTATACTTTTTATACATTCTGCCTCTTACTACAGTAAAAAATGTATAGCTTTTAATTTTGTTTATTAAATAACATTTTTAGGCTTACCCTCCCTCAAGTTTGGCACCAGTGGTCCAGACCCAAGCTCTTTCTGTCTTTTCAGAGAGTCCAATCCAGTACCCATGATAATCATCATAATATGAAGTGGTGTGCTGATTGATGAATGCCTGAATTTGCACAGAATGAGAACAGTGTGAAAATCACTGTTTGCAACCCCAAAGTTACTTCTTAAGTCACTTTTATAACAACTTATGCTAAATGCCACAAGTAAATGTTTACAGTCCTACTCCGAGAACACCAAATCTTTGGTTCTAGTGGAAATGGTGTAGGGCACAGACAAACTATTGTATTTTGTTCATGGTTAAGAACATTCTTCAATATTTCATACGTACTTGTTCCTCCGCACTATTTATTGTGGCTAGCTGAGCTCCATATTCCAGGCAGTATTCTTGACTCATTGACCATGTTTTCCAGGGCCAGGTTTTATAGAAATGGTAACAGCTGGAACCATTCTGAATCCAATTTTGAGGACAAGGTGTACACTGGACCCCTGTTATGGAGAACAGCTCAGATTTACTGCAGGAAAAAACACTTGAACAGTAAAGTCCAGATTCAGTAAAAGAACTAACCATTTGTAGTGGACTGACAGTACTCGTCCACTAAAAAGTGGCTTTTTTTCAGTATGAAGTCCAGTGTGGTGTTCATCTCTTGACTCTGTGTCGTCAGCCTTGCTCTTTCTTGCTCCAGCACTTCCTTGTCTGCCAGTAATTGCAGATTAGTGGCTTTCTCTTTAGTGTGCTGGGCCTGTATAAAGTCATTATGGCTTAAACTGGTTTGCACTTTAAAATCTGATCAGAAGTCATTGTTTAGCAGAATTTCTCATATCCTACCCTAAAATGAAAACTCTTGTCATTTACTCATGCAGCCTCAGGTTGTTCCAAACCGGTGAATTTCTTTCTTTTGCTGAACACAAAATAAGAGATTTTGAACAGCATCTGGTTCGTGTTGATGTCCATAGTTTGTATTTATTGATTCCATGCTATTGAAGTCAATGGTTGCATGGTTGCTTTTATGAAACTCGTACAGGTTTGTTACAACTTGAGGGTGAACAAATGTCGACAGAAAAGTCATTTTTGGTCTATCCCTTACTATCCCTTTAAGAGCTAAATGTTGTTTCAGGTTTTGGTCTTACCAGAATGTTGTTATATTTAGACATGTGAATGTAATCTGAAAGGCAGAGAGACAAAAAGATCAAATTGTTAGTTAAATCAACTTGTAGAAAACTGCAATATATAAGCTCTGTGATATTTTAGTAGTAACTGATGATTTTAGGAAATAGGAATAGTCCATATTTATAAATGACACCACTGGCCTGTATCGCCCATATCAGAAAGTGGGACATTTTAGTTGACAACAGGACACATGAAAAAGTTTCCAGTGTTGTGTCACAGCATAGTCTGAATTTCACTTTTCTTGACACATTGATAACACTACTGTTTTGGTAATTTTTGAGGTTACATCAGGGTTACTCAACCACTTCTTTTTTTACTTTAGTTGTGATTGAATACACTTAAACCAGTTACATAATCATGAGTTTCCTTGCACAAGGTTGGAACACTTCTAAATGTGGATGTCAAAATGTAGGACTGAATGGTATGTTAGGATATGAACGAGAGTACTTATTCTTACTGAAAACGCTGACGGCTGTTAATACAGCCAGGAGGAGGAAGCAGAGCAGCCCCAGACACACTGTAGCTCTTCTATAAGCTGGAGAGATCTGGATGACAGCTGCTTTTTCTGAATGAGAACGAGACTAGTTTGAGTTTGAGCCATGATAGTACATCCAACATTTGACAAATTAAGACTTTTGTAGAGGTACATTTTTTATATATATATATTATATGATAGGTATAATGTATTTTCAGTCAGAATATCATGTGCTGGCAAAAAATAAATAAAAAATTATTAATGAACAGTCTGCAGCTGCACCGGAAAGAGAGGAAAAGAAAAAATAGCATTTAACTCTTATTTTGAATTTGAAGGAAGTAAAATAATCTGTATGTCAGTCAGATTTATAGAAAAAAATCCCCATATTAAAAAAAGAGGGAAAAATTTGTTTAAAAAAATTAAATAAATATTACATATTTTACATTAACAATGTTTGTAACAATAGAGTGTTAGAGAGATTTTAATTTTTTTAAGAATTTAGATAACATTAATCATATAATGAGTTATAAAAAGTATGCATAGATCAGTTTAAATATACTAAAAAATTAAATATACTTATGATTATATATATATATATATATTCAACATTTAGTAGTTTTTTTGTGACTGATCTCTTACCTGTGTTCTCAGGAGGTGTCTGTGAAGTTGATTGTTTTCTTTTCACCTCAGAGTACAATACAGACTCCTCGGTCAGTCGCACTTTAACAGAAATCAGACACACATTCATTCGTTAAAAAATACTTTTAAAGCATTCTATGCAAACAGAACAAATGTGTGACAAATAGTGACATAATGGTTAAATATTGTGTTTCTTAACAAACAGAAGAAAATGATAGATAATGAAAAAATAGAGAAAAAAAAAAACATACCTGTAGCTGTAGATTTGTCATTTTCATTATTATCATTATTAGGCTTGAAGGTAACTGTTGCATAGCACAACTCTTCCATTCCTGCTGACCTTTACAAACACCGCTGAGAAGACGGAGAACAGCAGTGTGATTAAATGTAGTCAGTCAGACACATTTGTGCCATTCACAATTTGGTAATAACAGAATTTGTTCAGGAAGCGGAACTGCATGTGCCTCATTTACATCACTACTACTTCGTCATATTCATATACATAAAAGCTGACTAAAGGGTCATGTAATTTTACATTTAGAGAAGCTTAATAAAATATAAATATAAAATGGTCATGTTCTGTGTTTCAAGCATCGTCCTGTGATGTCTACTAACTCACTGGGAATAAAAAAGGCACTTCAGAGTTTGACTTTAATTGTAGGCTGCCTTTTTTTTTTAAGTCTAATGATTTTTTATAAATAATGATAGTATTCCTTTATACAATTATGAGAACTCATAATTATGATCAACTATTTTATTTGATGTATTGTCACCATCTTGCCACAAGAGGGGGCAGTAAATCTGTGTGGCAAAATGAAGTAAACATCAATAATGACAAAGATTGTTCAGCCAAATCTGAAAATCCAGTCATTATAAATCCTTATGTTCTTCCAAACAGACAAACTCAATCGTTATTATTTTTTACTTCACAAAAAAAAAGATGCAATGAAAGTGAATGGTGACTGAGGGTGTTATTTCCTAACATTCTGCCTAACATCCCCACAGGAGAAAGAAAGTATTACAGGTTTGGATGTAATCCAGCAATGGTAGAGTTAACTCCCAAAATTACATCACTCTTGCATTCTGTCCATCCACCCCTCCTCTTTAACTCCTTCGCCCTCCCCCTTCACATTCTCTATGAAAAGGAGGGTCTTTCTCTCCCCTGTCCATTCAGCCACTGGGCACTGGGACTGTGGTCCAGACCTCACCCTCAAGCCTGTCATTTTAATCATTTAGCAGCCACAAAGACCTCCAGCCCTCCACAGCCTCTGTGCACACATCTATTAAGACTTAACTAAGATGGAGCTTCTGGGTGCCAGACTGCCCTTCACCCAGTTTCAGGAGGAAAAGTACCAGATGCTGGAGCTGAACCAGCGCCTTGAATCGTACTTAGGCCGCGTGAAGCTTCTGGAGCAGGAAAACAAGCTACTGCGAGAAGAGATCCAAACTCTCAAGAGCAGCAGGGAGCCACCAGGTCAGCGCAAAGCTCAAGAGGAGGCTCTCAGCCAGGCCAGGAGGATGTTGGAGGAGGCCTGGAGCAAGAAAGACCGTGTGGAACTGGAAGTGGAGAACTTGATGGAGGATATAGAGTTGGTAAGTATTCAAAGACAGAAAGCGAAGAACGCTCAGGCTGAGGCACAGAGAAAACTGATGGAGAGCCGGAAGGAGCTGGAAGAGGAGCGTAGAGCTCAGATTTGGCTTAGGGAGAAGGCTGGGCAACTTGAGAAAGACCTCTTGTTGCAGATGCAAATCCACCAGGAAGACATGGAAACCATGCAGACCTCTCTGAAACAGACAAAGCAAGTCTTCATGGCCCCACAGCCTGCTCAACCTGCCAGCATCCCAGACCTGGGACAAGAGTACAGCCACAGAGCAGCTCAAGTCTGGCAGGAGGCAACCAGCAACTATCAGAGACTGGTTGGAAATCTTGAGGAAAGTCTGAACCAGGCTAAAGCCAACATGGCAAAGATTCACCAAGAGAAGAGAGAAAACCAGCATCAAGTTCAGCATCTGGCGAAGGAGCTCGAGAGCACTAAAGCAAAGAGGCAGATGTTGGAAAAAACTTTTGTGCAGCAGAAAGAAGAGCATAAACAGGAGCTTCAACATTTTCAGGTGAGAATTTAAACTCACAGACTTTGTTGTTTAACCAATTCAATTTCTGTCTTCATTTTTACTCACTTACTGATATATTAAGGAATGTTTTATCAGTTTTTGTCCTTACGGTGGAAATCATTTAGGTACAAAACAACACTGGACCCTGCTTTAATTTCAGGGACAAAAATTGATATTTTTTCAAAATATCTTCTTTCGTGTTGCACAGAAGACAGAGGGTCATGCACTAAGGAACAAGACACAATTATTTAAATGTTTTGTTTTTTTTTATTTTCCACATTTGTTTATTTGACACATGTGTCTAATCTTTGCACAGGCCCAAGTAGATGCTCTGGAGTTGGAGAAAGACAGCCTGGGACAGCAGATAGATGACCTGATGGTGGATAGACAAGACCTGCTGCAGGTCAAGATGTCTCTTGGACTGGAGGTGGCCACATATAGGTACCTGTCTTCAACACCATCATCAACACCAGCAAAATACACTGTCATTATTATAATCTTCAGAACCATCTTCGCATGAAGTAAAATATGCATGTAGCACTTTCCATTTCCTCCCTAATGGGATTCCCCTGCACAGTGGGATTTGTAGTTTATGGAGGCCCAACTAATATAATCACGCGTCAGTGGCTCTAAAAAGCATCTCAGGCACCCTGAGAGGGGTAACTTTAGATCAGTCAGTCAGAACACACCCTTTCCATTTTCCACCCAGCACTGACCCTGATCCATCTGCTTGGAGGAGGGGCAGTGAAACTGGGGGTGGGCAATTCATTCAATAACATCCTTTAGATCTGACCGATTTATTTCTGTCAAGAGCAGACCAAAATTTAGCTGTTGCTCATTTCATGGTCTTCAATAAATCTGTATTGCATTAGATGCACAGGTTGGGGTTTTAAATATAAGAATTTATTAGAAATATGTACATCATTTTTATTGCACACTGTTACAATATGATGTGCATGTCTCTTTTACACTAAGTGTGTGTGTGTGTGTGTGTGTGTGTGTGTAAATTCCAACCCTTGCAATTGTTCAGTGCAGTATGCAAGTAAATAGCCTGATGCCAGACCAAATCCTGCAGATGGGCTGACAATGACAAATCTGACATGCTATTTGCATAACAACAGAACTAAGCACAAGACTGCGGCTCAAGAACCTGACTCCATCTCATTTAACCCACCCCTCACATTAAAGAAATTGCTGTGATGCTGACAGATGTTCTGTTGCTTCTTTCCAGAGCTTTGCTGGACAGCGAGGGCCTGAGAGTTGACAGACCAACAACAAAAAAGAACAGCTCTGCTTTCTTTTTAGGTAACCTTCTTTTTAAATTTTTTATTATTGTTTTTACAGTGATGCTATTTAGGCAAAAAAAAAAAAATCACAGATTTTATCAACAAATATAAAAACTAAGAATGGCTCGAGAGAATACAGTGAACAAGTCCAACCTAGTCCAACAGATGTTTTTTTTTTATCTGAAAACATATAATACTTTCTATGAATACTGCTGTGCTATGGGCTGGTAAAATGATTAGTACTTTGTCACATTGTGTGCTTATTGCATGGTTAGGTATCTTTCTAAGCCTGTAAAACTAGCTTCCTGTGCTAGTCCCATAGGTCACTGTAGCAGATGGCTCCACTTTCCAGTAATGCAGTCCTGAAAAAGCATAATGAAGATCAATACATCTCCATTACGGCTCCCTCACAGTTCACGACTAGTGTGTATTCTGATAACTCCACTGGGAGAAGGATCAGGGGTCTATGTCTGTCTGTTTTATACTATCTCCATCTATCTCTTTAGCCTGGGGCTTTACCCGTCGACCACGTTTTTCCAATTGCATCATAGTTTTCAGGACATGGGACACCAGCCATATTTTGATATTTTGATGCATTATGAGCTGCTTACGAGTTTATTAAAATCTTACAGCATAACCAGTGTAGTCAAAAATTTTGAAATGATGACTTTAGAGGGTTGGTTTAAATAAATACATTGTACAACAAACTATGAGACAAATAAGTGTAGCTTCTGAACTGTGATTCTATCTCTACATATTATCACCCTCTCTTGGATACTGAAGTTGCAATATAATAAAAAAAAAAACTTTCAGAAAATAGATTTAAGGATCTGCCAAAGGTAGATTTGATCAATCTGTGTGACAAAGCCTGCCTCAGCATCTTCTTGTTTCTTGTTACAGATGTGCTCTCAAAGCCCATTGGGACCCACCCAGCCCCGCAGACCCCTGCTGCTTCCTGCCATGTGAGCAATACTGTGTCTACAAGTCACAGATCAATCGCGTCCTCTCGTACTCTGCTGACCAGTGTCATTCCATCATGGACCCCGTCTCGAGGGACTCCACAAAGAACACCAACCAGAGCCTCAGTGACAGAAAAGACAGAGGTTCATATCACAGAGGAAACTGAGAAAGCTGCTGAGGAGTCTGTGAATCACGTACAGCAAGAAAAAGTCCATGAAGACCTGGTCCTCGCAACAACTCTCTCCAAAACAGCTGCAGAACCAGAACCACTGCTCAAACCAGAAGATATTGAGATTCAAGAGGAGGATGAATCAAAACAGTTCCAGAACGATCAGATGGTTGAATCTGAAACTGGAGCATCGACATTGATAAGTGTGTCAGCTGACCAATCAAGTAACTTGTCCCAAACTCCAGACACAGAAAGCTGGGCTGGTCCATCTACAGATCCTGAAGAAGTTTCAGAAGCAGGGAAGGATGAGGACACTGAAGTGTCTCTTGAAATGGCTCGGATCTCACATGCACCTAAGGTTGCTTGGGAAGAAAATAAAACCGTAGAAAAAGATGATGCCTCTGAGATGGATGTAAGATCAGAGAACATCAGTGAAAGCCACACAGATGCATATGGAGATGCAGAGAGTGATAATGATATGTTAAAATCTAGCCATTTCAGTGCAAACACCAATATACTGGGTTCATCGTTCCTCGAGCAAGGAACTTTAGATTTGGTTGGTGATTTTGGTTTTCATGATGATTTAATGAAGGTAGATGAACAGGACAATGTAAGCAATGTTAGTGAGGAGTTAACAGAGCAAATGAATAGCGAAACTGAGGCAGCAACTGACTCAATCAATGAGTGGGAAAGACATGAAGAAATTGAACCAGAGAATGAGACAAAAGTGATGAGCTTTGACTCTGAGGTGGAAGAAGAGGATGAAAGGAACATTGATGCTAACATAAAGGATAAAACAGAAGATGAAAATGTGACTGAAGGAGAAGAAGAGGAGATAAAAGTGATTAAGAGTGACATTTCTGGGGAAGATCTTCAGGAGGGTTTAGAAAAGACTGTACCACCAGCTGAACCACATTCAGATCAGACAGTAAATGAAGAAGATCCCTTACCTGAGGTATCTGAGGGAGAAGAAGAGAACCAAGGTGAAGATGATGACTCCCCAAACATATCAGCCTCGTTGAGAACCGATCCTGGTGAGTGTGACAGCAACAGTCAGGAGAACACTCTAGCAGACACCCGGCCCTTGATTCGCTACAAGAGTGATGAGGAAACAGATGGTAATGTGCAAGCCTCACACCTCGTCGGTGAGACAAGTGACAGCGAGGATGAGAAGGAAAGAATGGAAGGAAGCCACTGGAATGAGAGTGCCTCCAAACGCTTCAACACCATGGAGGATCTCACAGAAGAACCAGACATGGAGTTCACCACAGAGATGATGACAGAAGACGTTGTTTCTAAGGAAGAAGCACTAGGTGGTGATAATGCATGCATGATGCTTCAAAGTGACTCTGAAGTCCAGAGTTTGGACATGGTGGAGAAAGAAAGTGCAAGAATTGAGCTCAATGGAGACCTAGAAGAGGATATTGATGTCATTACAGAAATGAAGAAAGATGAAGATCATGAAGTCAAGGTTTATGAGCAAAACCAGCAACCACAACTGACTGAAAACCAGCATATGCACACTGAACAACCTGAGGATGAAACAGTCCATTCACGTGAAGGTCAAGAACAAGTTGATATAGAGCATCCAATCTCATTACCTGAAACATCCCAGCAGTTTATAAGCTCCTTTGAAAGTCAATCAACTCTGACCTTGTTTCAAGATACATCTTCAACCAAAGAACCAGAAGATCTTCTGGACGTTTCCATGCACACCAACATGGATCTCACAGACAGTCGCTCTTTGGAGAGTGAAGTTAACAGTCAGCCAGACAACATGACATCAGACAATGCCGACTCAGACCAGGAAGAGGGCAATAGCTCAGAAGATGAGTCTCCAAATGCCAGCCAGTGGTTTCAGAACACAAGCCTTTTAGCAGAGGCTACTCTTAATGAGCCATTAACCTTTACTAATGGAGCCCCTAAGGCTGATTCTGTGTCTGACATCATCAATTTGCCAGAAGAAGGGCTCAGTAAGGAGAAGGACACTGAAAAGCTTAAAGCTCCTCAGACTGATGACTGGGAGAACTTTAACATCTCGGACAACAGCGTGAATGCTCCAGATTCAGCTGAGATCACACAAGCATCAAGTACGGATGAAAGCGCAGGCGTTTTCTCAGTAAACGAGTGTGAGAATTTAGAAATTCCTAATAAAATGCCAAGTTCAGAAGAAAACATTTTTGGAAAGTTTGAAGAACATCTTGAAACGACAGTGGAGAGCTTTTCAGAAAAAGTGCAAACTGTGATGGATTTCGAGAGCAACAATTCAGGAGAGGAGGAGGAATTTCAATCAAAGGAAAAGAAAAGTGAGATTCATAGCTTTTTCAGCACTAGCATGAAGGAAGATTTCTGGAGTGAGGGGAAAACAGAGATGGCAGCTACTTATGATTCTGCCAAGACTGAAGACTTAGACCAGGCTATGGTCTTTGGAGAGGAGTGGAGAGATATGAAGGGAATGACAACAACAAATGGAAGTCCTAAAGAAAACCTGGACATTCTCAAAAGCCAGGATGAGAGGCATAAAGATGAACAGCCAACGCAAGGCAAGATGGTCCTATCTGATGACTCTGTTGATGAGGGGGATTCCTGGTCCTCTGGTGATGAGTAGCTTTATCCAATGATGATTTAGACCAAGATAATAGATAAACCAAAAAACATAAAAATGGAGTGATGTCTTTTAAATAGATGGACAGAATGAAAATTCATGATGGAAGACTGCAACGAAAACACCTTCATACACATTCACAGAAATTAAACTCAGCACGGTGTGTGTAATTCTACAGTGTGATCTCTGTAATGGAAGTTAACAGCCTGGCATAATGTGCCAGCTGTCGTCTGGAGATAAGAAAGCATTGTACTCCATGACATCCACAGGCAGAAAGGATTCTTAAAGATTTACTATGAAGCTTTACTTCGTGCTTGTTGTTTCTGTACTAATTAGACCAGCTTTTCAATGACCTTCATCTGTCAGTGTTGAAAATAAAATACTGTTGTGTATTTGCACTGATGTATGTTACAACAATATGGATTTTACATTTCTGAAAAAAGTAAAAGATTAATAAAAAGTAAAATACCAAATCATTTGAGTTTTCTGTTATTATTATTATTATTAATATTATTTCAAATGTACAGTTTTGATCAATAACTGCATGGCCACACAACATTTAACACTTTTTCTGTTTTTTAAACATACATTTAAAGATCGATTCACCCCCAGATTCACAGACAAGGCTTAAGGCATGTTTGAGCTGTCTCAGATGAAAACATCTTGCTCTGACATATCTTAAAACATGTCAGTGTCATTGTTCTGTGGTAAGATGCACACATATTTTCTTATAAGGCATTTTTGTAAAAGTTGTTTAAATATCTTAATTTAACTAATGCTTAGTCCTGGTTTAAGCTAAGCCTCGTTTGTGAAACCAGCCCATTATATTAAAAAACACTCAAGCACTGGCCATATTAAAAAAAGTATCCCAATGCAACGCATTACTTTCCATAGAAAGTAACTAAGTAGCGTAATTAGTTAGTTTTTAGGGAGTAATGCAATATTGTAATGCATTACTTTTAAAAGCAACTTTCCCCAACACTGGTACTGTGCATATGCGTTTGTATATATATATATATATATATATATATATATAAACATACATGTATATGTTTAGGAGCTATATATATTACATATATTTCTTATGGTCTCGGAGAACCCTAATGCTATACTTTCATCAATTTTCATAATGCGCCCTGTTTGAAAGAAGCTTTACGAAAAAACTTTTTTAATTCATTGCCTTATAACTCATAAAATCATATAACTTTTAGAATCCATTATTACAATAGTTTCTAGAGAGCTTGCTGAATATTGGTGCAGGATATTACATGTGAACCCATAACACCGCAGTAAATCTATCATGTTATGATGCACTGAGATCGAGTAATAATGTGTGAACATTTGTGGCTGCATCCTTGAGAATATTACCAAACATGAGCTGTAATATGGAGTATTCTTTGATTTCCATGGAAACAGGATGGAGTTAATTGTCAGTCACACCCTGACTGGTCATATTACTCCAGATGGGTCTTGACTGACTGAGAGCAAGATTTGGCAGCGTTTCCCATGATGCTCCTAGAGTTTCCTATGATACTCCCATGACATGAGTTTAATCAAATACTACATTCAGAAATGTTCCTTTCATATCACAGTAAATACATACTACAAATTGTGTAAAAGTTTGCTGCCAAATGCTTAAAAGGTTATTAATGTTATTTGTTGCAGTAATGATAATTGTTTTGTTTGAAGTCACAAATATGGCAATCTATATACATATAAACAGAGAGAGAGAGAGAGAGAGAGAGCGAAATATTATTAGAATTATTGTTTTTTTTTGTGTGCTTTTTGTTATCCTATTAGTATGAGTCTGCTCAGTTACTGGTATAGCAAATTCTGATTAAATCGTGTGCTACAAACATAGGAATTAACAAAACCTAGGACCACATAATCTGGAAAGATTGTGTTTATTCTGAGAAAGAGATAATTTATACACAGACATGTTATCTTCAAAAATATCAGTGTGTGCGTGTTTTAAACAATAAATTATATAAAGTAAGTTAACTAGCAGTGCTGGTACAACACACATACTGTACTCAAACAGACACTAGATCCTGTCTGAATGTTAACAAAAACACTACAAACACATCTGAACAAGTTTCACTAACCTGTTAAGTTACCAAATTGTTTGCTGTACCCATACCTTTATTTATTTATTTATTCATACCTATATTACGGCTCACTTTTGTATTTCAGATTCAAGGTGAAATATCATTTTGCAGTTTCCCTTTAAGGGAACACTTCACTATTTTTGAAAACAGGCTCATTTTCCACTTCCTCTAGAGTTACATTTTACTGTTTTTGAATCCATTCAGTTGATCTCTGGGTCTGGCGGTAATACTTTTAGCTGTAGCTTAGCATAAATAATTTATTCTGATTTAGCATCACGCTAAAAAACGACCAAAGTGTTTTGATATTTTTCCTATTTAAAACTTGACTCTTCAGTAGTTGCATCATGTACTAGGACTAATGTTACGTTCACACCAGACGCGTCTTGTAGTTGGATGCTTGTACATTTTGAGTTTACTCGCTTCATTCGCACTTCACAGCTCCTCCATATGCAGCGACAATGATTTTGTCCTCTATAGTTTCGAAATTCTGCCTCTGCTTGCTAGTAATCACGTCACTACTAGAGCAAGCTCACGATTGGTTAATGTGACATGAATTCTTGGTAAAATTCAGATTGTTCAACTTGAGCAATTCGCTTAAAACGCTCAATTTTTCCGACACAGTGCATCTAAATGTGGGGATTAATTTTATGGGCACTGCTTAAGCTCCAGAAAATGCTGGGAACTGTTTTCAGGTGCTGTGTGATATCATTGCATGGCAGCTAAGTTTCTTGATTATTACGCAGGAATGAGAGTATAGTTCCTTGTCATAGTGGCCTAAAAAAAATCATTTTTTCATTTTTCATCGGTCTTAGAACATGATGTAACTACAGAAGATAAAATATAATTAAAAAAAAAATTTAAATAGGAAAAATATAAAAAAAATTTGGTCATTTTTGAGCAAGATGCTGACGGTCTAATCAGATTCAGTGACCAATGGAAAGCTATGCTAAAAGTGTTACAGCCAGAGCCGGAGATTGACTGAATGGATTCAAAAACAGTAAAACTCAGCTGTTTAAGTCTAAGGAAGTTGGAAAATAAGATTTTTTTTTAAATAGTGGAGTTTTCCTTTAATGGTCCCTTTAATACATTCTGTTGGCTATAAGTAATATTGCACCTACCTGCTGTATCTACCAACTAGATAGAGTTAGTAGAGTATTAGTAGACTGGTAGGGTTAGTATAAGGATAAGTTGACACGTATTTGCAAAGTTACTTATAGTCTGTAGAATGTCACAATAAAGAGTTATCAGACATTAAGCAGACAGTCCACTAATACTCTAATGCGAGTTGGCATGTATGCAATGTTACTTATTGTCAAAAAAAAGTTCAAAAGGGAGCATAAAATTAGAGTGTAACCCATTCTGCAGCATAAAAAGCAGCATAACAGAGCTTTCAAGGGCCTTAATTTTTTAAAAAACAGCAGGTCCTGTCTTCTGTATTGCAGGCAGATCGTGAACGCCAAAAGCCACAGGGTTGATATTTGAGACTAGCTCAGTTTTAAAATCGAGTTTCTGATGTGCCTCTCTTCAGACTGCTGCTCATAAACTCGTCATGCTCGAAGCTCAAGTTATTGTGAGACCTTGAGATCATGAGAAGTTTCTCTTTTTTAGTATAGTCCTTCTTTACAGCCAAAGGGGGTACTATTAGCCTGTCCATAGTGTCCTCTTTGTTCTCCAGTTTGGTGTATCCTTTACTATTACTGCGGTCTAATCTGGGCCAGCTCGGGTGCTTCCTCTGTTCAGGCTGGACAGTGAGCATTGTGGGCCCTCGCTCTAAATCCAGAGATTTGGAATGGGCTGACAGCATGTGGAGGGAATTATTGGAGCCGAAGTCTTTACGTGCCGCTCCTGGGGAAAGGAACCTACCACTGGTGGATCCAGGAGACAGTGAGGAATGGGACGATGCAGAGCTTGGGGATTCAGTGGCCGAGTTGCTCTGGAGCAGGAGGCCACCCGGAGGCTTGAAAGCTTTGGCGACGTCAGGAACAGGGACTGTTAATGATTCCATTGACGGAGGTCTGGAGTGGACTCTGTTTGGCTCTAAGTCCTCCGTGATGCTGTCGATGTCAGGCTCATCAATGACGCAGTTGTTGAGTTTGATGACGGGCAGCGTGAAGGCGCTGATGGAAGAGGATACGATGGAGCGTGTTTGGCATTTCTTGAGCGCTCCACGTTTGTCCTCCCACCGACGACCACCCTCATCCTGGAACCCAAAGATACATTCGGAGCGGTCTCTGTAGGTAGGCGACAACAGGCCCAACCCGCCTCTTGCCTCATTTATCAGACCCTCGTCATCGTCAGCTGAGCTGGTCCTGTGGGAGAATCGTACTTCCCCATCGACACTGGAGAAGGACATTAATGTGTTTGCTGCTAGCCGTGATGCAAACTGACTGTCCAGACCGAAGGAACGGATCTCTGTTTCCCCGTAGGGACCCATGTAGGCCCCATTCGTACACTTCTGCTCCTTAGTACGCAGGCTGTGAATGTCTATGACCGTCGAGTACATGTCCCTCATGTGAATGATCTTTGTCTCGCGATCCCTGTTTTCATGTAAGATGGCATTAGCACAGATAAAGATGAAAATCCCGATTCCCATTGTGAAAGGACCCAACATTTTCATCTTCTCTGAATGCAGGTGCTTCTCCAAAAACTGCGCAATGGAGCCCACCTGCTCTCGGCCAACCTGCGTATTGTTCACGGACAACTTGCTTTCTGGTGCCTTCTGGTGGTCCTTATGAGGCCAGAATCCTAGAACAGCCATGGCGATGCCTGCCAGGAGGATCAGCACTCCCAAAACCAGGAAGAAACCAGAGGCCGAATACAGTCTGATCTTCCCTTTCACCACCACCACATCAGCTCTGGGTTTACGCTTGGTGCATTTCTTCTCAGGTGCAGGTGTGGGGCTCTGGCTTGGCAGATGATACTGAGAACGGGTGGAGTCTTGTCTTTTCAATGCAGCAAGCCCCGTGATCACCCCACCTGTTGCAATCATTGCTACAGCAATACAAGCCTGCAAATAAAGGAATAAACAAGTGTTGAAGTAAGCTGGAGGTTTTAGGCTTGATTCAAGCATCTTATCTATGATCTCTAAATCAAGCTCTGGGTGTTGTTCACTGGTTGCTGGTCTAAAGGTTTTTAAATGTTTAGGATCACAGCATTATGTATTGGTTTGTACACAGAGCAAGCAAAACAAAGTCATGATAGTTGCATAATTGTGACTCTACACCACAAAAGCAGTCATAAGTGTCTGTAATATTTACCCAAATCTGAAATATGAGGGTGCACAAAATCTAAATACTGACAAAAAACTGAATTCAAATGAAGTTCTTAGACTGCTATAAGCCTATTAGTAATAAAATAAACTACGCTTGATATATTCACGATAGGAAATGTAAAAAAAAATAAAAAATACTTGTACATAATATCCTAATGATTTTGATCCATACAATGTATTGTTGGCTACTGCTACAAATATACCTGTGCTACTTATGACTGTTTTTGTGCTCCAGAGTTAGAATTATGAAGAATCAATATTGAAATGTAAGACAACTCTTAACATGATTTGAGAATATCTCACCATGTCTTGACTCCTCTAAAATGCTAGTTTGAAATGAAAAGAAGACTGCATAGGTACAAGGCAAAGTCTGGAATTTTGATTTCGGAAGCCAATGTCAGTACATATGTAACAAAAACAATCAATTTTCTTTTCAAATTTAAATTGTATAAAGTATCCCTTTACTAAAATGGATGACCTCAATCATAGAGCTATGTTATTAGGAAAAAGCAAGTAAACAAAAAAAATAATTTCACAAATGCAGCCTAAATTATTGGGTCACAGAGAGCTGTTTTTATTTCTAAAGATTTTAGAGAGTTTATATAAAGAGTTTACTGCAAGCTAATTAACAGTTTTAGATAGAAATCCCCTGAGGCTTATTGCTCTTCTCTCTGTAGGGTCACTAGATCCTACACATACAATGTGCAATCCTACACCATTTTTAATGCTTTCTATTTATTGATGTGAAAATAAACCTCACTAAAATATCATGCAGCAATGCTTTGGCTGACCTTAGTTTGAGTCCTGGCTTGAGGCCCTGTTCCTTGTCATTTTAAACAACAGCAAAAATGCCCAAAATATACATTTAAAAGACATTTTTTTTTTATTATGAGCTCACTTTTGGCCACAGTTAGGCTAAGCATTTTGAAGCACAACGTATTATAGCATACTCTTGACTCAATTTGCCATCACATCAGCAGAATTCTGTGCAAGCAATACTTTTCTTTGGAACCATAAGATTCTATCCCACTCTTGAAAAATGTAATATTCGCTCCCATCCACAGCTTTCACAGTGTCATGTTCCCACTTGCTAAAGTCCATAAGTAGAAGTATACAAGGATTCATCTTATGATCCCATAAGTTTCTGTCCTGCTCCAGTGTTATAGGCTATTTTTTCAATTACCGTAAAGAAAAAAGAAAAAACATCCTTGACAAACATCAGATCTACCATCGCGCAGAACCTGATTTTGCTGAGTTAACATCTTTGTTGACCCTGGAACAACATTGTGATTAGCCAATCAGATTGGAAGAACCAGTTTATAGTTTTTTGAAGTTTAGGCATACAATCAGTGTTTGGTGCTTGTAAGTCAGTGCCAGTCATCTTTCATTAAATCTGATTTTAGGCATTACTCATGGGTAAGGTTAGGTTTAGGTGTAGAGATATGATCAAAAAAAAAATGTTGTCCTAGGAACACGTCGAACTCAGGACGTGCCTACCATCGCATCAGTCAGTCAAAGCAAGTGATGACCAAAATGATGGCTTAATGCTGACACACAGGAACTAGTCAGATCCCAGGTGAATCCTACATAAGAGGTATTGGTGTATTTTGATGTTGACTCTTTGGGTAAACTCATCAAATATCGGTGGCAAGGACAAAGAGAGAGACTGAGAGCAGAGGGATGTCTAAAGAGCAAGAAGAGTCTTCCAACCTCTTCTAAGAAATGAACAAATTAATTCATAAATACATAAAATGGTCAATTCACTATAAAATCACTAGGGAGGAGCCAAGAGAAATACTGAAGGTTTATCTATTAAGCAAACATCCATCTATATTAATTTGTAAATGTCTAATTAAGTTTGAATCTAAGAACCTGAACACCATTAGTGTGGTGTATTTATAATCCAAGAGAATAAAGCACATTATGTCAACGATGACTGTTGATGTTCGTACGACACAAGTCAAGTATAGTGCCATCCACCGCATATATACAATCGTATTTTTCTTCTAGAGGAAACCAAGCCATAAATCCACAAAATGTTTAAGGAGTTGGAAGCTATAGGATGGAAGAGCTGGAGATTATATAAACAAACATGAGAACACCTAATCTTCAAACATGTGTTCCACAAACTGCAAAAAGACATTCATCACTGGTTATCTCTGTATGGTAGGCATGGGTTTCCAGAGCTGCAAGGGAACTGTGATACAAGAAAGCACTTTGAGAAACATTTCACAAGGTGCTAATAAAAGAAAATGTTGACTTGTATCTCAGTTTTTGTAGAGGATGTCACACCTAGCAACTGTTTTTGCAAAAAATACAGAGGTCTGACACACACAGTGGAGAAAGCACGTGTTACGAAAGAGACATGAGGCGTTCAAGTTCAAATGCAACAGTTTTAATAAAAGGCTCGGAGTCAGAATGAAGGCGTTCAATCACTGGCAGGTACAGTAACTGAGACAAAAACAGAGGTGAGGTCGGTAAACACAGCAAATAGTCAAAATACCATATAACAGAGTCCTTAGGGAAATGCAGAGGGAAAGTCCAGATCCAGGCGAAATTCATACACAAATAATCCAACCGATAACTAAATACAATAGCAGGGCGGAATAGGCAGCGAACCCAAAACGCTGTGACCTCGCGCCAAATGTTTTTATTGGTTTATTAAGTACAAACAGGCGAGTTATGAAATATTGAGTGTGAGGGATAATTTGTTTACTTAACACAAAAAGATGAGGAATGAGATGGCTAACTGTAGTAGCGTATAGTCCGCTGTCTATAATAGCCTAATTTAAATATCACTTTTTTTTTTTAACCGACTACCGACAACTTTGACCGGTTAACGTTGAGACAGTCAACCACCGGTCAAACGCTCATCGGTTAACATCCCTAATACAGTGATACGTCTTCTTCACTGGATGTAATCGCTGTGGAGATTGTACTGTTTGGGGGCGGGGCAAGCTGTTTGCGACATAGAACATGGGCAGACATTATGCAAATATGTTACTTCATGACGTGTGGCCGTAACAGAGAAAGATTCAAATTGCTGATGACTCGTTTAGGCGAATGTGAGCTGACTGTTTTTTCTGATAGACAATAACTTTATTTATCGTGCACTGTCAGCGTCACAACTTTGCAGATAGTTTATGTTCACATACAGCTAC
>JAUCMT010000032.1:13146324-13176589 GCA_032357475.1 Enteromius thamalakanensis
AGAGAAGAGAAGAGAAGAGAAGAGAGGAGAGGAGAGGAGAGGAGAGGAGAGGAGAGGAGAGGAGAGGAGAGGAGAGGAGAGGATGGAGTAAAGAAAATGGAAGGTAAAAAGAAAAGGAACTGAAAATAAAAAAAAGTAAGTAAAAAAAACATAAGAAAAGAAAAAAGAAAATGGCAGAAATTAAAAAATAAAAATAAAGAAATTAAACAAAAAGGGGGAAATAGAGGATAGAAAGCAATAAGGATAAGGGGAAATAAAAAAAGGATAGAAAGCTGAAGAGGAAAAAAAATGAAAATAGAGGAGAAATCAAAACAGGAAGAAAGAAAAAAAAACAGGAAATGGAAAGAAATTGTAAAAAGAAAGGGTAAATAAAATGAGAGTTAATGAAAGAGGCATATGGAAAAAAAGAAAAGAAAATGAAAAAGAAAACAATTAAAGAAAATGGCAGAGCAAAAGAAAGCAAAGAAAGGGAATATTAAAAGGGAAAACCAAAAAAAAAAAAAAGGATACAAAGAGTAAGAGTAAAAGAAAATGAAAAAGGAAAAGATATCAAAAAGGACAAAGTAATAGAAGAAAAAATAAAAGAAACCATAAATATGTAAATAAATTAATGAAAATAAAAGGAGAAGAATAAAAAAAGAAAAGAAAAGGGATTTTAATAATATGAAATGTAAAGGGAAATAAAAGGAAAGAAACAGAAGAAATAGAATAGAAAAGAAAAAGAAAAAGAAAATGATAGAGGACAAGAAAGTAAAGGACAAAAAAACAAAAGGATGCAAGTGAACTAAGGGAAAGAGAGATAGGACAGAGAGGGTGAGTGGGAAGTGAAACATGGAGAGTTTGGTCTTGTGGGTCTGAACAGGTTGATTGATGATGGTGCAGGTGCTGTTTCAGTATGTTCTGATGCAAAACAGAAAGAAAGGCCAACTCAGCAAATCACTGACAAAGACAAAGCCCAGCTTCCTACAGCCAAACAGCCAGAGACTGATAGAGAGAGCGGGAGAGTTAGCGCCATTAGCGCATAGAAAACGGCCACAAGACAGACAACAAACAGAGACAGACGGAGAGAGGAAAAGCCAGATACAGTACCAGCTGATCCCTTCCTCCCTGCCCAAGAGTAAGCTGCCCTGAGAGGTCACACTGCAGAGAGAGAGACAGGCGAAACCCAATCTAGCATCTACAGTAATCATCATCATGTGACAAACACACAGCATTTACTCATCTACAACAGTTAAGAGACAGACAGATGTCTATGCACAGGTAACATGGACAGCTCAGCAGGAGAGAAAAAACCCAACTGAATGCTTACTTCCAAAAAACAGAAATACATATCCCACTCTCATGCATAGCAGGAAGAGTGAGTCTTCACCCCAGGTAGGTCAGAAAAAGGCCTGGCCGCCGATGTCATGGCGCTCAGAGAAGCGCAGCGCAGGGGAAAATCATTTGATGACATGAGAACAGAAGACAGGGTGGCGGAGCGGCGGGGAGCTCTCATGGCTCCATTAGCATTTATATTAGAACGAACAGGGAGTCAGGGCCACAGTGGGACGTAATGACAGGTTCCTCAGGCATAACGAGAAAGAAATTCATTTGGAATTCACTGTATATTTGCAGAGAACGCAGCAGCTGCTGCCAGGAGAGTGGGAAGTTCTGATAAAGTGGTGTAAGGTTACTGCATTACTGATCAATGAAATCTGCTCATGGCTGTACTGAAGTACTGTCTCAGTCCTGCTAAACTTAATACCTACAGCGTATTTGGAATAGTACTTTCCAAATATAGATAGAGAGGCCACATTATATGGGATGATATTAAAACTGCTTGTACGCCCCCTTGAGGTCAGTGACAGAACTGCACAGTTTAATTCACAAGTTAACCAATTAAAACGATCAAAAGACGGATGTGTTATGTGTCATGTGTTTAACCTAATCTTTTAAACACCTTTTCTTTGCAACTAATGACATTTCTGTGTCAAATATTTTTAAGGATAGTTCTCCAAAAAATAAAAATGCTGTCAATAATTTCTTGAAAATATTTCATCAAGATATTTTTGATGAAACCCAGCAACGCAAATACCACCTTTAAGGCCCAAAAAGGATTGGAACAATACAAGGATGAGTAATTAATGACATGATTTTCATTTTGGGGTGAACTATCCCTTTAACTATATACCCACTAAAATAAAACACCCAACAGTGAACATATAATGTTGATTACTGTGCATAGCCAAAGATCAAATAATGTTCATACAGTAGCTGCAGATAAAGTTTTTAAGCCTCGACCTGCTGCTGTGCTGAACAGCCTGGTTTATATAATGCGTGGTGCTTGAGGTGATTCAGAGCAGGATATGCTGGCGTGATGAACGTGTGGCCATGCAGCAGGTTACAAACGGACGGACGAATGAACCCCAGAGAGTCCTGACCCACTTGGGAGGACATGATGGAGATGTCTGTCCTACTTTGGAATATTAATCTCTACCTGCTCCGTTATCAGGACATTACTTGCTACGTTTATTAGAATAGCACTGAATGCTTGTGTAAAGAGCACAGGACACTGGACGGTAAACAATGAACGGGAAAAAACTATAAAAAGACACATATAAAGAGCTAAGTTTGGATTTAACGAGGATGAAATGATGAGCGCGAACATTCTTCAGCACGGTTCGAGACGGTAACCATGACAACAAGGCCATGGCAGGTGACAGACAGGACAGCGGCGTGTAATAGGCTGACACACTGCACCCACAGAATATGACTGGCTGACACAAAGAGCCCACGGTTTGACTGGCTGACACAGAGCGCCCATAGGGCCCTATTCACCTGAGATTAGCAGCCAGACCAGAGATACAGTGAGCCATCTCTCCATTCTGTTTGTCTGAGCCCCACATGCTGTAAACAAATGAGAGAGAGCACACAAAACACACACACGGCAGGTTAGACCTGCTCCAGAAATCAGCAAATCTGTACTCAGCATTAACAAAAGTGCCCCCTCCCTTGAAGCGAACAGTCACGCTAATGAGAGTGTGGCACAGCACTAACCCTGCTGTTAGCAGGCATTAAAGCCAGACTAGAACACCTCCATGTTCGCCCCCCATGGGGAGCAATGGGAAGGAGAGAACCAGGAAGAAAAAGAGGAAAACGTTTGTGTGGAAGACCGAAAGGCGGTTATTTAGGTCAGTCTCTGAGGGAGAATATGCGGGATTTAAGTTGTGCGATCTACAGATAATCATTAGCTATTACTTCTTGTTCATGTGATCACTAATATAAGATCATGACCTTCTAAATGCAACTGGAAAAAAAAATGAATGCACGAATGAGTAAAATCACACCAAGTTGATGTATGCAGTTGCCCTTGACCTGAGCCCCGGGCTATTATGTGATGCGTAAAAAGAAAATAGGTAGCGCGTAGGCTTTCAGCTGTTCTGCCCTGTACATTAAATTTACGTCCTGAACATGAAACATCACATTTAGAGCATCTAGATGCCCAGTTTTGAGTCACAGAGTAGTTGGGATGTTCCCTCCATATCTGATGAAGCAGAGAGACACAAAATGCAACTAGATTAAAGTGTTACGGTTATGTGTGGTGGCAAAATTGCAGATTAATAATGCAACAAAGTGCCTTATTTAGACATCCAAACATGTTGTCTAGAAAAGACACTATTTAGTACTAATGCACCTTCTAAACAATAGATTGTAGCTCTACTTAAAATGGTAACACAGGTGCAGTTATTTATGAACTTCGATTATCTATGTTAATAATTTAAAGGGATAGTTCACTCAAAAATTAAAATGTTGTTATAATTTATGTTATTCCAAGTTGTTGAATAAAGTCATTAGTTTTGTTCTTTTCTTGTAGCTTCAAGAAATTCAAGTTTAACTACTACATGTAATATGGATTTAATGATAAGGGGTCAGTTGCATTACTGCCTATGGAAGGTTAGAAAGCTTTTGGATTCAAAATATCTAAAGCTGTGTTTCTAAGGTATTACAGGTTTGGAACAACGTAAGAGTGAGTAATGAATGACAGAACTTTAGATGAACTATCTCTTTTAATTAATTTGTACCTCTAGATTTTTTGCAACTTTATTATTTAATTAACCATTAAATTAGTTATTAAATGCTGTAAAAAAAAAAAAAAAAAAATTAAATAAAAAGGTTTGTTGGCTGTAAGATTTAAATGTTCTAATTCTTACCAAAGCTGCATTTTTAAAATTCATAAACACTGTAAGAACAGTAATATCATAAAATATAACTGCAATTTAAAATAACTGTTTTCTATTTAATATACTTTAAAATGTAATTTCCTTCAGAAATCATTTAGCGAATTTGATGCTCAAAAACATTACTTATTACTAATGTTAAAAACAGTGCTGTTTAATATTTTTGTGGAAACTTATTTTTGATAAACAGACATGTATATCTTTTGTACAATTTCGAATATCTTTACTGTGATCAATTTAATGCATCCTTTCTGAAAAATGTATATAAATCTTACTGACCCTAAACTTCTAAACTGTATTTTAATGATTTTTTCATGTCATCTTTTGCATTAAATATATAATAAAACAACCTAATCGTATAGGGCTGCCCGCCAACCTTTACAGTATCTAGCTAGATGCAGCTAAAAGGTAGACTCAGACTAGAGGCATATATCAGCGCAACACTCATCTCTACACTGTAGACAGGAAGTAGATGTGGTGCATGCGGGCTCACACTATGGACATGTGGTTAGCGAAGAACCAGGTGCATATGAGTTGGTGCGAGCAAGAGACAGAGAGTCTGTAAAAGGCATATGACGTACACAAGATTACTGAGGGAGGCCAGAGTTAGCTGCTGTGGTTGTTGCTGCTGCTGAGGCTGTTGCTGGGATATGGATGGCTGCTGCTGTTGTTGTTGGGATACAGATGGCTGCTGTTGCCAAGTGGTCATGTTGCTTGGCAACAGTGAAGCCGACGGCGTGAAGGCCTGGAGGGCTGTGAGATCTGCACTTGTTAGCTGGTACTCTGCATGAAAACAAAGACAAACATTTAATGCATATTCATTACAACAGCCTTCAATTTAAAGCATCCGAGTCCTATAGTTGTTATAATGTGTGCAGGCCTGCAGAGTGACGGATGTCTTGCCTTCTCGCTATGATGTCACTCTCACCTGTGTTGTAGGCGGTTGGCATGGAGAATGGAGTCAGGAGGCTCGGCGTTGCCACGGAAACCACTGGTGTGGTAAGAGGCTGGGTCACTTGAGAGGCACCCAACCGCTGAACGTTCTGGAAAGCCAGAGGGAAACGAAAAGAGAAAGATAACATGAGATGAGTGAGAAGTACATGAGCTCATGGACATGAACACCTCTGAATGAGTTGTATACAGTATGTAACATTACATTAACTATTAAATTACCCCACTTCTATTTGCTGCTGAAATATATTCATGTACACACATAACTGGATTTATTTAAATACACATTAAATAATGAAATGCTCATCTCTAGGCTTTATATATCATCTAATATACAGAATTTATATATTAGATTTTTTTTTAATGAACTATAGACACTGATGAGTCAACTTGCCTGAGGTAAATGAAATGCTAGGTGACATTTAAAAACTGATTACAAACACTGATTGAGTGATTACATGAGCCATGAAATGTTCATTCATGTTTCTGTAACGTTATAACTAATAGTGAAGAGGAATGGATGATTGCGCTCTGTGCTGAGGTGTTCATGCAGCCCCATCAAAGAGCACCAAAACTGCATTTATTGTTTCAATATCCTCAAACAAAATGGACATAGGCATAATTTGAAAGATGAGATTTTGTTTCCTTTCTAAAGTAATGATATAAGAACCTGGAAGTTTCTAATGTTTCACTCGTGCAGTGGTTAAAACAATGCTGTATTTGTTTGATGCACGTGTACTGAAACGAAAGACCGAACATTTCAGTGCAAATGTGTGTACGTTACACCTCTAGTATAAAGGCAATCTTCAAATTTCAGGCACTTTTGAAGATTTAACATTTTAGAACATTATTAAATGCATTCCTAATAATAATACTCATTATAACTAACACAGTCCATATAAACAACAGCTCCACAGGTTCAAGCTGTCACTCTTAACACATTTTTAGACACTAAACTGAGCGCAAAACATTGAAATAAATGTCCTGAAACTCAACAATAACAGTATAATATAAAATAGCATAGAAAAAACATAATTTAAGTTGCTGCTAAAAAGAAAATAAAGTCATATCATGCAGTGGGGCTGTTGAAAATGTTGGCAGGGCAATTAAAATTTGACTTTCACCACACAAAATAAAATCCTCATTGTTGAGCCCAGCTCTCAACCATGCAGAAAAACCCTAAACACTTCACTACAAAACACACGATAACAAAATGTGTAGAGTGTGTCTGCAGGGCAAACCAGTGTCAAACATTTGCATTTAAAGCCCTCGGGCGCTTTGAGAGTCCTCTTGGTTCTACAAGGGCACTTTTACAGTCAACAGACTCCCATGATTCAGCAGTCATTGGACATTGGTTTGCCCTGCTCATGCACACACTCACAGATCCAGAGGCTGAGATGACTGAAACACCCTCCCTTCCTGCCCCAAACTCAGATGTGCATGCACTACACTTAATGTGTCATTGGACAACAATCATTAGAGAAGACATCAAGAAGTGAAAGAAGGTGGGAGAGAGACAGACAGACAAATTGATCTCTGGAGTGAGGGTTTCTGCTCTGCTGCGCTCCACATTTGATCTAGTGTGTCTGACTCATGTGAGATCAACCCATGCATATGTGCATTTCGCCTTGAGTGTGTGCATTCATTTAAAGCCGTACACAATAATCAGGCAGTCAGCCTGCAACTGAATAAACAGCATGCATTTATCTCCAATTCACTGACCGCCAATTAGATCAGATATGAGAAAAAACACTGTATTCTTCAACACAAATAAATAAATATAAATCAATTTTTAACCAACCAAACGGTTTCATCAATAAACAAAGGGTGAAGAAAAAATGGTTCAATACAAAGCGTCCATTAAACATTCACCAAACGTTGTGAAACCGCACAGCACAACAGTCAAAAGAATTGAGCTGTATTCACCTCACTCACCAGCTCCAGCTCTTCATCTGTCTGCAACGCCAGAAAAAATAGAAAACAGAGATTACAACTCCAACACTCGAGCTCTGTTTTACACCTGGTTTCTTTCCCGGCTGATAAGAACACAGCTGGCAGTAACATGTGTCTCCAGTGACCACTTCTGTTCAGATTTCAAGGAAATAGTCCCAGATTTTATAATTGCATATACTACTTGCTATAAATTCTACACTTCAAATACATATTTACATGATTTTCATATACATACTAGTCAACTTTTGAAGTGGATGAAAATAAAAAATGTTCTTGTCTTACAAGACAATATACACACAGTGGTGACCAACTGTTACAACACCTTGTGGATGTTAATAAAAAAAAATGTATTGAAAAAATATACAGTATTACAATTTATTTTCCTTTACTTTTAAAGCTGCTTGACACCAGCTAAATTTAAAACATCTAATCTACAAACCAGTAATATATTGTGGTAACAAAATGTTTTTGACACCTGTGTTTAGTACTGGCCACTTGTGATCGGATCAGTCTGGGTGGATCTTAACACCAGGTGTAAACGGTCTCTCTCTCTCACACACACACACACACACACACACTGAGAGCAGACAGACAGACGCGCACGAATCAGCTCAGTGTATCTGACAGCTTTTCTTTCCCCTCTCATGGTCCTTGTGAGAAATTCCTGTATAGGATCACATTGAGAGCCTAGACCTACTCCCATCTTCAACATTAGCCCTCATAAGTCGTAACACGGAACATCTTTGAGATTTGATAATGTTTAGTCCACTGAGGCTCTGGTAGAGTAATGTGGAAGTGCTCACCAGCTGCATGAGACCCTTGCTGCTCTGGGAAGTGATGACCCGAAGGTCCGGTTTGCGACTGTTTCCCATCTGAGAACTTGGTGGAGGGGGAGACTTAGCCGGCACTCCTTTCGCCATGCTGCCGTTGGAGACTGAGAGGAGTCCTGGGGAGGCCCTGGCACTGACGTAACCATTGGCTATAGAAAGAGAACCAGGAAAATACAGAAAAATCTCAAAAGAAAGCTGGTATTTTAAAAAAATAAATCTTGGTTTAATTCTTATCAACCCCAAGAAACACCTTTGCATTTTTTAACACAAAATTCAGATACATGACTGTGATCATGTTTTCTGTTTCCTATAATTTGTATTGATGTGAGAAACACAATAATTACCCACCAGGGAAAATAATCCTATTAGGGGTCTCCCTCACCACGGCAGATGTGTTTTCTAACACTTACTGCGGCAAACCAAATCCTCTGTTTTTCTGGGATTACAACTCTATTATGTTGTAATTGGAGGATTAATTGTTACTGGTTTTTAGGTTGGAGAACCGCATTCCTTTCAGGGAGGAAATGTACGTCAAAAGCAGACGCACAGAAGGAAGGGATCAGGGTATCTGACTGACACCAGTTCATCCTGTTCCTCGACTTTCTACCCAGCTCGGTTATTAAAATATATTTGCTCTATTTTGTTTATGACGTTGTGGCACATGTAATGTTTGATCTGATCTGATAAGTAGTCAAACTCAAGCGCAGTGTTTCCAGAGGAAGGCAGAGTATGTTATGATCTGTGTTTCAGAAAGAGAGAGAGAGAGAGACCGGGACTTTCCCAACGTTTTCCCACATTCTCAAGCTGAATAACGCTATTCTCTCAGCACAACATGAACGTCACTTGCTAGTGCTATGGTAACACAGTGATGTCTTTGCTGAACAAAAATATCCAAAATATTTATACTACAAATATTTTTAGCAATGCTATTTTAACATGCAGCTGTAGGGAAGTCGGGATTGGTTGGCTACAGGAATTGGATGGCACTGGGTATATTTCTGGATCATAATAGGGTACCGTCAAAATGTGACATACAACCATTTTTATTTTGATATAGGAGTTGTAAGAATCGTCTTTTGGTCAATTTTTTGGATACATTTATGAAAAGATGTAGTGCGTTTAAATGTATTTAAAAAAAAAAAAAAAGTATAGTTATAACCTGACTTTTTTTACAAATAAAGTTTCGCCAGAAGACAACATTTATAAACAAGTAATTATTATTAGTGCACCTAAGGCTCCTAATATTGTTTTGGGAGTCGAATACAATAGGTTTACATCCATTCAAGGTGAAAAAACACTTTTGTTCAAAAAGTGTTTTTAATATCACCTAAAATTCTCAAATGTTTCGTTCAAAGCAGTTTTAAGATTCGGTTTCTCTAAACCCCTCTTTTCCGTGAGCCTACTCTTTTACCTTGCTTGGTCATCTTAATATTTTTTAACACCAAAGATTTGGACCAAAACTTTTGAAACCTCTGCCAACCAAGCCCAGTCTCCCCTACTGCTTCTAAAATGTGCTATAAGCTGACACTTTAAAAACTAAACTAAATTAATACGCTAAATTAAAAAGTGGAGGTGTTCACTTTATGAATCATTTAGGAGTTTGAGACTGGAGAGACTTTTGCAGTTTGATATTTTATCCCTTTCTGAGCTCTGGTTACAGGGCAACAACAACTGTGTGTTGCTCCACTACCCTTGTGTGTGTGTGTGTGTGTGAGCAACAACCGCGTCAGCAGCTCTGAATGGAAAGAGATTGCAAAGGGATCTGCAATTCCTTGGCAGCGGAGAAGAGACATGCTCAGCTGTTCTCTGCCCCAGGAAACACAGCTTTAAGTTCAGTCTGGTTTTTAGAGGGAGGCTGGGACAGAAACATGTGTATAAACACACTGTGTATTTGGTTCAAAAAGTATGCTGGTAAATATTGTGTATCTGTGCTGCTTGTGTAAGTAAAACATTTTTAGCACTGGTTGTAAGTCCTGGCTTCTACTAATCTCCACTTTAAAAGGTCTGACTGTTTTTTTCTTTTTGTCTGTGTCCATGCCTCTCTTGCTCTCTGTCCCTCTCTCTCGTGGGAATGGTAGGAATGCTGCATGACGTCAATGCTGACATTCCCAGAGCAACAGCTGAGAATGGAGGGAAGGGAGGGGCAATGGTCCGAAAGAGAGAGAGAGAGAGAAAGATAGAAAGAGAGAGAATAATACACAAGGAGTGGTAATTAACAGAAAAGCAGTTTGTTAAGAGCTTCTTAAAGGTTGCTTAAGATAAAAAAAAATTCACTCCACACATATACAAAAAGCATTTCCTACCAATGCTGTACAAAAAATTACCTTCAGGAAATCAGGAAAAATACAGAATGTCAAATTAATTTAGTAATGTTCTAGCATTTGATATATACAAAATATGTATCAAATAATGTTTATTTTGGATGCAATTAACACACACACACACACACACTGTACATATATATATATATATATATATACACACACACACACACGCTGGGCAATAATAAAAGTTTTTGTGTACATTATACATTTATGTGTACTGTAAATTTATTAAGTATACATATTTTTATACACATTTATTATGTAAATATACACACATGCATGTGTAAATTTAAGGAAACTAGGTTATGTTTATATATTACATATATTTATACATTATTTATTACATATGTAAATATTTTCTAAATATATACTGTACACAAAAACTTTTCTTTTGGATTGCAATTAATTGTTGCGAATCATTGTTCTATACATAAAGAGTGTTCTACACATTTTTTTTTACATTTAATACTTCACATAACAACAACAAAAAAAGACTCTCTTAGACCTAATAATATGGTAATGGACACCAAAATAAGGCATATTCATGGAATGCTTCAAAAATAAAAACACCCCAAGAAATGGGAGGTGTTTTTCCAGTGACTCCACAAGGCCTTCAGCCTCTTCACTGATTAAATGTTCACATTATAAATGCCCACTTAAAATGTCCAAGAGACTCATGTGCTCTTTGAAGTTCAGAGGCAGGAGAACCTACAGCTGTCAGGGACTGTCAAGATTGGCTGAGAGGAGAGAAGGGAGTGTGACAAGAGGGGGAGGGGAGGGACAGAGCGTGCTGGTTTAAGCTGGGTATTCAGAATGTCATGAGAGAGATATGACGAACAGCTGAGAGGGGAAAAAGCCGGGAAGACAATTACGCAAGGGAACAGAAACAGAAAGGAAAACAGAAAAAAATAACTTTAATGTAAGAAAATGAAAGAAAAAGAAAAATGATCTGTGGTGTTGACCCATAACATTTATGTCACTCGTGCCTCATGGTCCCATGAGGGTGTTTACAGGCATGCTTGAAGAACACAGTGTAAGCTTCAGCTGTCACAAGCAAACAGGTGTGTGAGCATACGCTGGATGTACGATAGCCTGATCACCCGCTTTCAGATTTTTGTGTCAGGACAACCTTCATAGAGCTGCTTTCACTCTCGTAATCAGTCAGATCAGATCAGATCAAATCTTATCGGATGAGATTGAAGACTCTCACTCCACTCTGCAGGTCTTGAGCATGCCCTTCGATTTTAAGTTTGACTCAGACTGATGCATTATTCAGGTGAAAATGAAGAGGTATTATCGGGGCCGTCTGGCTGGTAGGAGGAAAGACTTACCCACAGGGCTTGGGCACGCTCCGTTTGAATTGTTGAGGTCACCTCCCAAAAGAGCACCTAGAAAAAGGACAGAATAGCTTAGAGAAAGGCTAAAATTTCAAGTCTAGACTCAAAATCTAGATCTAAAGTGAAACAAATCTGCAACTAAACATGAAATTTTTGGACGAAATATAGGGAAGTAACATTAGTCTTAGCTGAATTTGGTCACAAAAGGTCAGTGAAGACAGACTGCTGTTTACACCTGTCTGAACATGTGTCTTTTGGGGGAGGGGGTCCAGAATTTTAAGAGAGGGTGTCTTCTTTCATGACAATGTCGATTAATAAATGTGTCATACTGAAGTGTATGCGTATGCATGTTCAGTGAAGTATAGTGCATAGTGTTTTATGTATCATATTTTAGATGCATAGAGTATATTGTTTTTGTACAGTCTATTGTATGATATATATTGTACACTACCGTTCAAAAGTTAGGGGTGAGTGAGATTTAAATTTTTTTAATTAATAATTTATTTTAAATTACTGTCTTTATGGTAGGTGCTAAAGACTATTTAAAACATTTACATTTAATAGATTTCTATTAAATGTAAATGTTGTTCTTTTGAACTTTCTATTCATTCAAGTATCCTAAACAATGTAGCATGTTTTCACAAAAAATATTAAATGTTGCTGCTGAAAATGCAGCTTGGCCAGCACAGGAATAAATGAAATTATTTATTAAAATACGTAATAAAAAGCATAAAAAAATTACAAATAAAATAAAATAATATCGTACTGATCCCAAACTTTTAAAAGATTTATATATACAAAAAATTAATATATAGATATATTGAATTACTGAATTTGAAAACTTAACAGAATGAGCTGAAGAAAGACTACATGCTGTAGCAATGCATTCCAATTTTGCCAAACAAAGGTGACAATTATTTCCATTTTATGCCAGATAACTGATAAATGACCTTTATTCAAACTCTGCTAATAATTTATAATAAGCTTATGTTAGTTGACAATGGTTAAGGCATTAATCCTCAATGACCAATCTATTACAGTATTTATATTTTTTTAAAAGTTAGATTAAAGGTGACTTCGCTTGAAGAGTATTTAGGTATCACACGTTTGTAATGTACAGTATGATTAAATATGATGTGTTTGTAGGTTACATTTACATCAATTATTAGTGTTTTAAAAATTCACTTAAATGATCTTTAGTAGATTAGCAGCACAATTATATAACCAATATTAGCAGATAGCAAAATTTGTAAAATCAGTTAAAAGTAATTATATTAAAAAAGATCAGTACACTATGCAACCACTCCATGGCAGAGAAGGTTTGACTGTCATTTTTTTGCATAAATCAGTGGTATGTCTCTGAAACAGCTGCTCTGGGTAATCCGACACCCACAGGGCAACATTATAAGCTCATGTAAACAACATGAGTTACTATTTCACCCTTCCTGCTTTGCTTACTCGTACCTAGCACCATTGATCTGCTCAGGATTTTACCTGCGCTGGCAGGTCTCTGTGGCAGGCCTGGAGACACTGTGTTCCTCTGCAGCTGCGGTTGCTGTGGTGACAGCAGGCGCGGGTCTGTGAGAGTGGAGGTGACGAAGGAAGTGGTGACGAGGCTGCTGGGATTGCTGAATGGCAGAGGGCTCTGACTGGACACCGGCACTGTGACTGGCATAGAGAAAGTGGGCGGTGGCACTGTGGACTGAGAAGCACAGGGTAGAGAGGAAAAATGGTTAGCGGTTTAAACTGGTCTGCCTGCACGTACATCCAGACATGGGCACACACTGGTTTTTAATTGCATGCAGTGACTTGTGCAAACATCCCCAAAGCAGAGCAAGTGAAGCTACGAGGTGCAGAGTTAATTTTGTAAGACTTTTGTAAAACTGTTGATGTTTTAGTGCAAACTATCCAGTCTTGAAATGAAAGGAACAGAATGTCTTCCCTTCATTTGCATCTACATTTCACTGAATCATCCGGTGTTTACAGTTTTATTTTAACACTTGTTTTGGAGCCCAGGATTATACGCAATTTCAGTCTGCAACAGTTGTCCTTAAACTGGTAATACGGCTCTGGGGAATAAACCACGGCGCATTGTAGGCTCAGGTGTTTTAAACAAGGGGCATGTGGCTGTGACATCCTGAGTCAGCCAATCCTTGTTCTCGTGCTTTGCGAAGCACAATTAGCCAGCTTCGGCAATCAGTGTGGACTCAAACTGTCCAGATGCTCTGATGGAGACCCATTTTCCCATGATCCTTCAGCAAAACCAGGGCCTCTAAATTTAGAATGTGGGCCGCACTAGGCCTCCTGTGTTCTGAGTGGGACCCAGTTTGATAGTTAGTCTGGCTCTTCCTCTGTCCTTCTCCCGTTCTCCTCTAGCCTCTCTGTCTGAGCTTCAGCAGAAAAATGTAGTTTGAAGTGCGCAGAATACAGACACTCAATTCTTAAAAGTATAGTATCTAAATGGGGGCTTACATAGCGATGCCATAGAAGAGGGTTTTTGGGTTCCCAAAGAACCTTTCAGTGAACAATGTTACAATGTTTTTTTATTCCAACTGTGAAGAACATTTAGAAATTCTAAAGAACTCTTTTTCACTATAAATATCATTTTGTGCAATGGGAAGGTTCCAAATGTTCTACATGGAACTTTTCGTTTTGAGAGTGTAAAAGTGGGGTTTTGACCTTTGATTGACCTTTGATCAGAATTTGGGCTTATTTTCTCTATACCCGCTGTTGTTTTCAAAGAAATGCCTTCTACTGAGAATATACCGAAGACAAAGCTCTTTAATATATTCCAGGTTAATCATATTCAAGCTACGCGTCTGGGGGGACTAACTTCTACAAATCGTCTACAAATGGACCTGTAGACGAAACAGCAACTAGGTTCCAGCTCTGCCACAGGCCAGGCAGGGTGAAGGGAGGGGAGGGCGGAGGAGAGGGAAGGGTCATTAGTGTGAGACGAGCAGCTGGTTTAAAATATGGAGCACCAAACACACCTCAGCCGAATACACACACCAAGACAGAAAAAAAAACCTAGTTTCTAGCCTCCAACGTCTCAGCCAGAAAGCACAATCTTACACTTCTGATGTGCCTTCAACAACTAAAGATAAATACAACAGACTCAATATTATATAAGTCTAGACACACAGACGAGCGATAGACAACTGTGATAAGAATGACACTTGGAACTGAAAGAGAGACTGTGTGACGTTGAGGAAGAGTGTGACCAGTGAAGTGAGAAAGACTGACTGGTTTGGGAAACAAGATGGCAAATCATAATCACATGAAGTCCCTTTGGACTGAAGCTCACGGTGCACAAGAGGAATTCAATAGATTTAAATGTAATTCAACACAATGCGATCACAAATTTGATATATATTAGAACACTTAATTACCAAAGCGGAGTGCTGAGCGAATTCTGAACAAATGTCAAGAGTCTGTTTTCACCTGCTACTTGCAACACCATATGCAAACGGATTTGTGATCTGCTAAAAATTGTCATTAAATTTTACAGATCACATTTAAGTCAGTGTTAGATATTGCAAATGCCATCTAAATATAAAATAGACAGAAATAACTAATATCAACCGATATATGCTACTACTTGAAAATGTTTTTTTTTTTTTTAAATGTTGTTGAAAGAATGCTCACCAAGGCTAGATTTATTTGAGCAAAAACAGTATTATTGTGAAATAGTAATGTTGTAAATAACAGCTTTTTATTCCAAATTTATTCCTCTTTTAGGAAACAGTGTAGCATAATATTTTTATGGATCCTGATTAATTTTTAATGCATTCTTACTTACTAAAAGTATTTATTTATTTTACAATTATCCTGCTGATGTCTTTCAAATGGTAGTGTATATTTAATATCAACTGTAGGGATGCACTGATCCGGATCGGCCGATATGTTTGCGCGTTTTTTCCTGATTACAGGACTGGCTTTACTGACAAAAGCGCATGATGCATGATGCGTTCCTGTTTGCTGCACAATACAGAAATATTAACTGTCTTTTTTTTGTTTCTTTTTACTTCTAGATTAAATTAAAAACAATATCTGAATAAACAGCTAATTTAAATTAGTATGTTTTGCAAAAAAAAAAATTTAAGGCAAAAAAAGGATCTCCAGTCAATTTCCTCACAGCTTTATCCACTTAAATTACTACCACGGCCAAGTCAGACAGTTAGTGGGGAATATCTAAAAACTCATTACAAACTGATCATTTTCCGGCTTGTTAAGTAGAGCTCGTAGTACACATGCTGCTGGGTGTCCCCAGTGAGAGGGATTAAGGTTTTAGCTTTGCTTCCTCGGGCACTCATGCTGGGATTACGTGGCAGAGAAAGAGAGAGGTGCTGGATGACTCTCTTTGTGCTCCGGCCCGTGAACGCAGCACTGGGCAAAGAATGGGAGGAGGCGAAGGAGAAGAAAACTGGCCCTTTATCAGGTGACGAAATGCTTTTTGGATGCAGCTACGGAGCAACATCTAATTTCCAGTCCCATTAGCATTACAGAGGAAAGAGAACGCAACTTACTACACTAATCAGCCTTTGCTGCCCACATCCTGTTGAATCACGTTCACCGTGTAAATCACATCAAACCTAGGCCCACGATACGTTGAGATAGCGAGCAGCACTTTTTTTTGTTTCTGAACCTCCTTAGAGGAGATTCCTCATGCAGGGCTCATGCATAAAGCATTCTTGACAGTGTCTTAATGAAAATTATCTTCACCGACGCCTGAATCGGGACCCAGATGAGTCAGAAGTCTATTCCTGGCAAACGTGAAACAAGCATCAGTTATCGCAGAACACAAGAAACAACAGCACGCAGAATCAAGACAGCTATAAATCACAGGCGCGTTTGAAAAAGTGGATTGTGAGGATCAAAGGGATGCGGCCCACACTCGCCCTCTCGCACCCAACTGCCCTCTCCTTGCCCAAGCACACACATTCAGAGGGGATTGAGGGGTGGTGGGAGGGAAATGGGGTGAGAGATGGCTGCTAGGTGCTCTGTGAGTTGATTGCCGGGCCGGCAGCAGGCTGTGTGAGTTGGTTGGAGGGCCAAAAGCAGGCCTCTTCACACGGGTACTCACTGAAAGCCTATAGCTCTGCATCATTTTATCAAACTCCTCGTCTATCTTTTTGTACTTCTCCTCTGTGCGAGGTGTGAGGGAGAACGGCTCCTCGGGGTCTGGGCTCTCCGAATCCCGGTGCTCTTTCTTGTTCAGAGCCTTGGTTTATTTCCAACCGAGGACAGGAGAGATACAGAGGGGAAGAAAGAGAAGGAGGGAGGTTAGAACGACAGGGTAAAGAGGAATACTCACTCCGTAGCGTCTGAAGAGGATGTCCAGCTCCTCGCTCTTCCGGAATTTGTCCTCCTGTAACGGACTTTGGTCGATCGAATCGTCCCCGTCTGGCTCTGGACTGTTGCAACCGTTAAAGCCTTTCTTTCTCAACGTCTTAAAGCATTTGGAATGGGAGAAGAAAAGGAGAGGAGCATATATCACATTTAGAAACACAAATGTCAGTCAGAGAGAAGCAGCACTGATTTGTAAAACCTACAGAGTAACGTGTGACACATAAACCAGGACCATTGTACATCAGCAAAATGTTTCATGAGGGAGTGAAGCGGATAAATTCGATTTTACACCATGACTTGGAAAACGATGAAACTGCACAGCCCATAGACAAACGTGGGCTGGAAATAAGTTAGACGAGGCTGAAAAAAATAAAAAGGAAAAACTCAGTTTATCGGTTTCAGCTTGAAAACAGCTCGAGTCTCCTTTGAGAAGATTTTCCAAATAAGATTTTCTCTAAGTAGCTTTGATGGGGGGTATTGAGGCTGAAAACTGTTTTCAGCTCTGCCTTCTTCCTTTTCACAGAGGTCACAGTGACATGAAAAGTGTGCAAAAAAAATACAGCATTAAACAACATAATGCCAGATCAGCAATGCCAATTGGACAATTGACACTACATGAATGTTTGCATTAATTCATTCTTAAGTTAGTTTTAGAGTGAAACTGTAAAAAACAATCATTACATTTTAAAATAATTATTTTCTATTTTAACATTACTGTCACGATTCTTCAGAAATCACTGTAAAATGCTGATTTGGATCTCAATCCAGGAAACGGTGTGCAATTAGAGGCCACAAATGAAGCACTAAAATATTGAGAAATAGGGGCTGTTAAGCACGATCATTGGCAATAGCCTTAGCAAGCAATGCTAATAATTTAGAGATTTAGAGGACGATTTGATTTATGATGAAAAAAAAATACATAGCAAGCATTTGATCTAGCTCGACTGTTCATACATAACACACTCTTTCTCTCTCACACACACACACACAGTGAGGAGTGGGTCAGCTGATCAGCTTGTCTCTGAGTCGGCTCCATCTGTTCACCTGTCCCTGTATTTCTCTGCCTGCTGTCTCTCCTTTATGGGGCGGGTGCTTGTTTGTGTTGCCAAGGGAAGATTCCCCTGCAGAGCTCCGCTGCCTCTGACTGGCTAACCTCGTTCAGTAGCGCCCCTCCCCCTGCAACCGCCTTCCTTCCCTCCCCCCCCAGTACGGTCCCTCTCTCTAGCTTCCCCTTCCTGTCTTTACACTAATTCATCTGTTACCCCTCGACCTTTACTTTCTTTCTTCTGATGTTACTGGATGGTTTTTTTACTCTGTATCTTTGTGTCTCTTTTCTAATCCAGTAATGCTCTCATTCTTCCGCGACTTAGCGCGCTGACTCATTTCTGTCCTCTATTCCCCTCCTCTCTCCATCCCATATCGTCTTTTTTTAAACTCCCACTTCCTATGTGGGATGGAAGCAAACATTTGAGAGGGACAGAATAAAAGTTTAAGAATCTGCAGTTGAAAAAATAAAACACGCCGATCTAAAAACGAGGGGTCCACAGCGATTTATGGCCTTAAAACGTACAAATAACCCTCTCTCAAGTGTGTGCGGATGTCCAACGCAGGCAGGCTGTAATGTCACCTTCCATTTGCAGCGTGTAAAGCAGAGAAGGCTGCAACCCCCCCGGCCATCCCTTGAGAACGCGCTTAAAGCCTCAGCTTCGCCACAGCCTGCCAGCTTACACAGACGATAGCGTCCAGATACACCCATCTGACAGATTAGCGTCCCCTCTGAACCCTCCACTCCTCTTCTTCATCCCTCCATCTCAATTCCTCCTTTAAAGGCAGCGTGTCTGCCATTATAAGGCGAGTCTGACTATAACTCATACATGAGTCTAATGGAGTCATTTTAGCAGCTGATCCTGGCTGATAGCCCACGGCTCAGCCCACTGTGGAGGCGGATCTGAGAGAATAAGCTGAAGTACATCATCTTGATATCGAAGAGGGCTTAGTCGATGTCCAGCACACACGGATTTCTCAGCTTTTGCAGACAGAGGTTAAGAGTTCACAGTCATTTCATCTCGACAATCTAACGCCAGTGGTCACACTTGAAAAGAACTGCTGCTATCAGGCACGCCAAAAGGGCTGGTGTCGACTTTGATGTCAAGTCGATACTCAAATTAAATTCAGTTTCTTCTGTAGCATTGGTACTATAGACCACTCAATTTTGTATTTAAAAGCTGTCTGGTGACAGGTGGTTACTCCTGAAAGCTCATAAATGTGCACTTCCTCGTCAAAATGCCAGATTGGCGTGGCATCAATGTAAACACAGCAGGTTTCTGCCACTGTCTGGTATGCCATTTATAAGAATTAAACTGTAATGCTGATAATACCAAGAAAAAAATATTACTGTGCTTACTTTGTGCTCTTCATTATTGTTTGTTTGAATACTTAATTTTAAAACTTTCATTAATTAAAACTTTTTAATCTAATTGACTTGACTGACAAATATAGAATTGTTACATTTCATTTTTAACTTGTTAACATTTATTGTAATCATAATTATAACTAACTTTAAAAATACAAATAAAGAACACTAAGAATTGCGAATTAACCAATATTAATAACTCTTATAATAAAACTCAAATTATGCCACCTGACCCGTTTGAATCTTAACTTTCTTAGGAAATACAGGTGTATGCTAATATTAGTGAATCATCTAATTAGTATTGTATAATATGTAATTTAATATGAATACTGTTTTTATCTATTGTCAGCCCTGGTTTCATTATATGTGCTCTCCTAAAGAGCAGCAGATATATAATAAGTTCATGGTTTAACAAGAACAACGTGAAACTAATTTTACAACAGTGAAACTGTCATTGTTTACTCTCAAGTCATGTCATTTCAGATCTGTATGCTTTCATTTTTTCAGGGACACACAGCTCTTTCTGAAAATACAGTCTGGACCTTGTCTGTCAAGCTGCAACAAGGGCCAAAAAAATTTCAATAATGTTCAATCATGTGACATTGAAACAAACTAAAAAAACTCCAGATTCTTGCCTCTTTCTAAATGTTATCCTTTATTCTGTATTCATAAAACATACTAGTAGTTGGATGGACTACTTTAATAGTGCTTTATTTGAGGTTGATGCACATTATCACTATAAATAGTCAGTCTTTTGAAAGGAAAATTCAAATTTATCATGTCATATAGGTTCAAAAGAACAAAAGGCAAAGGTAAACCGTTCCTTCAGGGGTAAATAAAGACTAAACAGAATTTTCAGTAAATCAGCTATTTATTTTATCTAGCTGGATTCGATTGGATAGTAAAAAAAAAAAAAAAATTTGAATAGTATTATTTTCTCCACCTACATGAGGGGTGTGTTGGTTATATCAGCACAACAAACATTGTTTTAGAAGCAGAGAAAGTTATTACATTTTGATGAAAGTTTATCATACTGTTGATTAGAAATCTGAGAATAGATGAATCACACCAACCATTTATAAAGGAAATTTAAAAAATAAATTTTTTATGTTGTATTTAAGTCCCCAAGGCCTCTCCATCTGAGCTGCTTATGAAAAATGGCAAAGCCTTGTGTTTTTCTTCTTACCACCTCCCTTCAATCCAAACTGATATCTACAGGATCTTCATCCTTAAACACCCACTCTTCATCTCTCTGTCTCTTTCATTCTCCACCTCCCGCTCTCTGTCTCTTTCTCCCTCTCTCTGTCTCTCTCCTGATTGGGATCTGCAGTCAAGCAGATTAACAAGCTCTGGCAGAAGAAGCAGGCAGCCCCCATACAATCACACACACGCACACACACACTAGGCACGTGCAACACGAGGCGAGCGAGATGAGAGCAAAAAGAGAGAGATGTAGCAAGAGAGAAGAAGAGAGGCAGTGTGCGTACATATGCGTCTGTTCAGTCATGCGTCAGTGTGAAAGCATGCCTGCCTGAATATGTGTGTGTGTGTGTGTGTGTACAGTGAGCTGTAGGGTGAATGAGGGTTTTTCTCTGGGTGATTGTAAGCCACTTCATCATTTATAAACAGCGAATCTCTCTTACTTCATTGAATTATCTCTTTTTGCCTGCCTCTCGGTCTCTGTTGGGTCTATGAAAGTTAAATAACCAGGTAAAGCACAGAAGACATGGACATGAGTCACGGAAGGGCCTTCTGAACGGTACTGCCCCCAAAACATCAGGCCAAACACTGGGAACTCTGCACCAGGTCTGCCTCTACTGTCACTCTGCCTCTCAATATTACATGAGACAGCCTTCAGCCTTTACACACACAAAGCAGCCCAGTCAGGCTTAAGCTGATGTGACCCACAGCGGCCTAACGCCCTCACCACAGTGCATGCAAGCATACACACACACTCACTCTCTTAAGAGATTTCTGCAGCTGCAACCAACAGGAAACATGCACCTGTACCACTGGGGGCTTCTGCAAAAGAGTCATCAGTTTCTCAACATCAAAGACTCTACATAAGCATTTACTCTCTGATGACTGCATTTGAAACTGCACAGAATGACCACCTAATGTTGAAATAAACATTGCTTTTTCTGTACGCACCCTTGTGTCTTAAAGGAACAGTTCTGTCATCATTTATCCACTATCATGTAGTTCCTATAGTACAGTATTTGTTCATAGTTCACAGTGAAGTTTATAGCAATGACAAATTGCATAAAACAGCACTAAAAACTGGTTCATACTACCTGTGCACTACATTTTGGATCTTGATCATGGTAATTTTGAGTAAGTACAAGACCTCAATTTAAGTTGCTATTCACTGTTAACTTTTCCCTCCACTAAGCCCAAGAATAAAAGCAACCATCCAAATGGGAAACAAATCATTCTTTTGAGCTGATTCTTTTCAATTCAATGCATGATCAACTTGCACTGAATGATTTATTACGGACAGCTGCATTAAAATGCATCATGACAAGAAAAAAAAACATGAGTTTGGAGTGAGTAAACAATGACAGACATTTTTTTGGGGGGGAATTCTATTTGAGACACTTTAACTTTTTCGCTGAGGCTATATGATAGTTGTGTGTCAGTAAAAGACCTGAATTTAAGTTATTGTTAACTGATAATCTTACGTTCCAATAAGCTGTTAACCCGAGGACAAAAATATTTAAATCACTGAAAAATCAAACCAGTTCAATTTGCATGTGAATGATTCTTTTGAACTGGTTTATTTCAATTAAACACTTGATCCTGTTCACAACTTGCACCGAATAATTCATTATGGAAAACAGCTGCATGAACGTCCACCAACACAGGAAAGAAACATGATTTTGGAATTCTATGAGGGTCAGAAAATAAAGCCAGAGCTTTTTATTTACTATACTATCTGAGACACTTTTCCGCTGTCAGTAAAGGAACTAAATTTAAATTACCAATAATTTCCAAGCTGATAAATCAAGAATCCAATTCATAAACTGCAATTCATATTGCTTGGTCCAATTCATAAATTGCACTTAACTACACATTTTAGGAAACTGTTGCATTAGAGACCACAAGGCTATACAAAAATTTCAGACACTCTTCCACAGCTGCTGCTCTCTCCATGTTAACGTTACGTGCCTCATAACAACATGCCACACACACACACACAGTCGCCATCTTGTTTTGGACGGGACAGAGACCGGATGGGCACCGTGTGCGTGTTTGTGTGTAAGCCACTTTTTTCTCTCTGGCCAAAGGCAGGAGGTGGCAGAGGGTGCAGCTGTCCCTACCTCTCCTGTCCCACCATCGTCCAGGCAGTTAGCCAGCAGCGTATAGAGATCCACGAGCCTCTGAACCACCCTTCATGCTCTCTTGACGTGCACACACACACTCTCTCTCACACATGCAGCCGGCCTCCCTATGGGTGAGTGTTTAGCTATGCAAAAGCCTTGGCATTTCTTGAAGAATTTGCAATTTTGTCTATTTACATTGTCACCATGGTATAACCAAGGTTTTTTGGTCATGGTAACAAGATTATATAGATAAGTATCATGTAAATTAAGTCAAATTAGAATGGTTTTATCATGGTCTATAACGAAAGTTCACTATGTAATGAAGTGACAAATTTAGCTTTGGTTACAGTATTCGATAAAGGTCAAAATAAATGAGGAGAAGCGTCATGAGAAAAAAAAAAAACGTCATCGCAATTACAGACATTCCTATTTGGACCGGATCTTTCTCAGAGGACGTGTGTGCTAGCCGGAAAACAGTAGGTAATTTGTTCTGTGATTTTAACAAGGTTTCTGTGAGGAAAAACACACAAATTTACCTGGCCTCCTCAGGGAAAACTAGTCCCGACCAAATAAGGCTATTGACTGAACTACTGCAACCAAATTAACACGGTTCACCAAAGACAGGAAGGAAAGAATGAACAAACAAATAAAGGACGAATGAGACCAACAAACAAACTAAACAATTTCCTGCCACCTGAAACTGGGAGGTTTCATGGTGGGCTTGTAAGTCTGTGTTACCTCGATGATGTCTGCGTTGGTCCTGCTTTCGTGCGGCTCATTGTACTCGGTGTATTTGAGGAGCACTTTGTCCATGTCGGTGCTGGCATACTGGAAGAGCTTGTTTGAGTGATTGAAAATAATGAGGGCAATCTCGCAGTCACACAACACACTGAGCTCATAAGCTTTCTTCATCAGACCAAACTTCCGTTTGGTGAAGGTCACCTGTGGATACAGAGAAAAAGATTGGGTTAGACAGGGTGAAAAAGAGGATGATTGAGATGAAGGATGAGAACAGTAAACTATATTTTTGTTTACAGTAAAAAAAAAAAAAAAGGAGATACTACACTTATAGTAAACCTTAAACAACTGATTTATGTTGTTCCAAACCAGTGTGATTTTTGAAATCAAAAATTGATATTTTTTATTTAAATAAAATGACCACAAATGAGGATTGGAGCTTGAAGATTCAAATTTGAGATTCAAGATTCAAAAACGCTTCAAAAGCATCATTACTAGATCATGAACATTGTGTTCTAAACTATGATAAACGTGATATTCAAAGGGATGTAGTGAATTTTATGAAATGCTATCTTGATGTGCACTAGCTGAGAAGTATTATTATAGTATATAAAATAGTATTTAATAGTATTTAATATTTAATATCATTAAACATCATTAAAAAATTTAATTACTAGGTTAAACAGTGAAGAGATGAGAACTGAGTGCTATATCCAATGCAACTTTGCTTCATGTGTAAATTCTGTTAGGTCTTATTTTATAGTTGTTGTACAATGTTGGTTACAGTTGCACTTAATACTGATATTACTATGATGCTTTTGTTATTTCCAAAGCTTAAAAAGCCCTAGTCACTATTCATTGTAATACCAAGGGCAAAATTAACCAAGTACATTTTTTAAAACATATTTTGCAATTTAACAGAAAACAGGAAAGTCTGGAAAACCAAGTCTGGAATCATCTGGATTTTTAGTTTTAATTTTATAAAATTAAAGACAGGATTTTTTAAAGGGTTTCATGAATCACTCCTATCAGAATTTTTGCAGTGCACAGAGGTTGACTCAGGATCAGCCGCCGAATAGCCGATTTTTCTCTCTCGTAACTGACCAAACAGCTCTGCTAGCAAAAGTGCCACCTCTAGACAGAAAGTTTTCTCTGCTCAAACCCAGGACTCCTTAACCTTAAGAGCTAGAAAGTGTTAGCAGAGAGTGATTGCAACTCTGTAAATAAAAGCCCTTTTCCATTAGGTGAAAGAATCTCCTCCACCTCGACAATCAGAGAGCTGATGTTCCTTCTCTCCACACCAGCACCAGGATAAACACCAGCAACATAATTGCCATCGAAAATAGAAATCGCAGGTAACCAATGGCAACAGGAGAAAACAACTTTATCATTGTGAAGAATGTTGAGAGGCAGCGACCTGACTTCTTTCCGCTCCTCTCTCGATCCAATTAACCTCAGAGCCGAATGCTTACCTACTGACCTTTACTGCACACACAAGACTCTAGCTCGCTCTCTCACCTGCTGCCGTCTGTCAGTTCTGGATACCTCTCTTCTTCTACACCTCTCTTATAAAGTTGCCTCTATGCTGGAGTTTGGTAATTAAAAGGCACATTTTATTGCAGCAAAAACTGTAGTTCACGTCCTCTTCTCGCACTCTTTAATTCTTTAATTACCAAAATACCTGTTACACCACAGGAAGGTCAAGATGTCCAAGGCAGAATCGTTTTCTGGAAGAAATCTCAATTAAAAGTGATATTTAGTACAAAATAAGGCCTAATCTGGGTCAGACCAACTACAAGACTTTTTGTAACTTTGTTAGAAATATGATTAGTCAGGCACACCTGAGGGAGACCGAGAGCGCTGACACAGCGAAGCAGGCTAAGGTTGAGTATGCACACCTGCTCCGGTCAGAGTGACTACACCTATCAGCACAACTGTGACCAGAAAAACATTTCCCACACATTCTCACCAACATCGAGCACTAGTAGAACTTCTAACTCCAAACTAAACACAATGGTTTACTTTAAAGGGTTACTTCACCCCAAAATGAAAATTTTGTCATTGATCTTCATGATCATTGTCATTGATGATGTCATGAAAGACATCATCAGAATACTCCATCAGCAGCTCCACCATAATGTTATAAAGCAACACGAATACTTTTTGTACTAAAAGAAAACAAAAGCAGCAATGGAAAGATATACAGTTTGTGCACATCAAACCATAAAAAAAGTATTATTGTATATTCTTCATAACATTACGGTTGTACCAGTGGTGTCAGATGGAGCATTCAGACAATGTCTAACTTTGGGGTGGAGTAACCCTTTAAGCTACCAAAAGGGTACGAAGTTTGAGATTTAATGGGTATCATAGGACAGGGTTAACTGTTGAAGCAGAGAGAACAGAAATGAAGCTTAGGTGAACACCACTCATAACAAAACAGCAAAAATTAACACTCATCTAAACAAACTAAACTTACATTTCCATGAATTAATAATTAAATCATTAAAATACCACATTTAATTTTAGGTTATGACATATTAAGGGTTAAAAACAAACGTTGGTGCGACTGGCCTGTTCATTGGACTAAGTGTGAATGCTGCCATCCGAACCCAGACACGCACCAAACAAGCACTACAAAGATGGGGCTCGGTTCGGTTCCAAGCGAACTCTGACATGGTTCGAATAAAATATGAACGCAACACAGACCATATACTTCTAAATGAACCAAAAACAGGATTTGCTGTAATGATGCACAAAGAAACAAAAGAGTTTCCATCAAAATGAGCAGAGGGCAAACGTGAAGAAACGAGGAGCTAAAGTGCCTTTAATGAGCTCTTCGTGAGTTTGCTGGTGGTCAAAATACAACCATATGTACACACAACAATGAGTGTGCTTAATTCACTTCGATTAGGTGTAATTCATTTAATTTACAACTAATTCTAATAAACTAAATGCAACCGTTATGTAAAATGAATAAACACAATCCTGCTGCATCAGTTGAGCCAGAAATTGAAAAACCTCACCATTCAAACAAACAGCAGTGCTTTGAAAGCACCGGTGTTTACACCCTAAGGGAAGACAACCTATGAGTGGTTAGCTTGTAGTTGTCTCTGCTTATTAAACTGAAATAGGGAAAAGTACTACACACTTCAAAAACAAATCAACAGAACCTTGCATTGGAGGAGTAAGATTTGATTTTGCCTCGCAATGTTTGTCTTGAACAAGATATCTAAATTACAGATGCAACTTAAGGCAACTCACAAAAGTCAGAACCAATAGGAAAGATTTGTTAAAATGGCAATAACATCTTTCAGGCTCTCCTGAGTATATTTTGTGTGTTTTATTCAGAGTTAGCTGCCAAAAGGAATGATTTTCAGTTACGCATTTAAAGCTGAGCAGAAGTTATGTTGAACTAAGAATGCTGCCACTGCAGACAATCAGGCTTCGCACTCACCTGTCTGTTACGCTCATCTGTGATTCGCTGAATCTGGATCTTTTTCCTCCCCATGGCTGCTGTGATTGGCCGAGCAGGGGTGGGGGCAAGGTTGGGGATGGTGAGGTCAGAGGTCAGAATTTCTCGAGGCAGTTACGGGAGCACAAATGGCGACTAGTCACCTCTGTGTATGAAGATGTGTGTGAGAGAGTCTCTCTCTCTCTCCGTATGCCACCTGTCTGAGGCAGCTGGGCTCACCCGTCTTCCTCCACTGATAAAAAAAAGGAAGGAGGGAAGGAAGAAAGAAAGTATGTGGCCTCCTGGTAGGGCCTTCAGATCATTGTCTGCTCAGGGTGCATGTCATCCGACAGGTGTCTCTTCTGATATCCAAACCCCCCCTGGAAAATTCTGGTGATGATGATGAAGATGGTCTTGTGATGAATTCTGTAAAAGAAAAGTGAGACCAGAACTTAAAATTTTAAATATACTTATTAAATAATTTGATTACATATGCTGGTTAACATTAGAGCAGGTGCGATTATGTTTTATGTTTTAGAAAAAGTATATGCTTACCAAGGCTGCATTTACTTTTAATTAAATGTTGCAGTAAAAATTGTGAAATATTTGAATGTAAAACAACTGTTTTCTAATTTAATATATTTTTAATTGTAATTTATTTCTGATTTGATGTGCTTATCAATTTTGCAAACAGTTGTACTGCTGAATATTTTTGTGTAAACATTTTTAAAAAACACTAAATAATATCTTTTGATATTAGCCGTCACTTTTGATCAGTTCAATGCATTCTTGCTGAATAAAAATATTTATTTCAAAAAAATGTAAATATCTTACTGACCCCAAGTTGTGAACAGTAGTGTACATCAATATTTAAAATATTTTACATAATTAATTATACCAATTTAACACTCCAACAAACTACAAAAGAATAACATGCTCTGCAAGCAACCTACATCTGTAATTTTATGAGGAAAGAAAAATTAGATTAAAGATTATTACTCTTCTCAATAATATCGAACACAAAGCTTTTACTGGTGAGCCTGTCAAATAATCAGCGGCCTGTGATTATTGTGTCACCTACTTACTCACCCCTATATTTAAAGCAAATCAAAATTGAATTTCAAGCCTCCAAACTTGACCTGACTTTCTTGTCATTACATTTCCATTATTTTTCCAGGATTTTTAAAAAATCCACTTATAAAGATTAGACTCACAACTAGTAACTCAAATAATTCAAACCCCATCATAAACTAAAATATCAATTTCCATGACTTTTTAAGATGCTGTCAATTTGTGTTTCAGGCATGGAATTAACACTTTTGAAATGTCCTGATATTGCTAGGTTTGAGGACCATAATGGGAACACTTAAGCTTGTAAAGGCCTGGCAGGACGAAATAAACAAATCTCACCTCAGCCATAGCTAAGTGTAAACTAAACAACACATCGCATGACATCCACATACAGCTGGGCAGAGCCCCTTTCTGCAACCTGACAGAGCCTGATTATATGTTCTTGTTCACAAACCGCTGAAGCTGATGCCGCTCACAGCTCGAAGCATCTTCACCTGCAGGGAAACACCTGCTGAAGTGTCTCTGTGCTTGAGTGTGTCATCCAGCAGCACTCACAATCTTCTCTCACTAACAGGTCTCCCTTTTAGCTGTTTAGTCAACATGGATATTTTAGCCGCGTTTGAAGGTTAAGTGCATTTTTTCACTTTATAATAATGATAAAAAGCCATGTTGCAAACAAACAGTGAGAACAGATGCCTGGGAGCGAGATGGCACAAGTTTGTGTGTGTGTGTGTGTGTGTATGAATGAAAAAGCCTCCATGAATGGATTTACTGCAGCCTAAGAATTGTCATATGGGCCAGGATAATTTTAAAACATGCTATTATTATCTCTGCCTTCGATTAAAAAACAACCAAGGGCTTAAAACAGAATTCTATATATACATCCAGACTGTACACACTCACGCTCACACATCCCCACATGACTGCTGACACAAGCTGACTCGCTGATCAGGGAAGCCTGCGAACTTCCTCATTTCCTCTTTTTTCAGGTCAAACTGCACATGCTTAGAGACAACCTCAAGTGAGTCTGACCAACTCGAATTACAAGTTCTTTGCCACTATCCTTGTGATAAAAAGCCCAAAAGTTCCCTTCAAGTCTCGACTTGACATGAATTCTTGGGCCTCTTGGAGAAAGCACACAATTAATAGCGTACTTCAGGGTTATTGTTGACTGGACGCATATTAAAGAGCAAAAAAAGTTCTTCCACCTTCAATACCTTTTGGTAAAGTAAACATTTTAAAGGCTTGTGGTTTTTCTGAGCCAATGGACATGTCAAAATTACATCATAGTAATACTGATAGGCTTACGGCATTGTGAGAACACAAAAGTGTCAACTATTAATTTTTTTCTTTCTTTCGAGATGCAGAGAGGAAATACATTTTCCATTCCAGGCTTTTAAGCTTAAACTAAACAAAGCAACAGTTAAATTCGAATTTTGCTAATTGCCACATAATTGTGCGGTTATGGCATCAGTTTCGATTAGTGTTCGAGTTCAAATCAGGCTTGAAAATTCAGTATGTGCAAGAGATCTACTCTCCTACTAAAGAATGACTTCCAGTCTGCCGTTAATTAAAGATAGCAAAAAGTTTCTTAAGAAACAAAAGCCCTTCACTCAGTTAACTTCAGTGTTCTCCTTTTATAACAAAACAACTGAGAAAGACATCTAGAGCAACAAACTCACCGTCACTTTTTGTTTGTTCTAACATCTAGACTGACAGAAAAGGTCAGAATGCAGTAGCTTAAATACTCTTATACACAATCCAAGCTGCTGGGCATGACAAAACAATCCCTGTCACAAGCTTCATCACTTCTTTCCTCAGTAAAACACTGAGCGCTGTGTGTGTGTGTGTGTGTGTGTGTGAGCATTTAGAGTTTTCTAACTCCAAATGGAGAGGATGTGTCGACAGGAAAGGTTTCCTCAGCCGGCCGTCAGCAGCACAGGCTTGAGTTCAAAGTGACTCGGAGTGGGTTTGTGTGTTTTGGTCTGTGGGGCCAATACATGAAAAGACTTCTTTATCTGCAATGAGAGTCAGAGTTTGACCTTTCACCCTGTGAGCGCTGAGAGGGGCTAATTCCCAGCTCTGATCTCAGTCGCTTCACAAGGGACCTGGAAAGTGTCCTCAGACTGCAGTTCCTCACAGTCAGACTCTCTAACCATAGAGAACACATGAAGTACTGCTTGATAATGCTGAAACTTGATAATGTTAATCGAACAGGGGGCTACAAGAGGATATTATTAGAAAAAAATTCTATTTTAACAGTTAATTTAAGATAAATTCAATATTTATTATAACTAAATAT
>JAUCMT010000032.1:13187779-13204701 GCA_032357475.1 Enteromius thamalakanensis
CGGATAAAATGTTTTTGCTTAATTAAAGAGCAATATTAAATATGCAAGAGAAAATAAGAGAGGTCTCTTCAAAATGAGCGTTCACACCGCTCTCGCCGCCCTGCAAAGCATGGACTTCATTCTGACTGGTTGCCGCCGAAACGAGTCATAGCTCATTGCCATAAAGTTAACTTTTATTTAAACTCTCCTCGACGCTCTCGGCATCCATGATGCGCCGCGCTGCCTCTCATCGCCATCTTACATTTAGAAATATAAGTAAATGAATTAATTCCGGCCACTTTGACGCTCTCGCTGTCGGTGTTCCCTTCAAATCTGTCGTGCAGTGTAGCACTGACCAATGTGGTTTATCCCATCCATTTATTTACCTGGTCTCGGGTGACAGTCCGCCTCCGGTCTCTGAGTAGGACCTTTTTGTCGTTTTCTTCTGTTCATTTGGTCTCTGTGTACATTGCCACTGTTACGCAGGCCGCACTAGTCCGCGCTCGCGCCCTCAAATCAACACACCGCCATCTCCTTCCGCTTTGCGGTGACGTAAGGGCAAGTGCATTGTCACAGTAATGCAAAAATCATTGCGAAAAAACTTATAAAAAAAACTCACAAAAAACAAAGCGACAAGGAGCATAAGAATAAGGTTTCATAATTTAGTCATGTCGTGTTGGTCCCATTTTTATTGGTTAGTCAGTAAATGTGGATTGTACCAGAAAACACATTGTGTGATGATCGTGCTGTATCGTATCTTTTGTCACAAAACTCTGCCAACAGCCATCTTTGAACCTCTCTCACAGGATCACCGATTAGAAGCCATGATCATATAAATTGTCCCGATTGTTTGATGATGTCAATCTTTCGTGTGTTTGGGCACACCAGCAATACGATGTAGACTACGACTGTTGTCCAATTAACTTGTTTTTGTGCTGGAGGACATTGAGCTACATTTGTACTATAAAGTCAAGTGTGGTCTGGTCTAGATCCAGTAGTATAACTAAAAAAAAAGCAGTTGGTACAATTTCAATCATGCACAAAACAAGTTGGTTTGTAATAGGACTGGGATGACAAATTGATGCAGAATGCATTCATGGATCAATTCTAAGATTTTCCAAATGCATTGTGATTCCTCTGGAATTGAGCTTAGATTTTAACAGCAGATGGCACTCTAATCTAGTTTTTATCCACGTAATAAATGCTCATGAAGTAGAGCGCTGAAGAGTGCTTGTGCCTTTGGTCGAGTCACGGAGCTTCACCTCAGCTCTAAATGCTTTTATGACGCAAGATTAACGTAAACACAGCCCACTGTGAACACCCTTATAATTCGCTATAATCTTTTCCAATTTTATGAATGATTATTTTAGGTTCATGCGTGTGTAAGGATTTGGAATCGGTGTCTAAAGCAGTGCCACCTGCTGTTCAGAACTAGAGAAATTGCGATGCATTCGGAAAATCTCAGAATCAATTTTGTATCGATTTAACATCCCAGCCCTAAAACATACGAAAAAGTTATAAAATTATATGTTAACATAATCAAACTTTTTCTGACCCCTGGGTGGTGCTGTCCTCAAGAGGGTGCCAAGGATTTTTTTTCTAGACCGACAAAAGTGCAAGTGTAGAAGAAAAATCTAAAACAGTTTAAATGCGAGACCCTAAAGTTGTTCTGAGGACAATTCAGTCCCACCCCAATCAGCATGCCAAATTTCTCAACTTCAAACAATTCCAGGGACCATCACAGAGCCCTAGCCAGAGTAACAGCAAGAATACTAATGAACACAATAGGGCCTACGTACATGCAGTGCTTGGCCCCAAACTACAATAAGAGAGAATGAGAGAAAGAATTGGAAAGAAATCAGATCAAACGGCTGAAGAGAGAGAACAGGAGCGAAATGAGAGATGCAGGAGTGTACGGTTTCAGCACTTGGCTTCAATGCTTGCTGTTTCAGCTGTGCGGGATTGATGGCCAACCCTTGCTCTCACGCCACTGTAACCCCGTTAGTGCATCGTCCACCATCCAACACATGCAACACTAGGTTGTGCGATTGCGCTGTCCAGTCATGCTAACAGCAACACTGTTTTTAAAGCTTTCTAAAAGCGTTTTGCATTCCATTCTTTCATTTACCAAGTGCTCCAAAATACAAGCCATTTATGCGGATGCAAAACACCTACGAATAATATAAAAAAATACATGTGATGATGACAGGATACATTTTTTCGCCCTCATTTCGTACCAAACCTGTATGATGCGATTTCTTCGTAATAACACAAAGAAAGATACTTTGAGAAAAATCTCAAGTGTTTTTTTGTCCATACAATAGAAGTCAACCAAAACTGTTCGGTTATCGACATTCTCCAAAACAAAAGAAAGGAAGCCATACCGGTTTTGAATGACATGAGGGGGAGTAAATGATAATTATTATTTTTGGGCGAACTATGCCTTTAAAACCTAAGAGCTAATCTCTATGTTAGGTCATATATCATTAGTAAGCCAGTTACTGACAGGAAGAACAGAGGAAGAGTTGCCTTTGTAAGAACATGGGATTGAAATCATTAAGGTCTTATTCTATCCCCTCCTACATCACGCTGCAGAATCAGGTACAAGGTTGCAGTAAATGACTTTGTGTGTGTTCCCAAGGGAAATATCTGTGTCGGGTATGCACAGGTTACACTAGACGAGACCTGACAAGATGACAGTGAGTTCTCCGCTTTGTTCAGGAAGGAAAAAGCACACAAAGTCAGACGGTGACAGAGAGCTGATGAGTAAAGAAGCTGCTGTTTTGAAAAACATATTTTTTGTCCATGTAATGAAAGTCAAGAACACTGGACCTTTGAGTGCATGGACCTAAAACACACAGATATTTTACTAAATAATTCTAGAGATGAAAGAAAGTCATACAGGTTTGGAAAGACACGAGGGGGAGGAAATAATATTAAAATGCTTAAACTATTTCTTAAAGAAATGCAATGCATTTTATGAACAAAAGAAAAAAGAAATTACTGGATCTTCATGAGATAAATATTTCGTATTTGAATATCAAAACTGCATTTAACTTATGTAGGTCATGGCTGTCGGTTTTATGCAATTGGATATTTCATCCACTAACACATCCAAAAAACACATAATCTGGATAAATTGACGACTAAGCACCCCCGTCATACAAGTACCGAAATATCCACACAGATGCTGACAGAAAAGAGAAGCCATTCACCATATTTATAGGCAAACGTCTAATGCTTTGCATAGATTAATAACTAAAAACAAACAGAATTTGATTTTTCAGGTTTGTTTTCCTTTTAAATCGCACGCGCGGAATGAGGTCACCACACATTATTTAGCTCGAGGGGAATTTTAAGGAATTCAGTACTACTGATGATGACATATTTTGAGCTCAACCAAATACGCCCGCTTCACGAAAATGGAAATCAGTGTCGTGGAGACTACGTGGAAACGTCCAAGCATGACAGATGTCTGAGCTGCCTGTGTTCATTAATCAAGCACTCGCATGTTAACCAGAATAAAAGGCAGCAATTTCATAATTTACCTCATAATGCATTCACTGTCTTGCATAATAAAATGATTAAAAGATGTTCACGCAAGGACCATGCTTACGTCTCACTACAAAAACGAGAACTGGTTCTGTGGTGTGGTTAAGAATACTGTGAAAGCATATGTGCTGCGATTACCTCTGGTGCAGTGAAACGGAAACAGAAAATACGATATAGAAATCACATGATAAGCACGTAGAAATTAAAGAGACACTTAAAGGTTAAACCTGGGGGCTCTTCAAGCAGTGAGAGCATGAATAGTGGTCTGTCTTTTTAACCCATGTGTTTGTGTGAATGCATGAGTGGTGGTCTTTATAAGGGATACAGCTGCTCTCTCCTCAGTAAGATGACACCAGTACTTCAGCATTGAGGTAACCACACTGTTCTCTAGACCTTGTTTGGACAGCGAAATCTAGTCCAGAAAGCTTCTAAGAGAAGAAAATTCATGCCGTCTTAAGGAAACGGGAACTTGGATGGGGTCTTGAAACAACTGAAAGAGTAGATATTGATATACAGAACTTAATAATGGTTAATAATGATTAATACAATTAAATAATGCTTACATCATCAATAGTTAACATGCATTTGAAGAGCGGTCATAAATTATCGTAACTTTTATTTAGTGATGCACTGATATGTCATGATTTCATGTCATGGCCGGTGACCAATAAATGATAGACTCAAATCAAATAGCAAATAAAAATGCACATGAATTTAGGCATCATATGCTATCAAGTATACCTAATATTGGTAAGGCATCCAACATCAGCTTTCTCAAGACAATATGAAACCAAAGCATGCCTACTAATGCTAACATTTCAAAAGCTCATTTTAAAAACATGCAACTCTGATTACTTGTCAAAACCCCTTAAACCCCGGCCAATCTCGTCTCATCTCCAGCGGAAAAGGGTTGCCCTCATCTACAGTGGTCTCTTTTCACACTGCTCATTACCTTAATTGATGTTTAACCCCTAGATCAGCTGATGACGGCTCAATTAAGAGCTTGCTGGAGGAGAGATTAACACAGGGAAGGAGGGCTGTGCTCTCTTGGAGGAGCTTCAGCCTTTCAGCGTGCCCTGCTCCACCAACAGCACAGCCAGTAAGGACACTGAGGCCATTTTGAATTGGAAAGGGCAGGAAAGGCCCTCCCCCCCCATCCTCCCCATAAAACTTAATTTAATCAGTAGCGCTATGACCTTAAAGTGGATTTGTTTCCAATCAGATGTTGGCCAATATCAGATGCCACTGATCAAGGACAAAATTGCAATAACTGTGTCTTCTGTCACCATTTACACTCCCTCATGTCATTTCAAATATGTATGATGAGGATATTTTAATGTTTTTTTTCCGCAATGTTTGACTATCATTATATGGACAAAACCAGTTGAAACATTCCTAAAAACATCTTTATTGTGTGATGCACAAAAGACAGAAAGTCGTAAAGGTTTGAAACAACATTAGGGGGTGTAGAGACAGGAATTTAATGCAAACTAATCTCACCAGTATTTGACCAAAAACAACATGGACCACAGCTGGATGTCTGGGTAAAGTCCACGGCAAGCATGTGTGTCAAATGCTTTCAGGGAGACACTTAAGGCCAGAGACATTGTTTGAGTAGAAAAATAGATGGATATTTAAGACATTTCACAATGAGAAGAAAGCGAAGACCTGCTTTACAGACAGCAGAGGACCTTTGGCACATGTAATAAAATCCACACATCAAATACAAGACAGAGAGATAGACATCTAATAAAAACAGCGGTAGCGCAGTCATAAATTTGTTTATGTGGAAAACTAGATAAGAGACTCAGGATGAATAGTCATTATTTTGACTTCATGGTGATGAAAACATCACTATAGATGATCAGGATGAAGACATAACACTACTTTTGTTCTGTCATGTTTTGCATCATCTTGGCCTGCTTAAATGGGTTTCATGTTTCATCACAACAAAAACATTTTATGAACTGCATCGGCTTAATCATTTCCATGCGTCAAACTTCCCATTAGCAAGCAGAGCTTTTTCACGAAACGAACAGGATTGTTCACAGGATGCTTGTTATTTTCTGAAAACTTTTTTGAAGCATTTCAAAACAGCAGTGGTAGGTTTTTAATGTGTGAAAGAATCTTTTCTATCTGACTGTTATTGGTACCCCAGGTGGGAGGACATAACAGCATTGAGACTCTGGAGGTAGAGCTGACACCATGCTGGGAATCACGACAGCACGGTACCTGTCTGCATGACCTAGACATTCAGCTCATTATGGGATTCAGCCTATAATGAGAGCTGGAATTCTGAAGGCACCAATCAAAAGCTTTGTACACACGCACATCACACTACAGCAAAGCATCTAGGACAGACACACTTTACACCTACAACTCAGCCTGTGGAAACTACAAACTAATATATTTTTATGAGAACTGCAGTCACATTTTTACAGCTTGTTAAAGTGACATTTCTTTTCTGAATGCCTTAGGACGGGGGTTTTCAAACTAGGCTCCGGGGACCTCCAGAAAGACCATAGAAGAATTTCAGTGAGCAAACAAAAAAATAAAATTATTTTGAATGTACCAAAATGAACATTAAAATACATCAGGGTAATAAAGAATATGTCACTAAGGATTACTAATGACACAATTTTAAAAAATATTATATATATATTATATAAATTATTTTAGAATAATACAGAAGCATTTCTTTTTAGGATTTCAACAATGCTAAAATTATTATAGTAATAAAAAGCTGTTTTTTGTTGTTGTTTTTTGACAAATTCTTTCATTTGGGAAGAAGGTGTCTTTGCATTGGGGGATATCATATTTGGGTGTCCTTGGCATCAAAAGTTTGACTTCAGAGCCAGCAAACCCTCGCAAAGAAAGTTTTTAAGAGTCCGAATACACCAAAAACACATGTTGTTATTGCGTAAGTGAAAGAGAGAGGGTGGTGTCGCAGAACTGCGTAGGTTAAACCAAACTTTTGTTTGGAGTCCGCGAGCGGGATCAACCAAACTTGATATGTAAGTGGCTTGAGTGCTAAAAAAAAATCTGTATACTCCACACTATCACTCCTTAAAATACCTAGAATCAGTTATTCGCATAGTTTGTTTTACCTCAGAGCACATGCTATGCTGTAGCGCACAACACAGTGAGCCGAAATGAGTGCGACTGCATCAAAATTATGTTGACATTTCAGACAGCGACCAAATCTGACAGCTCGTCAGAAGCGCCAACAATAAACAGCGTTCATACCGGCCCCGTAAGTCACGATTTATAATAATACGCCAACTTTAAGGTAAATAATTATTTAAAAAGTACTGTAACTGTGATGGCTTACATGCTATGCCCTTGTCACCTTGGTCATTAAAAGCCTAGTCTCAACCTCCGTATCTCACTAGCTTCGATTTCAGTCGCGACTCTTCCCCCCTTTGATGCAATAAAAAGACGCATACAACAGACAACCAGAGTATGGTTGCACACTAACGCGAAAAAGACTTAATTTAGATATTTCTGTTTGAAATTCAGAGAGGTGACGGCATTCATTTGGCACTGTAAGAGCTTCAGTTAGACTGGACGAACGACTTACCCGGAGCAGCTACAAGATCCACATCTGTGCGATAAACACCAGGTTTCTTGTCGCCCGATACTTGAAAGAAGTGAAATATAAGTCAAACCAGGCAAGGATATAAAAAACACCGAGCCGATGTCAATAATAATATGTTGAATCCTTAACTCCTGTTCAGGGTTATTATTTAGCCCGTACAGTCAAAAACCTCCATGTACAAAGTGTCCTATCCACCATGACTGGCAATGCATTATGATTGACAGACAATGTGACCAATCAGAGATGAGCTTTGCGTTATTCGTCCAATCGGGTTCAAGTACGGCCGCTTCTGTGTGGAAGCAGAATTGTGGGCGGGGAAATGTGCAGTAGGAAGAGATCACGCTGAAGAGGTTTATGTATTCATCCGCCTCCCCATCTTAATGAAAAGATCCTGTAAAATTCCTCTCCGTGTTTACATTTGAGAACTGGAATGTAATAATTACACGCATTTGTAATATTTATTTGAAATTCTTTTAATATATAAATGATTTGGGAAAAAACCTTCCATCATGGTAATGTATTGGACTGATGCGCTATTTTAAAAACGTTTTATTATTAATAATCAGATGTGCACGGTTCAGTAGGTTACGTCAGCAACTACATTTTTTTCCAAGCACATAATACGTCAATTATACATAAGTAGAATTACATTCATGCATTTTATTCGCAACTTTCTTAACCACGAGGAAACATCAATTATAAAGAACGGCCTACTGTTGGACAAAATATTAAATACAGTATTTAGCCAAAATTATTTAATGATTCCAGGAAAGAGACATATCGGCACAATCAAATAAAAGCATGGGAAGACCTATTTTTTCGTGGAGGAATATAGTGTTTACAGAGGGAATGGTAGTGATGCAGACAGAGAAAAATGAAAATGTCAGAGTGCAGTAAGTTAGTTTGAAGGCAGCTGAAACGGATACAGTTTCACTGATCAATCTGGAAATAGGCGCCACGGGTTTTGAAATACCACGAGAACAAAAAACAAGGTCAAAATCTTATTTAAAGGATTGAATAATTGAGAATGCACTTGCGACATATACTCGGATCAGAGCTGCGTGCGTCACTGCGATGGAGGAACACTTAAAGTCACAGGACTTAAAAACAAAACTCCTAAGTTTGCGTTTTATTTAAGGCAATCCGTGCAAAAATAAACAAACAGAGAAACTCTTGGGATCACATAAATTCTTTATTTAAGTTTAAATTCATTCAGTTAAGGTTTTGTATAAAATCAAAAGCAGCTATTTCACATAGTAGGTCACTCGGATGAGTAGCAAACGTCTCCATTAAATGAAAACAGTTTGTTGCTTTTAACTACATTATGAAGAAAACCCATCCATTTACATTAAAGAAGCAACAAGAATGTAGCCCATTGCATATAAGCCTACCTGTGGAGGAGAGAGATTACTGTTTTATTCCTTATGTAAGGAGCTTATGCACTGGGGTTTTGTGGAAGAGCATTTATACAAACAGATGGACACCCTGTTGCCCTCTCTCAGATCACTCGCTTCCTACACTCAGCCTGCGCACTCAACAGAATGCCATTCAGCCACAAAACCTTCACTGCAGGCAAAAACAATCATGAAAGTGGGGCTGCAATGACAGAGATGACTCAGACAAGCCCTCTGATCTAGGAGCAGTTATTGACTGACCACGGTGGGCAGTTATGAGCGAGGGGGGGAAAAGTCAGGTTACATTTTTGCTGTGCATGACACAATGTTATGCTGGGCGTTGTGCTTCAGGAACAGTATTGACTATATAAAAGGTGTTAAACTTTAAATTAATTTAATCTCTTTGGTGCAATTGCTTAATAGTCGTCACGGGGCTCTGGTACCTGTGTGCCCGAACACGTGTTTCAAAGCAGCTGCTTTTCAGAGCTGGTAATGACACTTTACAGATGGATTCTCTTCCCATTTCCTTCTCTTTTTTTCTGCCCTTTTTAGTCTTTCTATCACACACAGATGCACGTGCAGATGCACACTTGCTTCTTTCTCTCCATGCATTGCTCTCCATCTCGCTCATTCTCTCTTTTCCTTTATTTCTGAATGTATTAATCCAGATGAAAGGTGTGTGGGTGAAAATTTTCCTCTCTGCAGTGACCCGCTGATCTGCTGCACTTGGCTTCCGTAGCATCCTGTCTGCTGCCTAGCAACTCTCTGTATCTATGGCAACAAAGCCAACAAACCCTCCTGCCTCTATCAAACGTACCCCCACAATGAGCTGCTGTTAGTATGGCAATCAGAAACAGGCAAGAATTCAGTAAGTGGAAAAGCTTAGAAAAAGGTACTCAAATTATTATTTAAAAACTAATTGTTTTGAAGTGTCTAGATGTCTCTCACGGTCAAATCTCCAATTGAGAGGAATCCAGCATCATGTGTGACCGTCTTACAATGGATGCAATGGATCCCCCATAAATGTTCTTAGAAAAAAATATTTAGCCTATATATGGCTGCTGTTTCAGGTTTAATCAAAAAGGTACAATTTCGACAGCATGCTAATTAATGCACTGTATTGGTATGATTATCAAGACACTCTTGTTGCTCTTTAGACTTCACTGAAAATAAACTTTGTCAGCACAGTGTATAATCTCTAAAGGCTTTTATTTACAATATAGTTCGTATTTGCTTTTCAAAATAAAACTAAAAGTAGGTTTCGTAATAAGATGTGGCTTAGTTGAGAAGCTTGCACAGTATACAAAGTTTAACCTGCAAATCCAAATGTTTGTGGATGGTGACATTGCGACCTCTAGTGGCTACACTGGGACAAGACCAGTAAAAGAACAGGTGTAGTGCCGAATTTTGACCCCCTGCCAGATTATGACTCTCCTAATTTTGGAAGGTTTAGTGTTAGGTGTAGGGGAGGGGTAATGATTAGGGGCGGGGTGCATTCTGGTAAGATCATTTGTCCGACTTTGATCGGCGCTGCAGCCGCCTTTCGATCACATGTGCCATCAACGTACCGCAAGAGCAAAACGAGAGCAGTTGCACAGGTCAGGCGCTGCAGTTGCTAAAAATCGGCTGCGAAAGGTTTGATGACGACACACTTTATTCTCATTGGTCAGATTATGTGATTTACAAGCACGATGTGTGCTGCCTGTTTTTTTCTTTAAAAAGTTCCTGTATGTAATCAATGTTTATATGGAATATCTGATATTCAAAGAAAACATTCATGATGAAAATGAAGATTAGGCGATATGGTAAATATATTCGTATTGTATAAGAGTAAAAATCTTGCTTAGATTTGAAAAATGTCCTATAGCTAACTACAAAACAAAGATACAAATAATAAACGTCTTATTGCATTACATAAACGTCACTACGGAGACCTAAGTGTCCGACCTGACGGCCGTCTCTTTACTCCTCCCCCGACTGCAAAGGGCTGCTCTCGCCAGCCGGCGGCAGGCTAGAGTAGTGCATCTCGAATGTACCTATTACCAGACTGATTCATTTTAATGAACCTGTTCAAACGGTAATAATTCACGCAAAAGACACAATGCACACATGCATAACCAAATTCACATGCATGAAACGTAATTCACGTGCACGGGAAAAAAAAATACATATTCATAAAATACGTGTCACAAATGCAAAACAATCCACAAATGTACAAAATATCTTGCTCTGAAATATCTTAAAACATGTCAGTGTTATTGTTCTGTGTTAAGATGCACACCTGTAATATTTTCCTATAAGATATTTTATATTATATATAATATTTTTGTAAAAGTTGCTTAAATATCTTAATTTAACTAATGCCTAGTCCTAGCTTAAGCTAAGCCCCGTTTGTGAAACTGGGCCAAAAAGTTTTAAAATGATTATAAAACCCATAAAATACTAATTTCAAAAACTTAGTCTTGTGCACTGACAAGGATGTTTTTCTGAATTGTAGTATTAGTATTGGTTTTGTAGTATAATGTCATGTAGTTTAATTGTTTAATTTGAGATAAATTTATAATTTTTTTAATTATAGAAATTAAGCCTTGTGCAACGTAAAGGACATATATTTAAGTCTACCTTGCCTAATTTGGGCTAAAAACATAACGGGCACAAAGAGTTTCATTGTTTTGAAAACGAATGTCTGATGAATGTCAAAGATCAAACTAACTTTACCGCAGTAAAAGAGCGGGGGATGTATTAAAGCTTATTAAAGCTTTCAGAAGAAATAAAAAAGAAGTGATAGTCTTCTAGCGGGCAATTGTAATTAAAGACATGTATATTCAGCTTTAAGCACTCAAAGTGAGGATACAGGAATAGGAGAAAATATTGAAACAGCAATATGATTTTCTCTGAGATGTAAACGATCACATGACAAAGCAGGCTCGTGAAGGATCCCTCAGGTGTGTGTTTAACAGCTTCACAAACTGAAAGTGTTTGAAAGAGTCCTATTGCACGAGACCGTCTCCAGGTAAGTTTCAACACTCCATTATTACACTTATGGAGGGATGATAAACGTGTTTTATATATCAAAATACAGCCTATTACGATTTTTTTTTATTGGTTAGACAGTATTTGCATTAACATATTCCTGCTGGAAAAAAATCAATTGTATTGGTTTTATTAGAAAGTATAATGGTGCCTACTGTACAGTATGTGCTGGATTCTATCGGTGGGACGATAGTTATTATTAACGCTGTACATATAGCTTACAGTATGTAGTGGCAGAAAAAAAAAACATATATATATATATATATATATATATATTATCAATGTTACAGTCATTACATAGTTGGGAGTGGACTGTTTTTTTGTGTTTATCTTGTGTGTGTGTTTGTGTTTTTTCTAACTAGCTTTACAGATTTTCTTGTTTATTATTACTTCTTTTAAAATCCATATGACCATGTTTTGTCTTCTTGTGACCACCATCGTACTAATACTTCTGTCGTGCTAATACTGGTCAGTTAATCTCTGAATACTTCTTTCTTTTTACTTTCTATTTTGTTTTATGGATTTGGAAGTAAAATGTTAATTAAATAAGGGCTAAATTAAAGATAAATATCACTGTCTTATATCAATTTGGTGCTCATTATTTACAAATAGTTCTACAAAAATAGTTTACAAAAAAGTTCTTAATTTATCAAAAAAATAAATAAAAAAATCAGTCGTTGGACATTGGAATGACATCCACAGAAGAACCAGAATTAATGTTTTTATGACATATTGTTTTGACGTCTTCTAGCCACTAAATTGCGGTGTCCTCAGGACAGCTATAAAGGTTTAAATTTGGTTCAGATGTGGTCATCATAGTCGTATTTCCAACATCTTATTACAGTAGGTCAATTTATATAATTTATACTGCTTCTAGACACAATATAAACGCTCGTAGACAGCATTAAAGTCCAGTCCAAAATTTATTATGTTGTGCATTAGTGATGAACACCTGCTGTTATTGTAATTATTAATTACAGAATATCAGATGGTAATATATCACTGGTTTAAATGATGCCACCATCACAGAGATCAGTGCTTGCTTTAGTTGGGCTCTTGACTCTTAATGACTCAAAGTGGATTGCTTTAAAAAAAAAAATATTGCTTCACAACTAACATTTGTGTTTTTGCAGAGCGCTGAATTAAAAGCTTGAGGAAACAGACACTTTCTGCTTTTAAAGTCATTTGAATGAACCTCATGATGGTGTCTCTGTTTGATTTATTTAATGCCATTTATCTTATATATATATATATATATATATATATAATATATATATGCATTATATATTTAAAATTCACTTACTGTAACTATTAGAGCAACACTCTCTTTGCATGTTGTAGATTGATAGGGTTAATTCAGAACCTGCCTACACACGCACGCACACATATACATTGCTACAAGGAAATAACAGCATGTGTTCATCACTAATGCACAATACTGTATATTAATTTACTTTCTGACCCCTGGACTTTACACTGGACTTTACTGACTTTACTGCTGATAAGAGTGGGGTGTGGGGGGTGCGCTGAAAAAGAAGAGTATTGTTAACTCACTTGTGCCAACATTTGATATTCCAAGATGAAACACAATGTTAAAGTTGTTTCTATTTCACTCCCATTTTTAAGACAGAACTAAAATAATAAACAAATAAGATAAACCTGCCATGATTTAGCTAACATATCGAAACAGATTGCATTTCTCTATAAAGGTGCAACCAAGAAAACATTAGTTTATAATTTTTATAATTATTTATTGTTTCCATTAACTATTAAGCCACTTCTGCTTGTGCATTCTGGAAAACTTATTACGAGTGCTCGAGTGCGGAATATATTAAGACTCATTCATTGCGGTTAGTTGCATAATATGCCTTAAATGAACATATAGAAACTAGGAAAATTTTTAGTGTGCAGCAGCGCTATTAAACACCTTCTAACACATCTCAGTTAAAAGCATTTAAGGAATTACAATGCGCTTCCTCACTGACTTGTTCTCTCGCAGTTATGGATACAGCTGAGACGAGCTAGCACTTCAGCAAGTGAATCCACCGCGCCATGATTTCACAGAGGAAACATTTACTATTTTGCTATTTTATTTCTGAAAAAATGAAAGTGATTGCATCCTTCATCCTTTGCGTCCTGCTCAGTGCACTTCAGCATCTCCGCACAAACACATCTCACATTTATTATAACGCATTTTTTACATCTAAACATTGTTATAGGCTTGCACTGTTTTAGTGGGCATATCTAGAGTTACCCCTTCAGTCGAATCACTTCGACGTTACATATGGGATCTTGCATAAGAGACCGTTCGTCTTCGAGTCTTTGAAAAAAGGCCAATGAAAATTGTCATGCAATAATCACAGCCAGGTGCATCTCATCACTGCGTGACTATAGAGGGCACGGCTGGATTGCACATACAGCCATTTCGCTTCGGAGCGCTCTTCTGTATACTGTTTGCGCTCTCTCTCCTATCCACTGTATTCATCTGGGCAAGCTGATCGGGACCCGCAAGATTGGTAGCCTTTTTAAAGGCTCTGAGCAGCCAATCTTTGCTATCCAGCGAGACATCACTGAGTGCACGCGCAGTTGCTCTTCCTGGGCAACCGGGCAACACAAAAGAGTGATTTTCAAGCACGTCCTCATAGCCGTTCTCTCGAATGTCTATGCGGCCGTGCGCTTTTGAGTGTGGGAGTTTCCTCACAACCTCAGTCGGGCACGATCGGTGTCTCTCGTGTCTGGGTTAGGCTACGTTCGTGGATGACTCATGCGTTCATTGCTGACGCTGAGATCCTGCCTCTCGTTCACGAGACGGATCCCGGTGCGTCGTCCTCGTGGTCCGCTGAACCGCAAAGGGTTCAGCACTACTACGGCAAGGCGCCTGGGTGATCTCCAGGTGACAGTGCCGAAGGCCTCGCGGACTTCAACCGTCATCCGTAGTTCCGCTGTGGTGCTTCCCAAGGATGACGCTCCCCCGAATGCCACCGAGCCCAGCGTCTCCTTTGGTGCACCCGAGGATGTGGAGATGTCTCCTGCTGCATCAGAGGGAGGGCCGAGTAGCGAAGTGCTCGTCGGTGCGGAACAGAGACCATCCGTGGTTGCTGTGCCGTCCCAGGCGAACACTGAGCTCTCGTCTATGGGATTGGGTTGGAGGTGCCGCCTGCGCCTTCGTCTGATCCATCTCGGCTGGATGATTGGTTCCTGAGTTCTCGGCCCGCAGTTCTGCCTTTCTTCCTGGAGGTGCATCAGGAGCTGACCAGCATGAGCGCGCTGTTGCGGTGCACCTGTGCATCAGGGTTGTGGCCTCTTCAGTGATTGGACTGAAAGGGTAACCCACGTTTCCTGAAGGAGGGAACGGAGACGTTACATCTTTCTGCCACGACACTGTGTGCAATCCAACCATGCCCTCTTATACTCACGCAGTGATGAGATGCACCTGGCTGTGATTATTGAACGCCAATTTTCATTGGCCTTATTTCAAAGACTCGAAGACAAGCGGTCTCTCATGCGAGATCCCATATGTAACGTCTCCGTTCGTTACGTTCGTGGGTTACGTTCTTAACCTAGACTTGATGGTTTGAGAAGGATTAAGTGATCAAACACTGTCTGATCGGCTGCTGATGGCTGCTTGGTCTTTAAAAAAAACCAAAAACTTATATTTAACGGACAAAAAATACTCCAAACATTTTTCTAAATTAACTTAATAAACAAACAAAACTAAATATAATAATGTTGACATTAAACACAAAACTGAGCTATTATAATTAAATTTTCTTTGCATGCAGATTAATGTCCTCCTTGATAGCTACGCATAATTTTATTTTGGTGTTGCATCACTCATAGCTTTAACGTTTAAAATAGAGTTTTTTAAAGATGTATGTGTCACGCCCCTAGGCAGGCATGGACTGTCTTTTGTTTATTACGCCCTCTGGCAATCATTATAATCATTGTAACTGCAATCATTAGCTTTGATTAGCTGTAAAGCCTTGTCTCTTGTCAAAAGGCTCAAGGCGACCGCAAACTTAAATGAACACTGCTGACCGTTCATATCAATGAGAGCATTTAATCTCCCTGATCCCATGTGAATGATCGAGAGATCCACACCTATATCAAACGTCCACCCCCAGCTAGAATCAGATCAGTTAGGCCAGTGGATTTTGGCAAACTAAACACTTGTTTGAGCGCGGAATATAAGGCTAATTTAAATAAACTATAAACTTGGAATTAGTTGAATAGTGACTGAATGAACGACCATATACTGTAGTAACTAGAAGAATCTATGATTTTCATTTTTTCAACTTAAATATGGCATAATTTTATTGATAAAAATGTGTATGAACCCTGATATCAAAGAGTCAGTTTCTTTGTCTCTCGAGCAGAGCTGCCGCCTCTTGAGAAAACAACAAGCATATTGTTTTGCGTTTCATACTCTGTATGCCAAAAATTACAAAAGCCAAACCAATTGGGACATTTGTCCTAAAACACTTTGGAAAAACCTGCTCTAAAACTTTTAGCTGAGCTATCTGTGTTAACGAGCCAGAGATTAACACCTTCATTAACCCCCCACAACAGAGTCCATTTTGCAAGACAGATGCACTTTTTATTCATCTCACTTCAAAATAATATTAATAATACAAGAGGCGCCTGTCTGCCAGAGAGACAGAACTACAGCTTATTACTATTTTGCAGCGTAATGTAGTCTGTAGTTGTATTGACTGTACAATATTTTATTGAAGTGACTTGTGGCCAGGTTATTTTTAAGGGCGTTATATTATAATAGTGTTATTGTTTTATTTGGTTATTTTATCTCTATTTAACAAAATAAAATTGTAGTCAGTTTTGAAACTTTGCGCCACCTGGTGGTATTATCTTGAACGACTTTAACACGAGACACGAGAATTAAATTTTAATCGGGGACTCGCGGTGGTATTAGGCATTTTGGTTGTCCACCTACTGTACGTCGCCACGTCATGTATCAATAGTTTTGTGCTGATTAGTTGGTGTTCTTTTCTTTTTATTTTATTCATTTTCTATGTGCGGACATGCAGTTTAATCTAATTGTATGCCCTCATAATATGCCCAAACTAACGTAAAGGCTGTTCCAACAGCTGTGAATGATGAATACATGCTCGAAATTAATTCAGTTTATTTATTTTGAAAAACACACAAATATATACACTCAAATTATGAATAAAACACAGGATAAACAGTGAATAAAAGCATTAAAGATGTCCCGTACACAGCATCATTAAACAGATATGCAAGCATAATCGTTGCTAGCCGACATTTCACATAATAAAGGAAAAATACCATAATAACAGAGGTATAAATATTAACAAAAGTACTTAAAGTAGACTGTAGATAAAGTT
>JAUCMT010000032.1:13204801-13231785 GCA_032357475.1 Enteromius thamalakanensis
TACAAAACAATCTCATTATGAAACGCATAAAAGGCTGGTTTCATTTTTAGGTATCTACATTTATGTATATAAAATTTTCCCATCATGAATGCTATTAACCAAGACGGATAAGTGTCCGACTTGACGGCCGTCTCTTTACTCCTCCCCCGACTGCAAGGGGCTGCTCTCGCCAGCCGGCGGCAGGCTAGTGTAGTGCATCTCGAACACACCTATTAATTTCAACGAGGGGATTCATAATTCGGCAAGGAGTCAAATTTCGGGACAACTGTACTGGTTTTACAAATGCACTGTAAGTTTAATAATAATAATAATGATACAAATACTGCATTTTATTTAATGTCGCCTTTCAAAAAACCCAAAAGATAAAAAAAAAAAAAAAAAAAAAGTAAAGACTCAATTATACATCATAAAAGCCTGTATAAAAACTAACTTAAATGTGTTTTAAGAAGAGGTTCAAAGGTCAGCAGGCAATCGCATTTTTAAATATCAAGGGAAAGGGAATAGCTCGTAGTAACAATCGTGCAATCATTTTAATATTACGATATGTTTTCCAGTAATAATGATAATATATATATACATTAGGCCTACTTAGTCGAAGAAATAAAAAGGCATGTTCGACCAGAAGCGGCGTTGGGCTGAATAATCAGTGTATGACATCAAAGTACCGCGAGAGTGATTCGAAAACACACGGATCCATCTGCTCTCTTGTGGCTCTCGCGGTACTTTGATGTCATACACTGATACTTTTGCATGCAGTGCTGCTTCAAGTCGAACACAACTCAAGTTTTCTTCTAGACTGACGTCATCGCAAGAATGCAGTCACCTGTAGGGCAACCACAAAAATGACCCCCGTTGTGATAGTGGATTCACTGTGCAATGTAATTAAAGTTACTGAATTTACTAGCCTATTATTTATATATAATAATATCTTATAATACTTAGTAAATCATACAATTAGAAAGATGTTTTATATATGAAGGGATAGGCTAATGAGCTTTGCAAACTGATCAAATGTAATTAAGACTGAGAATTTTTTTTGTACCAGTACGCCATTTAAAATACAAAAAAACATAAAAGAAAAAGAGAGAGGAAAAGAAATTTAGATACAAACAGGTACACATATGAAACCTTAATTAGGAAGAAAAAAAGAAGAAAAATATATATTATATATAGAGAGAGAGAGAGAGATGGATAGATACATAAACAGACAGACAGAATTAGAATGCAGAGTGCTAGTAAGAGGGTCAAATAAAGACCCTGGAAGATGATTAAGGGCTGGGGAGTTGGGGAGGTCATTGCAACAGAAAGGAACATTTCATTTAAAAGTTTGTGAAAGTAATTTTGTGTTTCTTTGGGATGCCTCAATAAAGTGATATTCACTTGCAGAATGCAAGCTTCTAAATCAGGGGTGCCCAATCCAGCTCCTGGCGATATCACTGTCTGCAAAGTTCAGCACAAACTCTAATCAAACACGCCTGCCTTTAATCTTCAAGTGATCCTGAAGACCTTACTTAACTGCTTTGGATTGGGCACCCCTGATTTTGAGCGCAATGTGAGTGCTGGTTATTCACTCCCACCACCTACTATCCCTGCAGGACATGGGACTCGACCCCATGACCTTTGGGTTACAAGTCCAACTCCCTATCCATGAGGCCACAACTGCTTATGGAAGTCTTTTGGTAATAAAGGGTGAATACGCTGAAATAACAACTAAAATAATTCAATAAAATAAACAGAAGTTCAAGTTAACAATGTGACTGTATTTTAGTGCAGCATTATGATTATTTTTATTATTACAAATATATTACCTTTAAAGGACCATTTAAAATGGGAAGATTTGAAAAGCAATGGCATCACTTAAAAATCAGCAGTTTTTTAAAAAGTGCACGAACCCTAGATGACCACCAGATGGCATTCAAAGCTTAATAAGTATGCTTTGGAACGTGAGCTACAGGCCTCACATTTGTAGATTGACTTTTGAGGAACCACTTTTATTACTTCACATTTATTCTTACTGGTTATCAATAGCCACTGATTTAGAGTCATGATATTGATTAATATTCCACATCAACCTGCATATGACTATGTCACAGTAAAAGATTTTACACGTTTGTTTCAATCAACTGTTTAGAAGTCAGCCTGTCTATAAAAAATGTGCAGCCAAGAGGAGAAGTTTCAGTAGCATTATGGTTTCCTTAATTTCATTTTAATGGAATAATACCAAAAAAGTGATCTTCACTTGTCATGAAGGTAAGTGAAAACTTTATAACAAGTCTATTAAGTCATAGTGATGGGGGTGGAGGACCGGGGAAGTAATCTGCTGGTATCTGTGAATAAAAGAAGAAACATCTCAAAGCTGTTTGACTAATCTCTGCTTCTCTTGCTCTGTTATTGTGTGGGCCCTGGCCAGCAGCGGCATGGGAAGGCGGGTTTGTTGCCCCCTCCTACTGAAATTTAGCGTGTGAACAGTCAGCTTGTTCCTGGGCCAACAGAGTCCCTTCTTTCTTCTTTAAGAGGACCGCCTGCGCGTGGAATCTAGAACCCTCTCTCAGTCTTAATTTATGCGCATATTAATTATGCTGCATTGTAATTTCCACCGTGGGATAGAGCATGCAAATGAGCAGTTTATGTTTATGTAGGCTACAATTTCCCTCAGGAGGGTGAAATTTAAACCAGCATCCAGGCCTTTTCTCATGAAGCCTACCAAACATCTCATTTCATCCAAAATTCTAAGACATTAGATGTAGTCTAAGGTTACTTCATTTTATACCTGTCACTTCATTTTGCCTGTTATATCATGGTAGCTGCATAAACACTAATTGGGGAAATTCCTTAGACTTTTAAAGCTTTTAGCATTTACTATGTATTTAATGGTATTTAGGCTACATAAAAAACTTTAACACACCCTGACTCAATTTCATTTAAGTAAACGATTTTCATGAATGAGGATGTTCCCAAAAGGAGGGTTTATCAAAATTGTCAAAATATGATTAAGTACCACACACACTCTCTTTGGAACAATATATAATCCATTCATATATTAATTGACTTTTGTAGATTTCTTCTTTAGAAACTTAAGACTAATATAGGTAATTGTAATATACTTGCATGTTAAATACACCAGAGTAATATTAATAATTTTAGAATGTATTACTATTAGCCTATTTGAATTCATAATTCTTGCTGTGTTATCTTTACATGAACAAATATACATTTAAAGAGACCATTCGTTAATATACATTTAATTATAACATCGTGGTCTTTATTTCCACACAGATTTATTTTTGTTTGCTTATAAATACGAGTTAAATTGTATTAAAAGCTATAAATTAGTAGAGTGCTTTAAAATCGGTTTCACTGGAGGCAGACACTTACACCAGGTTAAAGTCTGTTAATGCTGTGTAAACCAAACGCAGGAGAATCTGTCGATGCCACAAGTGCTAAACGATAGCTGAATATTTCGTCAAAATCTCAGGGCCATTTTGAGAAATAAAAGAAAAAAAAATCACGTCGAATAAAACATTAGGTTACTGGAAAACAGTAAGAAAGAGCTTATCAAAAAACAAAGTCGGAGATTATGTAGGTTACACGAACTAAAATTCCCAATGTGTAACAACATTCTGTGCATTTTATTTTTAAAAGTTATAGTTATTGAGGTTAGAACTCACGTTAAGTTTAACTTGAACTTGAACGCCCTTGCCTTTTACTAATATTTCTATAACTAAAAAGAAGGCTATAATGAAGACCACTGTTTACTATGATAAAAAGGAGGTGTATCCGTACAAGGAGGTGTATCCTGCGTTCATCCGGATGATAGAGGTTTGCCGGATCTAAGAAGCCTACTGTGCAAAAGTATTTGCCATGCTGCGCCACACTTCTCCGCTAAGGCTGCTTTTGCAGAAAGAGAAAGAGAAAGGGGAAGAGAACGACAAGGAGAAAGACAGAGACGTTCATTTTGTTAACATGCAGCACATAAACACAGCCTATATACCTTTCATCATGTGTTTTAACAAGGTTTTTGTGTATTTTCTATACAAAGGGCAAAGTGCCATTATGTACAGTCTTCTCTCGTAATCTGACGTATGAACAGTGACGTTATTTACGAAATATTTCACGTGGCAAACGTCAGGCCGCGCAGTTGAGAGCCCCACGTGTTACTCTCACTAAGCAAATAGCAGCCTAACAAATAGAAATTCAAAAGTCAGTCACGACGAATTCTATTACGTTACAGACAACGCCGAATATGAAAGTTTAACTTGATGCCTATTACTTCAAAAGACTATCTGTATTGGTGCACGTAAAAAAAAACTGAAAATGAATGAACTTTACTTTATCAACTTTACCATAAAATATTGTATTAGTGTAACCTGAAGTTGATTTAGTTATATTATATAATATGTTTGACTAAAACAATCTCTAGTGTTTCATGTTATTTGACAAAAATGTTCCATTCTGGAATTAGACGAACTCGAGTTAGGAGGAATTCAGCACTGTTTCACGGACAGCGCCAGAAGAGGAGAACGCGAACAGAATAGAATACAATAGAATATATACTGTCATAATAAGCAAACCACAGGTAATCATACTTTAGGAGTTTCTTGCGTCATAATATTTGCAATCATTGTCATTCGTGAGATGAAACAAAAAACATAATTACACCACAAACAAATAGCCTAATAATAAATTAAAAAAGAGCGGAATCGGGTGAAGAGGTGAACTCTGTAAACTCTAAATTCTTCATTGTCTTGCTGTGGAGTGAAGTACGTTTTGTTAACGGTTGGGTTACTTTTTGTAGTCTGAACCAGGTCCTCCAGATTTAATCTTACACTTACTTTACGGACTACAAGAGAACCATGCTGATATTTCAGACGCCTGTAGTTTTACTCATTGAGAAAGATAATCAGTCCTGTTGCCCCCTGCATCGAATGACATCTATTTTTCCTCTTTCGATGTTTTTCGTCATCCCACAAAAGAGAAGGATTAGTCAAACAGTCAGCGAGTAAACTCTATTTCCTTTTACCCCTCTCTTTTTTAAGTCAGAAAGGGAATGGTCAGGGTGGAAGTTTTCCATCGACGTCTATCTATCCTCAGTCTGCTGTGGGAGGATAATTGCTCAAATTATTTTAAATATAATAGCTTTATGGGAGACGAAAATTGAAGGGTTTAATAAAAACTAGATATCAAATGTGACCCTAAGTATTTAGTGTTCATCCTACTTTAAACATGTAGGATCTATAACTGAGCTGATTCACGTCACAGTAATTATTATAGAAATAATGATTTATTTATTGCATTTTTGCAACATCAAGCAAGGTTTTTTTGCTTATAAAAAGGGAGGCTATGGCAGAAAAAATATATTTGTTTAAACAAACATCACGCTTAATATCGCAAAGTCTCGCCCCTCTGTTTATTTATTTTATCTCTATATTGCTCGAAAATAATGACCTCGGTAAAACAGATACATACAACGACACCTACATATGCTATAAGCACAGGCCAACGTAGAGGCGTAAAGTTGGCACGGATTCAATGGTTGGATTACGCAACAGGGATTTACTTTAAGAATTTCGTTAATTGCAAAATAAATTCGTTAACTTGCATTCTAAATAAACTAAATTTGTAAATGTAAACTGCCGTTTTGATAGATATGATAGATACATAATTAGCTACCGTAATGGCAAAGGTCACAGATAGAGACTGTTGGAATTTCTTTCACACGCTGCTTCTTTTCTTCACCATAACACGGTAATCATTTCACGACGTCACGTATGCCTTAAAAATATAGTCTTATATTTGATTAACATTTTTTTTTCTTAAAAAAAAAACGCTTCAAACACTGCATTTAAGCTTTTTAATTTATAGGCTAAACTGCAACAAATTCTAAGGACATGATCTGTTCGTGATACAAAAATACAATGACTAAAGTCATTATTACAAAAGCCTGTAACACAGCTGAAGTTATAGTTAAAAATAAATAATAGCCTAGTTTGTGCTTTATAATCTAGTCATGCATGTACGAAATTTTAGAACAACTTTTGACTAGACTAATTGTAGTCTCAGTATAGAAACTTCATAAACTTTCACAAACCCATCAGTTAAGCAATTAATTCACCATTAGTCGATCTACCCAAAGAATGACTGCTGACCAGTGAGATGCTTCAGTATAATTGCTAAAATAATACGTGCTGAATCAAAGACTCGGACTTACTGGAATAGGCTAACCCTAATACTGCAGCGTGCATACGGTTCAATCACTCAATGTATTTTAAAAAGAGTTAACTAACCCATTGCAGATCAAACACCTAAAATGTTGTTGAAACTAGCGCCAGAATAAGAACAATGGCTTTAATGAACGACAAGGAGAAGGCTAATAGAGCTGAGGTAAATCTCAGAATGGACTCTGTCTTTCTGTTAATTACCAGCTTCAAATAAATATTCTCTCATCATTTCAAGACTGAAGATTACAATATATGGCATAAAGTTGTGTATTTAGTCTCCGAGTCGTCTGCTGCTTCACTCAACCCCGTTTTGTAGTCAAAACGAATTTCCAGGTCATTTGCATATGCAAATTAGGGTTAATTGCAAACCCTGTCAGGCGGTGCGTGGGAGATGTCACAACGCCATTTTTGTTTTTCAGTTAGACCAGGCTTAGGGATTTGTCATTGAGAAAACAGCTCCTCTCGTTTTCAATAACCAGGAAATTAGTATGGGTTATGGGGTAAAACTTGTTTGTACAAGTACAGAGAGATCAACAGCATAACCAGTCAGTGCCTGCATGCTTCAGGTGCACAGTATCTTATCTGTGAAGACGCAACAGCCTATTGATCTAAAATGTATAGTTGATAATACTGCTAAAATGGAAAATCATTTCCAAAGGTATTAAAATGGCTTTTTTTCTTTTTGCAATTAACCAGTGCAAGAAGATGCGCACGCTCCTTTACTGGGTAGTTACACTCAGATGGATTTATGGTAACAAAAGATGACATTTGAGTTGCTAATCACGTATCGGGTTCTGAACCGACCAGCATTCCAATTCAAAACAAGACCTTACAAGTACAGCCTAGCCCGTCCAAACAGCTCAAAGAACGACTGGTTTTAAATATAACTAGTATTTTTACACTACTGTCGCTCTTTACACACAGGCAGAATAAAACACTCACGTGTAGAATAACCGTGTTCGACTCTCTCACCTCCGTGCAAAATAACGATTGTCTCAGGCTGTGTTTACGCGGAAACAAAATATTTCAGAATTGTACTGTACCTCTAAACGCTGAATTCACGAGACAAAAACTTGATTTTAAAAATCTGCACAAACAACCAGTCAATCGCATAAAGGTGATGCACTGATAGATGGTTAATACAATATCGTTTGGAGAAAAAAAGGACTCAAAACCAAAAGAAAATGTAAAGGATGATAAAGTTTATGATGCTCCAGTCATTTGATAGTATATTCACTGCGTATTTATTTTTTTATCATTTTATTATTTTATTTAGCATTCATACTGGTATTTTCACATTGAAATCACTTACAGTAAAACACCTGAGTTTCACCAACACCATGCATATTTATTTACGGACCTTTGTCTGCTAGAATGCGTTGACACAATTTCAAGAGAAACCATCAGAATTACTCCCGAGTCATTATTGGCAGGATAGCGGGATACTAGGCTACCGTGCCAAGGTACGTTGCGATCCCCTGAACCCCGGGCTCACGTTTTGCTGTAAGAGGCCAAATGTGAAAGGACCAGAATAGCTCAGCACATGCAATTCAATCCTTGTCATGAGTTTAACTGCTGATAATCGTTTTGAGAGCCTTAGCACACTTTCGTGGCCAGAAATCGTGGTGCTGTGTTGGTCAAACAACGCCTTCTTGCAAACACGTGTTCTTATTAGCGATAAATCTCAACAGCCTGACTTCTGGCGCGCGCGCGCGCTGGCGGTCTATGAAAATCATACAAGTCATTTCGCCCTAGCAGCGTCTCAAGCACACGCGCATATTGGCTACCTAATTCGTATTTAAAACGTCAATAACACCTTTTTATATGTAAAAATATACTCACTGGAAGAAACTAAAATTGGAGCTTTGGAACTTCTTAAGTTCACCAGTGGGGTTTTTATTAGCCTGTCCACAATTTTCCGAATGCCTGAGGTCTAAAGTGGAAAAGCATAAAACGCAAAGTGTTTATTTATTTTAGGAGATCCTCCTAGTGATAAAAATGTGATGGAGAATCCCTCGGGAAATGACTGAGATGTGTTAAAGCAATGGACTAGCAGGAACATGTTGTCGGTCGATAATTGATAATGACCCTGGGACGTGCCATCACTGAGCTGTGTCTGTCTGATTCTCACAGCATCTCTGGCGGACACGATGCCTTGGCGCATTATCTCTAACTCATTACTTCTCGGCGGGTTGGCTTTCACGAAAGGTTCGAGGCCTGCACGCCCCCGGTGCCCTGGTAACTGCGGCTTTCGCGTGCTATCCAGATCTGGAGAAAGGACAACAAGCGATGGAAATCGATGGAATTTGAGACAGAGAATGCATTAAGAGTCTGAGCTTTTAGAAAAGGGGACTCAGACGACTGATGGAAAAACTAAGACCAGCGGCCTCTGACAGAGTTGTCTATTTGGCAGTCGCGCCTCCTATTGAACCGGTAATTTATTCAAAGGAGATTTTTATCCCCAGCGATCTGATTCTTATGATAATCAACCGACCGAGACCCCTTTCTGTCCCCTTGTCTGGGGTCTACTCTCGGTCCTGACGGTTAAAGCTGATTTGCACGGTTTCACCCTGTCGATTCAGTGGTCACATTCCTAGACACTTACAGAGAAAAAGCCAAAGACAAAGGGTTGCTGGGAGCAAGTGCACTTGATTTAGACTGTGGGTTACAGTTAAAGGAGTCCAAGTCAAAGTGGTCTTGGTTTTTCTACAAAAGGCACTTATTTCACCACTGCACTACAACAATCAAGGCCTTGCTGAGGCTCAGATGCAGAAAAAAACACATGATGCATAGTGAACATGCACATTTACACAGGAAATGTTCTTTTTTGAGAGTATACACTAAACAAAGCTTAACCATTGCATGCACGTTATACTAAAATTATAAATGTTATAGAGACTATTTATCCTACTGTTATAATTGTTAACAAAAGAGCGCACATTAAAATGCTTCTTACATTTAAAAAGCCTTGCATTGCTAATTCAAGAGGGTGGGGACAAATTGTACCCGCAACGTGTCATAAGGGGAGGGCTTAAAATATGCTATATGTTTTTTGGCTTGCAGGTTGAGGCCCACAAGCGTTTAATACGCGGAATGATAAGAGGGGGGACAACGAGCAGCTCATTTCACTCTCCGTAGGGGAGGAGAGGAGCATCTCAATGGGAAATATGGGTGAAAAGACTGCGTGCAGCCCGATACGGAGACGCTGAATGGATGGGGCCACTGCAACGTCACGCGGAGCCGCAGCCATGAAGCGGAGGACCGAAGCGCTAGACAACATTCTGGAGTGCACGAAGCTGGCACGCGCACATTTATCATTGCGATCCGTCCTAAAGATCATCGATGCCCGTGAATAGGAGTGAGTATACGCTAATACTTACGTCTGTTTTGTAGAATGCATTCATAAAGCCATTGTACGAATTCTGTAATCGTGTTTTTCAGGGTGAAGCGAGAATTGATAGAAATAAGTCCCAGAACAGGTTGCGCGTGTAGCGGTCCTTGTAGGGTTTGGCGCTCGAGACGCGCTGCTGTTGGAGGTGATAAGGGCGCATGCATCCTTCTTGAACGCAATTAACGGAAAATAGTCAATAATATCATTTCGGTAGTCATTTTATTTTTCATAGAAAGCCGCCAGTAGATGGTTAGGAAGGTTAGGAATCCGTTATACGGGTTCTCTTTTAGAAGACTCAACTCAGAAGTCTGTATCCCTTACTCTAATTTGTAAATTATTGGCAATTAATAAGTCAGTGCTTTTTTTGGAATTCATTTATTTAATTATTACTTGAGTATCTTTGTAAACGTCAGCGTCAAATGCATTTTTAAAGGAGAAATTAGAATTACATCAGTGAGCTTTATGTTTGAATTAAAAGACTTCATGTATAATATTTACCGGTTTTGTGATAAACAGGCAGTGCGGGAAAGCTCGTGGTTTGTTTTATGATTTTTGACTGAATCTTCTTTTATCATTAAGCCACAGAATAAAACAAGAATAACAGAAATAATTCGCTTGTATTATTCATTCAAACTACACAGGAAAGCTAGAATGTATATTTACAGAAGAAGTGGCCTATTTTGCAAAATTGTATTGTGTGATGTTTATGAGAAACAGGCCTGTGCGCATGACGTGTCTAATCCTGATGGCCAGCGTTCAGATTTATCACAAGGCCGAATCTGCTCTCCACGTGCCTCTTTCACGCGCGTTCTGCTCAGTCCCCTTTATCTTATTTCGTGTAAGGGGGCATGTTATAATTCCTTAAGTTTGGGTTTTATCGGTTTATAAAAAACATAGCAAATATAGATAGACTTTGTAGGGCTACATTATTAAAAATATTACCAATACGATTGTGACAACTGACCGAAGGATGACCAGCGTCACTCATGTATTGAAATCTTACTGCTATCACAAATCTCGTCCCCTCTCTTGCACTATACACCATGTCCATTAAGGCATTATGTTAAGATATCAGCAGTCTAAAGTAACCTATGTGAGGGCAAATTGTAGGCTACATTTGTGACACTTAAAAAAGTTGTAACGGGTTATAGGCTATATCGGGTTCGTTTCCCAATCGCGGACGTTAAGGTGTGGTCTACCTCATATCTCTTGCTCATGCGGGCTGTGTTATGGCTGGCGTATATCATTCCCAAACATACTACACACCCCTGTAACACTCGGTCGGAAAGGAATTTCTAAAGAAGAAAAAAGAAAGAAAGTTCTTTTCTCACGTTGTCCTCTCTTTGCTTCTTTTTCCCCATGTAGGACGTCCGTTAGAGAAAGAGAGAGATTTCACACGAGGGACAGTTTACAGAGGTAGCTACAAATATAAAGATATTCGTATTTTAATATTCTTACTGTTATCGTACTTAGCCTACATCGTACACACACAGAGGGTACGAACACAATCATACACAACCACGAACACATTTGTAGTGTGTGAAGTAGAGAGTAGGCCTATAGATAGCTTTTTATAGCTACACTTAATTTTAGGCTAAGAACATTTAGATTTGTAGGCTATTTATTTTATTTTATCTCACGGTTAATATAGTGAATATAAATAAAGCCCACATGACAATAATCATTCCAATTATTTTGAAAGCAATTTCCTCGACAATTAGACTATAGCAATATTTAGAGTAACGTAACAAACTTTCTAATTAAGAAGTTTCGTCAAACTTGTATGTAGGCTTATTTATAGTCTGTTAATTTCCGTTTCTTATTCGTCTTTAACTGCTTCATTTTTAATTCACATGTTAATAGGTTTTCAGTCACTCGTAAACAGCTAATAAAATGAATGGCTTTGTCCATGTTGTCTTGCACGCCTTTTACACCAAAACAATCCTTAAAATAAATTCAGATATAGCCTACCATATTTAAAGACGCAAATGGACACAAAGAAACAAACAGGCCTCTGTTGCTTATTCTTACTGAAACCTATTCCTTTGAAAACATAATGTCAATCATTAATAGCCTATTTATTCTGATAAAATCTTAAAGTAGCAATATATTTTAGCCCAGATTTGTTTGATTCGAAAGATTAAGATTGAATTTTTTTTTATCCTAGAGCTAATCGCTTCTCACACGAAAACTAATCACGACTGTGTCTTTGAGGTGTTAGGTGGATATATTTAAAGACAAGTTTATGAAACCAACTATCTGAAAGATTAGTTAATTAATGTCCCTTTCCGTTAATTCTTAGCATCAATCAACATTTTTCAATCAAAAAGCAGGAAACCTTAGTGACGCAGCATGTGATGTGAATATAAGCAATGTGATTATCTCACCGCTACCATTAACAATACAAATAAAAAAAACAAACATGCATAAACTAAAATAAATTATTATTATTAACTAATTTTATTACTGTCGTTGTGATGCTGGTGGTGTGATATAATACTCATAATAATTATAAAATAATATTAATAATTATTATTCTATTGACATTTCAATACAGAATTGTGAGTTTTTTTCTGTATGTCAGAGCATGCATGTGTCTACCTGTGTGTCGTATATAAGCATGTCTGTGTGTGCAAACTGTTCATTTACAGGGAAATGTTTTAGCATTCTAATTTACAGTCAAAAAGGCTAGCTGGCTGAGGACATTTTGTCCCGTTAACAATGTGCTGGTGCCGTTAGTAAAATAATTAGATGATGAGCTGTGTGTAGAGTAAATAAAAGTGTTTGAACTCGCCCTTGTGTTGCCATTTCCACTGAGCTTGAAAGGCTGTAATAAGTGATGACACTCTCTCTCCCTCTCCCTCTCTTCTCTTTGATTGCAACACCTCTGAGAGTGTATGGGGAGGGGCTCCTCTCACACAAAGGCTTTTAATTGGACCGGCTCCTCTTTTATTTGCATAAAATCAGACTGACTGTGAGTCCTGAGAAAAAGAGAGAGAAACTGAGAGACAGAGAGACCTCATGATTCTGCCACTTAGCACTGAAAGACAGGCTTTTGAAACACAAACAACAGCGACTTGAGGGTAAATTTGCGGAAAACTAAAACAACCAGTGTTACTATTCTTTTTGCTTTTTTCCCCATCAGCACAGTCAGGGTCTTTTTTCCCATTTAAAAATAAATCCCAGCCATTGCGGGCCATCTCTCACCCATGGAGAATGATCAGCCTGCAATGCAAGACAGAGACAACAAGCAGTGAATGAACCCCTTGCATATCTAAAAACCAGTTCAGACTGGATTAACAGACTGGTGAACTCATATACTTGCAGGTTTTAACCAGTCAGCACTGAAAGGAGAAGTAATTAGTAGTCAGCACAGTTGTGATCATTAATGAATGACTTGTGTTAAACGCATCAGGTTTAATTAACACTAGTGTTCAATACTAAATACAGTTGACTCCAATCCAGTCCTAATTACAAAATTAATAAAAATTCTTCTCTTTTCAGGTCCCAGTTCAAACCCCGGTTGGGTTTTTTTATTTGGTGGAAGAGGACGGGTGGCCGGAGGGGTTGGCTGTTATCTTTGGTTATCTAGCTGTATGAGTGTTATTCATTCTTCATAAAGCTAGATAACCGAAAGTAACAAGAATCCCATTACACACCTGAAAGGCATCACCCCACCTTGAGATCTGTACTCCTCTCCTCTTCTCTTTTTCCTCCTAAGTCTCCCTCACTCTCTCTCCTCCTCAATCTCTGCATCTTATTGCGAGAGCAAGTCACAAAATGGCCTCCTTCACTGCTGATAGAGAAGGTAAGCAGCATTTTTTTCTTTCAGTTATTTTTTTTGTTTGACAAACAAGCAATGATTGTTCCTTCCTTCACACGCAAAGAATTACGCAGCATCATCTTTCCTCATAATGCCTAATCCTTGTCATTACCCTCCTTATAATGCATGTAAAAATAGTGTTTCCACTCTGGGTTGGTGCTAATGTGATTGTTAAAGGTGCATTAACCTAGAACTAAAGGAATATGCAAGTACAAAACAGCTATCTATTTTTGTTTTTCGGAGACGCCTGTTATGGAACTTGTTCATATTTGTCATCCTTATGTGCATGAAAAATGAAAGCAAACAAATCATAAGAGCAGAATGTGAAATGTTCAAACTCAACTGCAATGTCTTTTGATGTAAAATGCATTGCTCAGGGACTAGATCTGGCTAGTATTAGATAAATAAATTGGATGCTGAATTCACAGACACATTGTAAACAAGGGAAAATCAAGAGGAACAGGAAAAATGTACATTCACGCAAGTAGGCAACAACTTTCATTAGAAATAATGCATAGAATGAAAGTAACGCTGATCAAACATCAGCAGGATGCACTGATGAAATGTAGGTTATTTGGTATAATCTGAAACTCTAATACAAAGAAACTGCGGATTTGTATGGATAAAACCTGGTTTATGCGAACATGCAGTGCAGTCTGTAAGCTGCTAGTCTCAAAGCACAAAGCAGCAGGCCGAGGCTTAACACTAGGGCCACATGACGATCACCCACGGGTGCCTGTCTAACACCCAGTCCGGTGCTTTCCGCAGTATTAGTCTGCAGCGAACATACATAGCTCATTCCCTCGATACCATTGTTCAACAAGGTGAGTTGGGACCCCATTTTCTTATTCAATACCAACCCAGACTCTCAGTTCAACTCATGCGTTTGAATAATTAATGGGCTAAAGCGTTCCCACACAAATTTGGCTGCTATTCTAAGCTTCGGATGCATTCGGACCTTGAGCCAGCGCTGAGAAACAAACAACAATTGTTTGAACTTGAATTTGTTACGTTTGTGCTGAGAGTTTCTTGATTGGATGTGACAGTTGGCTGGGTTATAAATGGGGCTGGGATGGAGCCAGCTCGGGGATGGCCGGTTTCTAAGTGGCGGAGCTTGTTGGGATGGTCCTGAATACAGGTCTTTGGGTTCAGCAGCTGAACCTGAACAGTCTTTGGCCATTAGGAGGCCAATACCACAATTGCTATTCGCTATTATGCTTGTGATCAGTGGATGGACATAAGCCACCAGATCATCACACATTTGGACGTGCTAAATGAGATTTAAAGAATCTCATCTGGAATTAACAGAATTACAGAGGATTCAAACTTCTGATTTAGAAATGCTATTAGGAACAGGTGCATTTTAATAGTTGAGAATGGAATTTATGTGGTGAGGCGCTGCATTAGTGTTGTAGCCACAGAGAGTGCTGCTGCATTGCAGGTGCAGGGATTAAACCGTACATCTCTCAGAGCAAAAGAGTAATAGAGTTTGATTGTTGTCACTGAGATTAGATAAATAAGAGTGATCAATTGTGTGTTCATGTGTTTAAAAACTCCACACGCACATTAGCACTGAATAGATCATGTCCTCCAATGCTTTTGAGCAGTCTCTACCGAACACATTTTTTTATTTCACTGACAAAAGCATAATTATTGGTAACTGCCTGTTTTAGAGAAATCTTATAGTTGTTAAAGAATAATGTTTTAGTGCAAAAATATTCTGTGTATTTGGAATAGAGTACTGTAGGCCTACATCGGTCAGTCTTGCATTCGGTTGCATTCAAAGCAACTAAAGCTCAAATCAGATCAGAACTTCACACAGCTCCCATGCAACGCTTTTAATCTCTATTGTTTGTCAAAGTTACTAAAAAGGCAGCTTTAGAGTTTTTGCTGTAATTCCAAATCCGTAAAGGTTTTGCAATAACATGTTATCTTCATTTTGCCTGCTTATAAATGCACTTATTATCGAAAATACCTAAACTGCCACTTACAGATCATATCAATCATTATTGTCTTGATTTGCATTCGCTTTCTTTTTGCTCACTTTACACCAGCTTAGCAGTAAAATGCACATCTTGACATAGTTACATAGCACTAAACCACAGTTACAAAACGTCCCGAAAAGTGGAATAAAAGAGTATATTCTTTAGGTGTATATTAGTAACGTGATGCTCCTTGGCAACTTACTTGAATGGTTAGAATACCTTGACTGTTCGGCATGAAGGTAGTAGAAGGTATGGCATTCAAGCTGGACACGTCAAGGCGTGAGGAATAATGAATGCCATTGCTGCTGGCTTCTAATCAAACTCAGACCACTCTCCTCTCAGTTGGTCTGGGGAGCAGGGAATAGAAAGGAAAAGCGCGAATGGCAGTTTTCTTGCACTTAGCATTTCGAACTTCAAGTGTCAACTAGAAAACCAGGCATTGTGCCCTTATCTTTACCACCCTCCTCCCCTCTCCCGTCAACTGTACTGTCAATAGAGCCAGTCCACTTGTCACAGAGACAATGGATTCCTTTACCAACCTTTTGACAGAGTCCCAGTCACATCAGCCAGACTGCTTTTGGTGAGCGCCGCTCTGATTCCTGCCCCCGGCAATGCTTCTCTTTCTTTGGACGGAACTCACCAACAGAGCCCCAAAATGGCTGCACTGTTGGAGAGGAAACTGAGGAATAGACGCCGTCCTCTCTGACCCCCTCCTGCCCTAACGTCGCCCCAAAGAACTGTGAATTCCCTTTAGGCTGTTAGAGAAGTCAATGGGCCCACACACACAAAAAGGATTAAACACTCAGCAGTAACAGGTGTAGCCAAACGCTGTCCTGACTACATGAAAGGCTGATTCATCACACACGCTGTACGGCGACAAGAAGACCACACCGTTCTCATTTAGACATTCAAATTCAGTCTAAAGGAATGAATGGGTAATTGCACAATGGCTTCGTGTTTAGACCGTGTCTGAAAATAGCTGAATAATAACACCAAACCCTGCTATATGAATTATTTACACTCATAGATTTAAGAAATGTGAGCCGTTGAAGAAACAAATATTCTGTTGTAAAATCATGCATCTGCTCAATTGTCCAATTTTAATGGGCCACTCTGTTGAAAGCTTGGCATGGCGAACTAGTACTCGCTCTGGTGAAATGACATTTTTTTTTTTCTACTGAAGCATCATTTGGATGGCTTTTCACATGCTGTCCACTCTCTGCCACATTGTCCTGCGCTCTCTTCAACACACCTACATGTCCACTGAAAGCACACAGTCCTATTGTTACCTCAGCTGTTAATGTCAGAGGCCTGACAATGGTTCCTATTTGCAGTATTTGCATAATGCACTTTTCCAGCAAGCGTTTGGAGTGGTCTTGAGAGAGGGTCCACTTTATCCAGCCACAGCAAAAAAATGTCAAGTGCCAATTAGGGAAGGTTTGCTGCCTTTCAGCAGAACCCCACCCCTTCAATCCTTCTTTATTTACCCCTCAGCCAACTCTCTCACACTCCGGCCCGGCTAACAGCACCTTAAAACAAAGACCATTTCTACCTCAGCTACCTCAGAAATTACTAGTAAAGACTAGCCCACCAGGCCGAGTTGTTTCCTCTTGCGAGACCATCCACGAGACAATAAAGACTCCCTGAGCTGCCGAGATGATTAACAGGGTTTCATAGTCCATCCTCAAGATGAACCTGCGAGATTGGGCTTCAATTTTGAGCTGGTACTGGTAATTCTGGTGCTAGTCTGGCTAGTATTTTTCCCTCATCTGCAAGCCATTGTGGCAGCTGACCTATAAGAAAAAAAATATGGTGTGCAAACAATTTCAAGTTTGACCAAAAAGGAAAATTTAATTAAATGTGTCATTTTAAAAACTAATAGAATACATTACAGTCAATTTTATTTTTAATTAAACTAGTTTTTTTTTTTATTCCAACATACAAAAGCATTTCAGATGATTTCACGTTTCATCCTCCATCCAAATGAATGTGATGAATCTGACTTCATTATACTTCCAGAGCTCTGTCAACATGCATACTTTCAGAGCAACTTTCAATGTTTAATTTAGAACTAGGACCAGTAGCTATGGATATTTCGAGCTTTTTAACACTCAAATAAGGTTTACATTTTGTGTGCACACTTAAATGCCATAAAGAAAGAGTGTGTTCCAATCTTAAACAGCCATTTTTGTGCTCTCTGGGACACCGTTGTTCCTCCACACGGCGTTTAGTTCTGTTAGCCGCCTCCTGCCACCCAAAGGATTTATCCTTCACTCTCTGTCTCTTTCATTCAATATCTCTGCGTAGATTTTTTCCCAGCCTTGATTCTCAGATGGTTGGGTCTGATTTGCATGCATTTGCATAATGAAAGTCATTTGCATGCTCAGGGCAGTCTTTACCATGAGAACAGACATGAAAAGGTGTGCGCGCGTATGCCCTATCTTGCTTATGCCCTCACATGCTGATGCATTTATGCCCTTCATCTTTCCATTTTCCCTCTCAACCAGACCAACCATCCTTGATGCCAGGGAAAGGGAACAGTGAAGAAGCGGGGCAGGTTGGTTGTGTGGCTGTCGTCCTGCTGGCGTTGCTGCTCCCCTCCCCTTCGCTGCTCGCCTGCCCCCTTCCTCCCGTCACGAGATGCAGTTTGCACAAAGCCACCATCTTAGAGCAAGCGGGCATTAAATGGAAGTGGAAAATAAGCAGGTATGACCCACCATCGCTCTCTTGCGTCTCACACCCTCCTCTCTCTCGCCTCTTCTCGTTTACACGTGCTGTCCCCCTCTCGCTCCCCCTGCTCGAAGGCACTGTTCATTACAGCAGATGTGTTTGTTAATTGTGAATATCACACGTCCTGCTTGTGATAGGCGCTGAAGGGGGCGGGGGAATGTTTTGTAGTCGTTTGCATTAAATCATTCCCCAGCACAATGGCTGAGGCAGAGCTGCATCTGCGGGCATCAACATTGAATAGATCGCCATCAGGGATTCTGCTGCCCCGTCGTCGTACCATGCCAGCCATGGAGATGGCGTGCTGCCATTATTGAGAAGAACAGCAAGACTTCCCCTCCTGTTTTCAGCTGTGGTCGTCCTGATATTAGCTTTCCCATGAGCTTGAATAAGCAAAGTGGATCGCTGTTTTTAGTCTTACATAACAATAAGTGAACATCTCAGATTATTTAGCATCTATTTAAAGACAAACCAATAGGAAAACATGCTAAGAGAGAGCAGGAGCATAGGAGCAGAGAGCGTGATTGAGAGGTCTCAGTGAGGACGGGCTCCTTTTGTACGTCTTGGTTTCTAAGTGTCACGGGCCAGACAAGTCCAGTATTGTTCTCAGAGCCGAGCTTACTGTGCTGCACTGTTATTAAGGCCAGGAAGCTATAAGTTTAAAAACCGCTTAACCAAAACACCAATTAGAGCTGGCTGTGCCTGATTAAGTTAGGTAGCAAAGTAAACAATACAGGCCATTGTCCTTCATTCTCTCAGCATGCTGCCTTTGTTTAAGTCCCATCACTGAAAGTCCAGACAATACCCTGAGTAAGGATATACAGTGGAGGACCAGCATAGGTTTGGCTGTATGCACTTGTAAATGTCATGTGCCATAAAAGTACCATGAGGTATGATGATGGCATTAAATGGCAGTACTATAGTACCATGGTATTTACTTGGCACCTCCCTGTTATACTGTGGAATATGTCCACATGAATATGTAATACCTTTTAATGTTGTAGCATTGTTTTCCAATTAAGGAAACCATTTTATTGCTGAAAATACACTCCTGTTCAAAAGTTTATATATTTTAAAAGAAGTCTATTATGCTCACCAAAGTGCATTTATTTGATCAAGATACTGTAAAAACTGTAATATAGTGAAATATTGGAAATTACAGTTTTTTCTATTTTCAGATATTTTAAAACTGAATTTTCAGCAGCCACTGCTCAGGTCTCCAGTGTCTCAAAAATATACAGAAATTATTTCGATATGCTGATTGTGTGCACAACAAATATTTCTAATGTTGAAAACAGCAGTGCTAATATTTCTTTGATGAGAAGAAATGCCCTAAAAGCAGAACTGAAACAAAATCTTTGGCAACATTATAAATATATTAACTGTCACTTTTGATCAATTTAACTCTCTTGAATGAAAGTAGTAATATCTACAAACAAAATATCTCTATGATCCAAATTTGAACAGTAGTGCATTACTAGGGCATCTACTAGAAACAGATGTCATCAAGCTGCAAATGTGACCATACAAAAACTGCCATCTAGCACTTTTGTCACATTAAAAATGTAATTTTACATGATTGTGTTATATTCCAAAACAAGTATTAAATAGTTCAAGAGTGATAAAACTCTTAATGCAGGTAGCAGAGAATTACAGGATTGCAGTCACACTGGGCCTACAATCATGTCATTGTTTTCGGTAATCTAAGTGCGCCACAGTAAACAGGTGGCAAACTGGGGGAAAGAGTGGCTGAGAGGGACGGCACAGTAAATTATGCACAGTAAAAACAAAGCCAAAGCACATCAGATAAAAAAAAAAGCAAAGAATCTGCAGCAGCTTGCGTCTGGGAGCGTGCGAGGTGGCTGGGGCTTGGGCAAAGGGGCAGACACTGTCCCGTCTGCACACACACACACACACACACACAAGGCTCCTCTTCTCTGAGCAGCTGCTCTTGCTTCTCCATGCAGGCACCAGCCTTGGGAACCACCACGACGAGGCTCCCCCAAAAAATGGGCACCGGGGCCCCCCAAAGTCTGAGTCTGTCTGCCCCCCCTTCTCTGTCTCTCCCTCCCCCTCTTGACGATGATGCTGGGTGCCTGGGAAGGACTCGGAGTTCATGGTCAGACTGCCTATTGAGGTGACAGGCTGACTGTTTGCTCAATTCAGTCTTCTATTCAGCCGGGACAGGAGGAGGGAGACAGAGACACAGTAACACTCCAATGAGTATTCATTTAGGGAAGACAACCGGAGGGAAATGCGAAAGAAAGAATGAAAGAGAAACAGAAAGGGTGGTGCGTTTTTTGCAACACGATACCAACGCCACCATCATACACAAGCTTTCACTTATCCTGTTTTCTGACAATGAAACTGAATGATAGAGTCATTGCACCCCTATAAATATAAACGAATGTGGATGTTTGATCAGCTCTTGTGTTCTTAATCACCTGCATGCCTTTAAGCCGCGTGAAGCAACTAAACTCTGGAGTTCTCCGGGTTTAGGTTCTGTCACATGCCTCCTCTTTGCTTCAGTTCCACGTCGTACCAAGAGCACAGCCACAGTCAACTTCGGCCTCAATCTCTCGACCTGGCACTCGCTGCTGCCTTAAAGTATCCTACAAAACAGAAAATATCATTAAAATTCCATCTTAAAATACAAAGGCCAGTCCTGATTAGATACATATACAGGTTTCATGATCAAATGATCAAAAATTTGATTTTACTAAGCACATTTCCTGTTTATTTTGTGTCTTTTCAGGTTTTTAGAGGCAAGTCGAATGACGTGAAATGGAGGATCGGAGCTGAAACGGGCTGATGGAGTCAAACGGGTCTTTACTGTGCATATGCCCCAACATCAGATGAAAGACAGCACTTTAATCTACATGACTTCAATCTTTGCCATTTTTGTAGCAGGGCCAATGTTGTGAGCCGAGTATATGCATGTGTGTGTGTGGAGATAAGATGAGAGAAACTCTTTGTACGGGTCGGAGTCAAAGTACTCCTCAAATTGTGTATTTGGACAAGCGCACTTGTTTGAGATTGTCCAAGTACAAAAAGTTTGTATTTGGGTAGTTCTATAGTCATTTTAATGAAGGTTTTCTAGAAAATGTCATTTTAAAGGACAATCAATTAGGTACTTTTGGATAAAAAGGAAAGAAAGAATTTAAAAATGTATAAATATAATGCAGTTCTATGTAGTCTATCATGGTGCAATCTTTAGCATTACGCACTTTATAACACACAAACTGATTTTTTTTTTTAGTTCTGTAGTTTTCAGTATTAAAGGAAAATGTAGTGGCTTATGTACATTCCCTAATGTATTTCTCCAATAACTGATTACTAAATGAAATCTAACATGAATTATTAGAAATGGTGTGTGAGGCTCTGTAGATTCTGCATGTATGAGACCCACGGCAGCGGTGAACGATACTGCACTCTGATTGGGCAGCTCAGTGTGTTGTGTGTCACACACTTGTTGGAAAGAGAGCTGTTGTCTTTAATTTCTATGCAATTGCGTTGGGGTTGCAATCACCTGGAGGAGAAGGCAGATCAGAGCAGCTATTTATGAAAGCAGGTTAAATCTGTTTTAAGATGCGAGAATACGTATGCATATTTAATTCCTGCTAAAACTGGTTTCAAACAACAAACTGGGAAGTCATCGACCACTAAAAAGCTTAGCTTTTGTGTTTTTTTGTTGTTGTTTGTTTCAGCATTTAAAATAGAAACAAATTTTAGGGGTATTAAATGCTCTCTAAATGTCTCTCTGTATTTTGTGTTACAATCAATCACGGCTGAAGAATTCAGTTCGATATGCAAATATACGTTTTAAAAACGTATTACAATTTGAAGACAATTGTGCAATCTATTTTCATTTGCCTTAAAATCATTTTTAATTACAGCATTATCCTTTCAGTAAAACTGAGATAATCTGTTTTTTATTTCCCCACAAAATTTGACAAATCAAGCAAATGTGAAGACAATGGATTGATCAAATGGGGCCTTTACTATGCAATTTATAACTTTTATATTTTTCTGGGATTTTGTAGAAAGTCATTTTCAGCTAGTCATAGTCCTGTAATGATAACGATAGTAATTGACATCATACTTTAACCTGTAATGCTATAGTTCTATTCATCGTCTTGCTGTATGTTTTTATTTCATATTGCAGTTGAATGCAAATGTGTAAGATATTTTTGCTTCCTAATTTTTTGTATTTCCGCATGTGCCTTTTTAATGTCCTGGTATGAATATTAATAAAAATTTACTTTAAAAACAAGCTTCTGCTGTTGTCAGTTGTTTGTTCAACTATCAATGAAGCGCATCCAGTCTAGAGTATTACTGTCCAACAAGATTTCTTGGCTGCTCAGATCTGTGTGGCTGTGTGCCAGGAGACAAGGTACATTAGTGTACAGTAGGCTGTAATGCTGCTGATTTGACACACTTTGGTGAGACTGATACTGTGCCTGAATTTTAACCAGTCAATTAAACAATCAAAATTAAACCTTACAGAGTTTCTGTGTTTATGGCAATAATTTGGAGTTTTTAAAAAGGTTGTTAGTTAGGGGGTTAGAACATAATTTCAGTAAATGAATCACCATGTTCAATAGCATCACTTACAGAAGTAAAAGAGACACAAAACGGTGGTCTTTGTGCCCTTTGAGCTGCAAAGAGAACAAAAAAAGAAAGAGTTATATACATCCACCTACCAAAACATCGCACACAACACTGCTGGAATTCAATATAAACCAGGGCAATAAGTGAAGGACATCAATGAGTGATCGTATCCTTCATCCATTCTGCCTAGTCAGTCAATGACTACTGCTAACAGTTTGAAAAGAAACCGTCTTCAAAGATTCTTACAAGTGAACAGAACTTTGTACGTTTAAAATACTTTACGATTTTATTCAAGGACAGTGTTATTAATATTTTATTAAAGTATTTAATAATATGACATTTTTACACAGTCTCTCTCTCTTAATATCTCTGGATATTAATTAAAGGTACTTTGAAAATAACCCTGCAGTCACACTTTTGCCTTAAACTCCTAATCTACTGCTTATTAATTAGTAAGGTTAAGTTTGGGTATTGGGTAAAGGATTGAATGTAGAATATGTGCTTTATTAAACAGCCAGTATATATATATAATATATAATATATAAATAAAATACACATATGCATTTATGAATTTAAGAAAATTAGGTTTATTTTAAATATATATAATATAAATGAGATGAATATGGATATATGCACATAAATATTTTGGAAATATGTATTGTATGTATTTATATATACATAATTAATGGACACAGTACACATATATTATGTAAACAAAAACTTATTTTGGGTGTGCTTAATCTCAGTTAATCTATTGACAGCACTACTAGTTAATAGTGAGAATTACCATCACTAGGATTTTGGAACTGTTTTGGGACATTATAAATAATGTTATACTGTAAAAATATAATATTACTAAATAAACAATTAATTATAAAATTACAAATGACGTATATTAATAATTTACCTCTTTCTACTGACATTTTCTCCACCAACCGCTGAACCATATGTGTTTAGGATAACATTGGCAGGATTGCATCGGTGGCCTTCAAAATGAAGATGAGGGGATCTCGGCAGACTTGTTGTCTTCCTCCATGTACTGTGTGTGAAGGCTTTCAGTTGAAGCCTTGATTCCCGGCGCACACGCATGACTTCAAATCTCCATCTTAGTAATCAAATGCTGAACAATTGCTGTCATCTGCTAACTGCAACATTGTCATCAGTCATCAGTAAATCAACATTGATGTTACTTTGTTGAAAAAAAATTGCTCTTTGATTTTGGCTCTTTGAAGCCAAAAATGCTTTAGTTTACATTTTATAAAAGCACTGTATAAAAATGACATACAGTTAATTACAATACTGATGTAAGAACATAATTGTAGGGCTCTTGTATTTTAAGTATTATGTCAAATCCTAATAGAAATGACTAAAAACTCCAAATACTGGTGGGTAAAGATGATAAAGCCTGAAAGAAGAAATAGGACATTGCATTAAAGATTTATTATCCACAATTAAACATAAAAAGCTTTTCAATAAGGCTATAGTTTAAAACTACAAAATTAAAACAAACAAACACACACACACACACACACACAAATCCGAGACCAGACACACTGTATTTTAGTGGTACCTAAACAATTTGGTCATTGTGATGAAAGCTGGGAAAACAGAGTTCATGATTACAAGGATATAATTTATCAAGCAGCGCTTATATCCCCATGAATCACCACTTCATTGTGTCTTTGACAGCTCCACTCCAGTCCTGAGCTGCGTCTGACCTGGTGTCTGCCTGGTTTGCAAATCCTGTTCAAGTTGCTGAAGTCACTCGCCTAAAACAAAAGCAAGTAAATACAAGATGGAGGATGTGGGAAAGGAATTCGAACCCTGGATTTGCCTCATGGGAAAGCGAACAGCCCCAATGGACCCGCCGTGCTGGTTTGAATGACGAGAGATCGGAGAGAGGAGTCAACGCAGACAACGCAACAATGAGAGTTTAAGGGTGAGAAGGAGGAGAGGAACAAGAGAATAGACCTGAGGTCAAGTTCAAGGCCATTCTCACTGTCTGGCGATGTAAATGAGGTTTAACACACACACATATATATACAAACACATCCACCTAATCAAATTCACACTTTTCCCAGCCCACGCAGCAATCCCTCAATACAGTATCTGCAATGAGCTAATGTTTGTGCAACTATTATTTTGTAGATTTAATAGGCTGTTTACACAAAAGCTCATTTTCACCTCAAATATAAAAAAAATGTGATTTTATTTCCCAATTATGAATTATGCAATGTAACATTATATTTTGCAATTTTTTTTTTTATGTTTTGCTCTGAGCTAAAAATAGGCTTCATGAGTCTTAGCAACTGCAACATAGTAGAAGAAAAAAAAAGATTTTATTATTCACTTTAAGCTATTTTTTATCTAGATTTAGATTCTAGAGATCTTCCATTATTGATGCAAACTATTGATTTTACTGAAACATGTCTCTAAAAACTACCTTACATTCTCACAAATAAAGGCTCTGTACTGGCATCAGTGGTTCCACAAACAACATCCGTGGAACCTTCCATTGCACAAAAGGTCTCCTTATTATAATGGGAAAAAAGGTTCTTTTAGGAACTGTTCACTAAAGGTCATTTAGGGAACAAAAATGGTTCTTCTATTAGCATCACTGTGAAAACCTCCTTCGGGAACCTTTATATTTAAGAGCGCAATTTATGTGATTATTTGTGAATCATCTAGAAATAACGTCCCGAATGGTGAATTTCCAGCACATTCTGCACAACATACACACAAAGACAAACCACATCCTACATTATAATGAGTCAAAACGGCTGTCACTTGCTGATAGACTGTCAGAAGGATGCCTGTTCATTTGAAACAATAGAAAGCTGGCTGCAAAGATATACAAAGATTCACTGATAAATATCAGGATTTATTTACAGATACAACGCTGAATCTTAATTGCAGACGAAGGATTTTTTTTATGACTTTTTTTCCTACAGTATATGATTTGGTGTATTATTATGTGCTGATAGGCAGGACCACACACACACACACAAAGTCGTACAGTCTCTCACCCACACCCAGAGAACGTGCACAGCCTCCCAGTGCTGTTCCACAGCTGCTGTGAGTCGGCTTTGTGCCATGCTCCACCTCACTCTCTCCCTCTGTCTTCTCTCGCTAGCTTTCATGCTGCCTCCTGGTAGCCGTAGCAACTGATGGCACTGACTCAGAGAGGAAACAGGTCTGCAGCAGAGAACAACACTTGCAAGCACACACACGCACAGAACACAAATCTATGCCAGTGCACAAACAAACAAACACTCGCAGCAATGGAAACATACACTTGTGCCACAGCTCGCACACATACAAAAACATATTGTATGAATACATTCTGAAATATATAATGTGAAGTTCAATCTCTAACAGACTAATACAACGCTTTTATATTTGAAGAGTCATAACCTGTATAGAGTATACGGTAGATGATGCATCTGGTTCTGGACTAATTACAGTGAATCCAGACTGTAACAGTTTATAAACACAAGCCTAAATAAATGAGTGTTTCATCAGAAGCAGACCGCAGGTAAATGTGTGGATACTCTGCTGATTGACAGGACCACCAACGCAAGGGGGCTGAGGGTTTTGTGTTCTGTGTGGACCTTAAAAAGCCAGTTCTAAAATAATGTGCACTCTCGTTTGAAAATGAAGGGTCAGGAAGAGGTGTTCTTCTGAAAAGTGTCTCACAAAGTCTACAATTATTTAATCTAATGTTCAATTTAAACATTAAATTCATTCATAGCAAAGCTACATTTTCAGAATTCCTTAGGATTAGGATTCCTTTATTTCATGACTCTTGAAGAAAATTACATTTTGAAATACAAATCTTTTGTAACATTATAAATGTCTTTAATGCCTTTTGATCAAAATGCAAATGCATACTTGCTGAATATAAGTATGCATTTCTTTCAAATATATTCTTTTCTGACCACTATATGTGGAGTGATTCAGTCATAATTTACATATTTGGCTTGACGAAAAGCATTCAAGTTTAATTATATGAAATCAAAATATGTGACCCAGGATCACAAAACCAGCCATAATCTAAAATTTTACAAAACTGAGATGTATAGATCATATGAAAGCTCAATAAATAAGCTTTCTATTGATACATGGTTTGTTAGGATAGGACAATATTTGGCTGAGATACATCTATTTGAAAATCTGGAATCGGAGGGTGCAAAAAAATTTAAATACTGTGCAAATCACCTTTAAAGTTG
>JAUCMT010000032.1:13231885-13256076 GCA_032357475.1 Enteromius thamalakanensis
ATGTGACCCTGGACAACAAAACCAGTCATAAGTGTTAATTTTCTAAAATTGAGATTTATACATGATCTGAAAGCTTCCCATTGATGTATGATCTGAGGGTACAGAAAAATGTAAATGCTGAGAAAATCACCTTTAAAGTTGTTTAAATGATGATCTTATCAATGCATATTACCAATCAAATTGACAATATCTTCATGAAACATTATCTCTGCTTACTATCCTAAGGATTTTTGGCAAAAAAGAAAAATCTATAATTTTGACCCATGCAATGTATTTTTGGCTATTGCTACAAATATACCCCAGCGACTTAAGACTGGTTTTGTGGTCCAGGGAAACATTTATGCTACATTTTTAGGCACTGGTCTCTTGGCAAAATACCAAGGCCATATACAAACCGGGCAGTTATTACTAAAGCAACGGTCTGCAAAATCTACAGGAACGAAGACACCCTACTCAAACCAAACCAGGCCCCATATAATGTTTTAAAGTTGCTTTTATTAACAACAATCAATATTTCATGTCCATTGACCACCTACAATATTATCAATGACCCATGGCCTAGACTACAGCATTGAACAGCATGTATTGAGAACCTACTACTGCAGCAATTTTACACCAGCGATTCTATGCAACGCTAGGAGAAGCTACAACCGTAATCCTTTAGGAATTTGAATTAAACCTAAATCTGCTGGTTAAACAATGACTGATCAAACTCAGCCAGGATTAATATAACAGGGGAAAATGAAAATGAAATGAATTTTTAAGTTCAGCATAGCACTTCTTATACCAAAATAAAAGGGTCTTTTAATTTCAGGTGTTTGAGAAGGAATCAAAAATCATAATAGGAGATGATAGACCGAATCAAGGTTTTAAGTGGCATTTAAGATTTAAAAGGTATAGTTCATCAAAACTTATGTTTTCCAAAACTGCATGACTTTCTTTCTCCACCAGAACACAACTTTTAAAGAAGTAGGTTGAGAACCAGTTTTGGTTACCAAAAGTTCCACAGGTGAAATAAAGTCATACAATTTTTGAACGGTATTAGGATGAGTACGGAGTAAATTATGAAAATGTTTATTTTTGTGTGAACTTTCCCTTTATTGTACTGGCTTTATTGAGACAACGTTAATGTGATTTTTTCAGAAGTTCCCACAAAATGCTATCCATGATTCAGACAGATATGAGTCCATTCATTATCATGGAGTGACATGAGATTTGATGGGAAAGGCTTTCTCTGTGGCATGATGTCGTAGATACAGGAGGCCACCGTGCTCTTCTGAGAGCACTCTTTAATGCCGTCTCTAATATATCACATATGGTCTCGGGATTAAGCGGAAGACAGACAGGAACACACATAAAACAGAGGGCCTGAACACTGGCTGCACTCCACAATGACACTTTTAGGGGGCTGGAACCCTTAATTAAAGCACAGACGTGAAAAGGGGGCGCAGACAGAGAGGGGAGTAGAAGAAAAGCAAATGAGACGAGTCCTTCAGACTGTCTGGGAAAGAGTGTGGGAGCGTGTTGCCCCTTGTACATGTGTGCACATGTTTATGTGTGTCGTGGGGGGGTGGAATAGACTTATATCATATCAAACTGTAACATACACAAAAACTTTAAAACATATTGCTTCATACTAATGTGCTGTTCTTATATTTCAGACCAACACATCACCATACTACATGGATGTAGGGCACTGCACTACACACCAGTCTTCTGTGTGAGAAGCACAAAGAGTAGGGGTGAAAGGTCAAATAAGCACACTAAGATGGGTGGCTTTCTCATGCTAATTGCCATACCAATGCACCCCCAGTTCTGTCTGATACAGAGTTTTGGGGCTCCCTGATGGCACTGGGTAACATCCTCCATGAGCATCCTGGGAAGTGGGTGGTAACTGATGGTATGTGTCAAGGATGGATAAAAAGTGAAATATCGTTTAGCCTCGTGGGGAGACAAACGACGACAGGCCGAGACATTAAAGATTTTGTGAAAAGAGCGACGTCTAGACACGAATGAAAGATACTTGAGGCCTCGTTGAAGTAGATTGGATTGTTTGTTTCGAAACGAGTCATGCTGTTGAACTACACTGAGACTGGAAAAGACGGTGTTGTGTGCGTTTACATGCATGGATTTCCAATGTGGAGAAAAATATTTGATTTACACTGTTTCACGTAAATTGGGTTAAAGTAACATCAACGTGAGAGAATGTGACAGATGGAAGATGTTGAATTTTTTTAAATATTGCATCACAACGCATCAAAAAAAGGGCAGAAAAGGCAGTGACAAAACTTAAATTCTAAGGAAAGCACCTGATAGATTTGGATGGGAGTCAAAACCACCCAAAACCACAAACGTTTATTTAGCCATTTAAAATTAAATAAGCCTAATCCACAAACTTCAAAAACCTTTCTGAATTATATATATATATATAAACTTTTTTTTTTTTTTACTTCTAGCTGCTACACAACTGCAATTATATAGCTATACACAGATAGCAACAAATATCAACAGGGCATTTTTCTACTGTGTGCAATTATTTTTAAGTACAGTCAACCTGTAAATGCAGTTACTTGCTAATCATTATCTAATAATGATGGTGGATACAGAATTTTGCTGACTTGGAGCCAACTTCTGAAAAAAAAAGAGAAATCCATTAGTCTAAACTGTGTGCCAATTAAGCCTTAATAGCTGAGAAACTGTTTGGAAACTCAAACCTCACACTTCCCTAATTCTCTCACTTTTTTAATCACCCCTTTGTCATTTTCTAAACTAAAACTCACACATATTTAATTTTTAATCACAAGCTTAATTACAGCTGCTAAACGTGTAGTTGTGTTAAATTCAAAGAAACGACATAGCTTCACGATCAATGTATCAGCGGTTTCAGACGCTGTCATTGACGTGACAATCCGTGAAATTGTAATGAAGCGAAACCGCGCGCAGCCGCAGGGTGTGTCTGGGAAACCACAAAGCACGACTGGTTTCTTTCTGTAGCCACCGTGATAGCGACTCTCGGGGACGAAAGGGTTAACACTACCAACTTGACGGACAATAACTTATAGCAGTGACAGATGAAAGTGAGTTATCGGATCAGACACTGATCGATTTGCCATTAAATAGCGACATCAAATGTTAATACTGGCCTAAAGACCACCATCTATGCAAAGAAAACGAAAATGGCAATATTAGCCAATACAATAGATACAATTAACGTTAGATTTATAAATAAATAATTGTGTGAATGCAACGCAAACCGCACGGTTAGACTGCATCAGCCCACACAGTGCTGTTTTATTCTATTCTATTTCTATTTATAGGCTATTAAAATAATGTTTGGTATATCATTAAATTTGTTATATATTAGAAATGCAGAGCAAATAATAATAACATAAATAAATACCTATAAATAAAAGTTAATTTAAGAAAGAAGGGCAATGTCAATCATTAGAAATTACAATGAAATCATTAAAAAAACGTCTGTTCTGTCCTACATGTTCATGAAATCTTCCTTAATTTTTTAATTAGTCTATTTTATATTAAGTAAAAGGAAAACACTGTTGCTCTTAACAACTTTAATGCAACTACTAGTGAAAAGCCCAATTATAATGCTTCCTTTTTTTGTTCATTTTTCGTTCTTTTGATGTTAAATATAATTGCATGGCTATACAGTTCATGGTGTGGAACTTCATCATGCCTGTGTTGAGAGCGAGGCCCCCTCATTAGTGCGCGCGCATCTTATTTTTCCTCCTTGAGGAATTATGTGACGTCAGCCTCAATTAACAACACAGGGTCAACGGGATTAAAACACAGGCTACCAGTTCTCACAGTTTCCCTCGCATCAAAGTAAAGCGCCTTTTGTTTACTGCGCGCATTCTATACACTGCAGGACCCAATTAAAAACCGGAAAACAGTAAATGAAGGCAATGAGATCATTCACGGACCCGCTGATATTCGTTCCAACCAATCATATTGAGCCAAATAAACCCAGTGATTTTCTAAACGCAAATAAGGTTTGTGATTGGGAGGGGGATGCAGACTCATTTCCGAGTGACTGAAACGTAAATATCCTTTTAAAGGCATATTTTTGTTATAGCATTCGTTTCATTTTGATGGTCTGCAGTTAGATAAATTATTATTTGTAAAGGTTTCACGTATGTTTATTTAGCTCTTAAGTTACACAATGTACAGGCTACCAACGTGTACAATTAAAAATAAGACATCAGGATACACAGCAATAAAATATTTGTTGAGATGTGTCAAATATGAAAGAAATCATGCTGATCTGATTATTTTAATTTCAATCCAACCAGTGGTCAACTGACAACCATCACTATCGGGATGTTTAGCTTCTTCACATTTTCAGAAATTAACCAAGTTGCATACTTTTTAAAGACCCTTCGAATTAATCAGAAGGCAAATGTTTTTATTGCCAAGAAAAGGTAAAAACTGTAAATTGTTTAGCACAATTGTTTTTGCGTCAAGAATATTAATATATAAATACTTGCCAGTCGTTTTATGATGCCACTTAAAATAATTTATTAAATCGTGCATTGTTTTGATAAAAGACCTATTTATTCGAGACAAACATCTAAATCGCTTTAATTTTACGTTAATTTTAAACAATTAGTAGGCTAAAACATTCAAAACATGAGAACAGAAATTACAAAATGCAAACAAAAGCAGGATAATAAATGAAAACAAAAGAATTAGAAGTTGACTACTGTATAAGTTACCCAACACAAGTGGTCCAAACACAACATAAATGTTTTACAGTCTGATGATAACTTCCGGTTACACAAACTTTTTTTAATCAAATTCTTTAGAAAACCGTATATGTACTATTACGTGAAAGAACAAATTAGCAGGTCTATACATGAATGTGGATATATGGGAATGAAAAAGTTCGCCATATGCAGGGACAAAATATGTTGCTGCAAAGAAGCATATATTTTTAGAGTCAAAGGCCTGGAGCGGAGTGAGGTGTAGTGAAGCAAGTGTAAGATCAAAAGCTGTATTTCAGAGAAAGAATAACATGTGCCAGAGAAAGTGAAGAGCTGGATGATCCACGGCGCTTAAGCGTGGGCTCGCCTATACACTTTTTCCGGGTTTGATGTCAGCCGAAGGGTGGCTAATGAGAGACGACAAGCGACTGACGAAGGGACGAGAGGTAATTGGCACGGAGTCGTGGGAAACCATAAACAAACAGCTGCCAATGGTATTTTGTTTTTCTCATCCCTTATACTATTGAAAGGAATCAGAAGCGGAGCTGCTCACAGGCAGCTGGGAGCGGAGAACGCGCGAGAGGCCCAAATAACAAGCTTAGGGATTATATACAGCGTGCCACTGCCATCACACATCACAGGATCATCAACACTCAACATTATATATTCACTCTTTCCGACTGCTCACAGAGAAAACTCATCGTTTTCCCATCACGGCTGCTGTTCGTCAAAAATACGTAGCCTACCTTATTCACAGCAGACGCCATTTTTAATTTTTTCGCCAATGAAAAACAAGCTGTGAGAGGGGTTATGTGCCTGTATGACTATTGATAATAGGCTATATAATTTCATGATATAATATATAAATATATCAAATATAAATATATGTATATATATTTTACATATTATCTTAATATATAAACGTTATATAAATTAAATAAGCATTATAGAATTTATATTTTATACATATAATAGGCTAATAATCATTTAAACATAAACTTGATTTTATTTATTACAAATGTAGATACTATCTGCAGTGACTCTTTTAATTTTCAACCATTTTAAGATTCATTACTGATGATAAAAAAATTCTGAAAACGTATTAAATTAAGTAGAAATTTTAGAAGTTTAGATGAAAACAAGACGTTGTTATAATTATAAAAACACTTTACTGTGTGTTATGAAGAGAGAGAAAGAAGGATTGCGCTTCATAAACTAGAACTGTTCTAAAAAAAAAAAAAAAAGGATTATTTATTTTTAATTACAGGGTAAACTGAGTGGATGCATTTCAATTAATGAAAATAAAAACCTTAATCTAAAAAAGCCAGTCTGTTAAAACATTATTGAATATGTCTATAATATTTCTAGTAATTTGGTTTGGAAAGTTTTTCTGTAGCATAAAAAGATTAATTGTGGACAAATTATGGTGATTTTAGTTTAAGCAGGGAAGTTCATAATATACCATAACTGATTCACATGAATAGCTTTAGGGCAGCGATGAATGAACTGATATATGAATGTTGGTTTAACCTCACAGTGGGATGGACATATCCTTAATCAGTCATAAGGTGGATGTTAAACATAAGGAGGGGTCCCTGGGGTAAGTCCTCGGGGCAAATCCCTCCCTTAGCACGCCCCGCTATCCTTGTGACCTGCTTGTCCTCGCCTAACAGGGTCAAGCCTCCAATTAGCCAGGGGTCAAAGGTCAGGGTCCTCTCCTCTAACATATGGCTATATAGGCTGATGACCTGCTCTTCAACAACAGGTCAATGTCAGCCATGCACTGTTATGTGAGCACTTGTGTTGTAGAAATACATTTTTTTTCACAAATTTATTGAGGTTCATTTAGTTCAGAGACAAAAGGAACTGTTTTATTAGCTTGTATTTTTTACAATTACCTATACAATTATTGTTGATATAGTTTAAAACTATGATTCAGAGTTGCAATTCCTGTAACTCAGCATAGCTTGTTTCATTAAATAGAAATAAAAGACCAGCTGGATTTCCCACAATTCTTGTATCTGCTGAGCAAGCGAAAGTCAAAGGAAAATAGATTTTGTTATCAAACTAGCTTGATTCATGTTAAAGAAAGCATTTTAATCTATGTGCACATGTAATGGCTTTATCAAAGGCAGAGATTGTTCAAAAGGACGGTAAATTTAATTCAGTTTAATTAATCTTGAATCCCAAATCTTTTCTTCTGCTGCCCATTAAATGCAATCGCGAATGCTTGCTTTGGAAATGACGAAGGCACATAAATTTCTCCCCACCATGGTGTCGCAAAACTACATCGTTTGCGATATATATCCTAGCGATTTGGGGTTTGGAAGGAAAATGTTAAAAGGGCACAATTGAGGCAGTCATGCATGTTCTGTGCATTCACTCGGCGTGGGCGTAATTCTCCAGAACACTTTTCCTTTGATTTCTTTCAGTTTTCACAGTGTCTCTCAAATGCCAATAATAGACTTGTCCATCAGCCTCTCCCTCCCTTGGAGTTAATTGGAGCTGTAGAGATTCAGACCAAGCTCTGAAGTTTGATTCATCATTGGATCACTAGATTATTAGATTAATCCTCCCCAAGATTAATGCCCCACCTGGACCTCTTCTACCCCCCTGCCAGGCTGTTCTGCCCCTTCAAAGCCCCTAACGGCCCCTGGGTTCTTTGATAGGGCTGACCTGTACCGTTTCACATAGGGATGCTCTGAAATGTGTGTGTCTGTGTGTGTGTGTACCCATGACCAACCACCAGGGTTGTTTGCTTACAAGGGACTTTTGCAGAAATGCACCCTGAAAACAAGGAGCTGGAAACTCTGAGATTCATTATTTTACAATAGCACCTTGTTCGTTTTGTTTTAATTTAAAAGAAACAGCCATGCATTTAAAAGTAAAATAGCATTTTTAGCAGCAATTTGCCATAGTTAAAAATCTCCTTTTCACAAATGTGCATTTTAGCATAAAATCATGCTTACCTGCTATAATATATTACACAATATGAATAGTTTGAGCATAATTGTGCTTGATGCTAATTATGATTTTTAAAAACAATATTATATATATGCTAATCCTTAAATGCTCTGATACATTTTTCCCTGAGGAATTGTTTTTTATAAATAAAAAACTAACACAGGGTATATTAACACCTAAATATTAGCATATTAAGTGCTTAAATTTGCCTGACAGTTATTCTATATTTAAAAAAAATGACACAAAACATTAACACTACTGCGTGAGTGTTCGAATAGATTTCACCGGATATATTAATGTTTTTTTATATTTAAAAAATTACATAAAGCATCACCACAAGTGCTTAAATGTTCAAAAAAGATTTGACTGGCAAAATGTTTCTATATTAAAAAAAAACATACAAGCAAATTGAACAGATACATTTTGCCTAATAGAAACATTTGAATATTTAATAAAACTAAATTAAGTGGCTGCAATATTCCCATTTCACTTCCACATCTAGATTTTTTTCCGATTGATACAAACCCAGCATCTGATGCTCATGTCAGGGTTATAGCGAGTTGCGCATCCCTTCACAGCAGAGAGCAGTGTGGCACAAAGAGTCAGGCTAATGAGGCTTGAGTGGCACTGGCATATACAAAACGCTTGGCATCTCTTGGCAAGCACATCCTTCTATCTCTCTCATTCTCTCTCTCTCTCTCATCATCGCCTTTGCTGGCTCTTTCCGCCAGGCCCATGGTTTCCTGGCAGCGATGCCCGTCTCTGTATGCCATCCTGGGAGGCGTCATATCCCCTCCAGAGAGCTGGCCCCTGTGGCTGATGGAGCCTTTCAGTTCAGAGAATGGGGGCATTGTGAGGAATTGTGGGTCATGGCCGGAGTAGGCGGCAGTTTGCTCATATACAGGCCCCTCACACACTCACACAGGGCGCTTAGAACTGAGAGCCAAAGATAGACATCCAACCTCTTAGCTTTAAAAATGCCTCCTCAGGAAGTAGCTGTGTGAGAAAGTGTGTGTGAGAGAGGTGCATGGCAACACTGGAAGTATGCTTGCAAGTGTTTGTGTGTGTGAGTTTCTCTTTGACCGCTTAAAAGCTAAAAAGAAACAATTTCACGCCATTGTGCAACAGCGTGTTTGTGTATGTGATTTGGTGCTTGCATACATGCTTTCATTACCTTCATGTCTATTAGAGAAAGCATTTCTTCAAAAGAGTAAAGTTTTTTTTTTGGTCAGGATGTATTCATTTTTTAAATTATGTTCATTTCCAAAATTCAATTTTTAGTAATAAAATGCAATTCATACATACAATGACTTCAATAAACCTTTTCTATGATTTTCAAATCCAGGCTGTAAAACGTCATGTGGTGGGATGTTATGATATTTTAGTCTGTTATTTTTTAAATAAAGATGCATACACTCACATGTAAAGTATTGAAGGTGTAAAAAAAATATTATTTAAAAAAATAATAAAGATGCATACACTCACATGTAAAGTATTGAAGATGTAAGAAAAATATATTTTTTTCATGGTTACATTTTTATGATGACATTCAAGAGTCCATAAATTGTAACGTTTTTGAAAACCACGTTTATACTGACAACATTTCATGTTCTTTTAATTCATCATGGCAACTTTTATTTGCCATTGACACATACATAAATATGTAAAGATAAAACGGTAACGTATAACGTTTCTGCCTGTAAAAACAAAGCATCGGTCAGTCGGATGATTTCTAAAAAGGAAAAAAAGAAACCGCACATCACAAGCATATAAACCTACAGTATATGAGCCAGTATATAGGTTTATACTATATTTAAATCAGAGACCAAGATGTGTGGATGCATATCCATCTGTATATAATGTTTAGTATAGCAACTATACATCGGTGAAGCTTCAGTCAGGTAGCTACTGTAGAGAAAAGAACCAGCTCCATCTCAAAGCTCACTCAGCTCCACCTAGTGGCTCAAAGAGACCAAACACTCATTCACCCATCCACTGCATTTTCAACCCATATAGGCTACATCTCACACATTCTCTCAATCCATAGTGCTCATTTTCCCACCGCTGACAGCCGGAGTGGCCGGAGGTGTTTTGGCACATGATGTATCCTTCCACAAGCGTAGGAGGAGGGAAATAGTACCAATGTTTTGTCCTCTGCTCATGCAGCCCATCCACGGACACTCTGCCTCATTAATATTCAGCCACCGGACTCCTTTCTCTCACCGTGCTGCACTAAGACAAAAGAGCATTGTGGAGACACCTCCTGTTTTAATTATGACGAGAAGGTGCGGAGGGGGTGTGAATCGTGCTGTGTGTGTGTGAGAGAGAGAGAGAGCGCGAATGCATTAATTTATGTGTAAACGTGTGATTTGCTGGTGTTTAAGTCACTCTTTCTGACATTTTATGTGTCTCAAGTTTGTATATTTGTGTTTTTTGTTATGGGTTTTTGTTTCTTTAAGGCTATATGTTTCCCTCTCTCTCCATCTCTGTGTGTGTTTGTAGTGCAGCTGCAAGTCTGTTGTGGCTTGTTGCCATCATGCAAATTGGCATCTGATAAAACAGCATTGACTGAATTTGCTTAAGGGATGTAGAGGGAAGGAGTAAATAGGAGAGAATTAGTTCTTGTTGCAAAACCCATACAGTCACACAGCATTTCCCGCTCTCACTTTCTTTGTCTTTTTCCCCTCCGTACCCAATGAATCATCCCCAATTGAATAAACCAAAATATTATTGGAACTTAAAATAGCTTCTCCTTTCTTGCTCTTATTATTTCTCAGAGAAATATGTGCATTTGATGACTGACATTAAATACCATAAGCTCCTGACTGACCCACACTGTGATTATATCATGTTTATATTTTTATAAGGTGCCCTGTGACTGAGAATAATATATTGGTATTTTGATTATTGTATTATTATTATTTATCTTATTATTTATCCACTGATTTTTAATAGTTTATAACTTGATTGTGCCTATGTTTTAAATCACCATCTAGCATTAATTAAATGTATTCAAAATACTAAACATTTGCAACATAGCCATTTTTATCATTGTCATTTTAAAATATGTTTTTTACGTTTTTAACTGAAAACAATTTTCAGCCTGAAAAAAGTGTCATTATATAAATAATATTTTCTTGTTGGTATAGGAAATAATTTCAGTATTGGTCAATCCCTATAGTTTCATTCATTTGATACATTTCCATTTTTGAGTCTGTAAAAGTTAAATAAGAAATATACAAATATTTGATATAGGCTTAAATTTCTCATGTGCATGTAATTGTATTCATTGCCTACGACATCAAGACACACTTCACGGAAGTTTAATAGTGACCCACTCCATCAGTTGAGCCAGATAGAGCTCCTCCACTGTCACGTCCTCATTCAACAGCACCGACTCAATTAAGACTCTATGATGGCTTCACCCCACTTGACCCATGCTGACCTCTGACCTCAAGGTTCACGCCTCCCACAATGTCAAGCATGCGCGTGTATGTGCTTGGCCAAGGGGGGGATCGTAAGGGGGTCGCTAAAGGGCTTTTGTGCCCTCTGTGTCCAGCCACCCTCTCTCGCTAAAGGATGCTGTCAGTGCTTTTGTTGTATTCCTTTGAATGTAATGGGCCCTGAGGGAGGGCTTATGAAAGCAAAAATCCCTTAATCACCACACAAATATGAGTTTAAAGTCAGTTTTGAAGGATTGAAGATATCCGGTTTGTTTTTTTTATTTAGTTTTTATTCGTGAAGAAATTCCGACTCGTCGTTTTTCCTTGTAACGATGAAAATCACCAACAGGTGACCTGTTAAGTTGGCATTTTCATTTTGTTGTTCATTTTGTTCTTGCTATGCTCTCCACTTAATGAACCTCTTGACGTTTGCTGCCCTTGGCGGAAGCAGGTGTGAGCTCCACTGTGACTATATTAGTCTGATTCTCTTGTGCTCTGCTCCATTCAGATCCAAACACCTTCACTAGCCAAAGTGGAGAACGTGGGAAACTCACATAAGCACCAATTTCTACTGACAAGAGACTTCCTGACCACAACTGGCTTTGTTAATGCCCATAGGGTGAGATTTTAGTACTCTTATTGTTCTGTAAACTATGCATTTTAATAGAATCGTTCAAAATTTAACAAATTTAAAATGAACTACTTTGCAAACGACATGTTAGCAAAAATAATTTTAAAGTCTTGTTTCATTATTATCTATTTTACTGTGATGAAAATCCTTTGGGGTTTTTAAATATTGCTTGTTAACCCTGCATTATGCTGTATTGTTACCAAATATTGGATTCAAACTTTTTACAACTTGTCTTTTAATTAGCACAGATTTTGTATTTCTTTGGATTGATCTAAGCTTGAGCTAAAAAGTATTGTTTGTGTATAATTTTGGCAATGTGCACTCAAACACCGAGGTGTACCAGCTCAGATGAGAGAGGCCAACAATCCAAAAAGAAATACAAAACCTGCACTCATAAAAACAAACAAACAAACAAAAAAGTTAATAACTTCAATAAAAAATATTCTTTGATGGCACATCAAGAACTTAAGAAGACATTTTTTATAGGTTGGTCATACGTATGATTGGCAAAAAGAAAAAATGTATAAATTATAAAAAAAATTATAGTTCTGTGGAACTCGATAAACCCTGTGTGACTAAAGTCAGTAAGGCTTAGTCCAATGCGATAACATTAATTAAGATTTTAAGGAAAAAAAACCCTCCCTGGGTCAAAAAGACTGAAACACTTCATGAGCATCTAAGGTTCCCTTAACATGAATGAAACATTTCCATTGTGTAAAAAGTTTTTTTTACAGTGGAAAAGGCCTCTTTAAATGTTCTTCACACTAATAAATAGATAAAGAAAAGAAAAGAAAATGAAACCAAACAAAACAAAACAAAAACACTTTTAACTGAAAGGTTCTTTTAGGAGCTTAAAATGGTTCTTTTATCACATAATTGTAAGAAACCCCATTTAAAATGTATAGCTCAAGATAGAGTAGAATAGAATAGAAAAGAGTATGACTGGTCAGACATATCTGATGTTCTGCTGCAATATACGCAAGGTAGTGTCATTGTATTTGTAATCCACTAGCTCTCTGTCTGTTTTTCTCGTTGTGCTGTTTGTGTGAGCACTGATCAGAGGGAGGCCTGCGGCTGAAAGGGTCCATGGCCCCTGAGCACAGCCAGCCTGTAATCCTGTTAATGTGAGCTAAAGAGAGGCACTCTCCCCATACAGACAGGCTTTCAGAACGCACACAGGACTTTCCCCTCAGCACACACTCCCACTGACCCACTTAGAGATATTCTTACCAGAGAAAATGGGTAGATAAACTCTCAGAGGAGTTGGTCATTCCTGATTCAGATGTTTCACAAAAAAAAAGTGTTTTTTTGGGAACCAAATCCTAATATTCGAAAAAAATAATAAATAAATCTTTAGTGTTGTTAGATTTGCTGAAACAATAATCCAATGTTATAACAACACTGCAGGGAGGCAGGAACCATAAGAACGTATGGAACGCTTCTAGTAGTTATTTTTAGGTTTTATCTAAAAAAAACTAAAATTAGCTTAATGACTTTAGGTAAAAAAAAAGAACACAAATGCAACAGACAACAATTAATCAAAGTCTGTCACGTGGGTTTCAATCTCCGGCGCTGTTTCATTTGGAAACCCTTAAAGCTCCATTTCAAACAAAACACACAAACAAATCAAGTATGCAAATACCCTGTTACGTGCAGTTAGTATTCTACATTTTTGCTGATTATAAAGCGCAATTAAGCACTTCAGCGCTAGCGCCTATTCACATCCCAGCTGTCCACCTGTCTGAGGCCTGGGAAAAGACCTTGGCGCTGGTTCACGCCGCGGCGCCGTCTCTGTAAAACACGCGCTGCGCGAATGAAAAGGGGCGTAGAGCTGCTCCTCGCGCAGCCCCGCGAGCTGCAGGCGCTCCTAATAACGTGCTATCAAAATAAGACCCCCACTTTCTCTTCTCCGTTTGATCCCAGAAAGTGAAACTGTGCTAATTACGCGACGGAGACCATCTGGACTCTTCGTTAACCCTTTCCGCAGTGATTGTAGGCGCCATTAAGTATTCTTGAATTAAACGGCGACTTCACTAGCAATCAGCGGGATTTGACATCGTTGTTTATATATGAGCTGAATATAGATTGTTTGAAAAAATCACTTAGTCAAGTGGTGAAAAAAGACAAAACAAACACATTCCCAATTCAGAAAAATATACGGTGCATCTCTCTTACACCTTCATTAAAAATAACAATGGCACTTGAACAATAGAAATCTGAACAATTTATTTGAATGTCGTTCCATACAGAATTTGTCGTTCAAACAGGTTATACCGAGTAGAAATAATCCTTGTGCCTTTATTTCTTCAAAACAGATACACATGTAACTATATACATTTAATATATATTTAAATCAATCAAAACATTTTCCCCTCCAATTTTAGTAGTGTTCCTTAATGTCCAATATTCACAGTATTTCTAAACCGTTTTGTTTGAAACAAATAATCCAGAAATCTCAGATAAAATGTGCGCACATAGGAATAGTTTTTAGAAAACCTATAACTCACAGAAAGTTTGTAGATATCAAACGTAGATGTTGTAGATATCAAATTCCAGCTGTTTAGGATGAATACAATTTTTCATTCAGTTTTAGGAAAATAAAAAATATATAACAAATGAATAAAAAATATTTTCCCGTACATCCCACAACAGATTTACATGATTCATTCAAAACTTATTAAAGAGAAAGCATAAACTGTGTTTTGCAGTCGGTTATCTTTAAATTACAAATTTTTCTAGAAGCTAATTATGAGAACAGTCATCTTGTCCTCTGTCTTCAGGGCGCTGAAGAACCATTCGCAGCTCTGCATCGCCATCTAGTGGTCTTACAAGGAATCACAGGTTTGTTGACTCGGTTGTACATTCTCATTATTCCTCAGCTAAACTGGGCTAATAGTTTTATATAATAATACATACTGATATTAACAATAATGGGACAAAGTCTACCGTTTTATAATAATAAATGGCTGCATAGCAGGTGCCAAATAAATGACACCTGCTGTGATCGTCACAGGTGACAGGACTTGTGCAAACAGGTGAACACAGGTAATTTAGCTGCTGAGTTTTTCCATTTCGTTTTGTGTGGCCACTTCGTTAAGCTCCTGATGACCTCCCTCCTCCCCCGGTACCTGAGGAACATTCACATTTTCATTAGCACATGACAAGAGTGTTGTTTAAAGTACTCATACCGTCTCTGCATATTGTGCATACACTGTACTATAATTAATTACTGCACGCAGGGCAATTATGCCTAATAATTACACTGTCAGAAATAACTTCTCTAAAATGAAAGGCTGAAAGGTCTTCACCTCCCAGTAGATTCCATCCTCGAAGCATTGAGTATCTGAAGGAGTACCATAGATGGGCAGCTTCAGAATTAACCCTGAGAAAAACATATTGAGATATTGTTATAAATATACCACCAATACTGAATGCACACAGCATGAATAATCTAGATTTGTCATGATAAAATTTTGATTGATGATTGATGATAAACTACGTATACATAAATACGTATCACTATTATTCACCTTCTGGTGTTTTTTATGTATTTACAATATTATTATGCAATAGTAATAGTAGTAAAAGTCTGTGAATCAACTAAACAGTAACTAACCGGTATTTTGCAAATAATAAAATTTAGTATTTACCTTGTTTATACTTTTTTAAATATGTGGCACAAACTTCCACTAATGGTGGGCATTTTGTGTGTATCTGAGTTTATTTGCATTTCATAACTTATACTCTCATTTGAATGGCACAGTATAACTTATTAATTAAGATTAATATCTTAAAATAGACCAGATCAAATAATCTGCCCACTTCAAGCATGCACATTGCTGCTGTACACCCACCTGTAATGAGACCACCAATCAGAGCCATTCCCAATGTGACAGCCAGGGAAATAGCCTGAAATCCACCCTTGGATTTAGGGTCCCATTCATCATCACCGAAAACTCTTTGCAATCTACAGAGGCACATATGTGTTAGATCTCACGCAAAATAAGTTCTGCAATATTTTTCAGACATGACACACACGTATGCGACACAAAGCAAAATATTTACCTTACTAAATAACAATAATTACCAAAAAATATGAATGCGATCCAAAATAATAAAGTGTAAATTGCATAGTGTACTAAAAAAGCACTTGAACTACAGATACTGTTGTTTGCCACGTGTTTGCTGACCAAATCAAAATAGCACAATCACAAATCATTATGCAAATAATTACATATACATTTTTACTATTGCCTTACCCATGCCCATATACGTCAGTGGATGCCATCGCAGCGGTGATGGAACCCACCACGGCTCCCAGAATTCCTGGCATTCCATGCAGGTTATGAATGCCACAAGTGTCCTGAATCTTCAATTTCGATTCCAAAACCGGCTAAAAGAACACAAATCAAACGTAAAACTGAGGCTTCTTGTGAACGTTTGCACAAGAATTATGTGTCAGAGAAGTGTGTGCTATACCAACCGTGAGGTATTTGTATCCCAGTACTGAAATAGTTCCGGCAAGGAATCCCACGATCATAGAGCCAAACGCAGTCAGCATCATCTCTCCAGCTGTTCCCACAGCAACACCACCAGCCAGTGCGGCATTCTGGATGTGCACCTGAAAAGGACAGAGCGTGTGTAATGTTGCAGTTTGCAATGTAACACCAAAGATAGCCTCAAGGCGATACACACCATGTCCAATTTGCCTTCATGGTTGACTAGGGCGGAGAAAGCAAATGTAGCCAGTGTGCAGGCTGCCAGAGAGTAGTAAGTGTTCATGGCGGTTCTGTGCTGGGGGTCACCGTAGTTGGTAATGGCTGAGTTGAAGCTCGGCCAGAACATCCACAGGTAGATGGTACCTGAGCAGAACCAAAGCTTTAGTGGAACAGAGAATCTGGGTTGAATATTTAAGGTGTGTAAACTCTCTGAGCGACTTACCGATCATAGCAAAGAGGTCAGAGTGGTAGACAGACGAGTTTCTGTGTTTGCTCTTATCCAGGTTTGGCCTGTACAGGACACGGGTCACCATTAGGCCGAAGTATGCACCAAATGTATGAATGGTCATGGATCCTCCAGCATCATTGGCCTAGAGAGACAATTAACATTTTAATTTGGACTGTTATGATTACACTCATAAATGTAAGAATACAAGTATGTACAGTTGCATTAAAAATAAATATTGGTTTATCAATCCCTGTCAAAATCAGAAAATTCCAATGGTAATTTTTGGTGCTTTTGTAGATCAGACATAGGTAGTGTGTTTAGACTTACCCCAAGGATAGAAAGCAGGATGAACTCGTTGACGGCGAACAATGTCACCTCAAAAATGGCCATAACAAGTAGCTGCACAGGACTGGTCTTCCCCAAAACGGCGCCAAAAGAGATCAGCACAGAACCAGTGCAGAAATCTGCATTTATCATGCTGCAGAAACAAACATATTCCCCGTGAGTAATTATACAGTAATGGATGTGTCTGTGTGAGTCAGGGGCTGCAAAGTCTAGTCAGCTGCTCAATCACCACGTCCACTTGGGGGCGCTGTGTTCGGTTCACTTTACACACATCAGCAGCAAATGACAGAAACATAACAATGACATTATTCTATAAATCATAAATCTTTTTTCGTCTTCTCATAAATCACCTCTTCGGAGAGCTCTGAAATAACTGTTGTAGTTAATAGTTAATATAATAACTACCTAGTTACACCAACGTGGATCTTGCCATGGTGCATGCCATGGAAAAAGCCCTGCATAAGTGTGGCCCACTGTAGAGAAAAGGCTGCGATGAGGAAGTTAAATCCAACGCTACTGAATCCGTAGCGTTGCAGAAACGTCATCAGAAACCCGAAGCCCACAAAGATCATGACATGAACATCCTGGAAACCTAAAACACAGAGTCACAAAGACAGTTAGCTGCTTTCCCTATTCTTTCCCCTCTCGTTCTCACAGTTTATCATTTTTAAAAGTAATCTCATTAACTGCAATTGCTCGCCGATATGTGTATGGACTGGACACATACAGAAATGTTTTTTTTTCTGACATGGGTTCTTAGCAGCTCCATTCAGGGGCAATTTTACACTATGGGTACGCTGAACCCTACATTAACCCCTATGTTCTTCTCTGTGTAGAGCCATTCATTCACCCATTTCTGTTCTTTTGACACAATTACACTGTTGCCAAGCAACTGGTCATTGACCTGGGCATCAATGAGGATGGCATCCCCCTGTGGGCAAACTGTTCCACATACCTCTCACTCTCACCCTTCTTTGGCAGCCCATAAATAAGTACGAGCGCTATGTGTAAGCTGAGTTTACTGCAGAACAAATAAGTCTGTAAAGGAATAGTTAACCCGTAAATTATATTAATGTCTCTCCAACCCTAATAACCCTTATTTCTTAGAAAGTAAGTCATATACGTTTGAAATCACATTAGAGTGAGTGAATTATAATTGGAATATTTATCCCTTTTAACGAAACCGATAAGTGCATTGTGATGCAACGTATTTGCATCCTTACAAATTAGAAAAACTGTAATCAACAAAGCATTATCATTTATTGTATTTGAACATAATATGTAAAAATGTGATTCATCAATTGTCATGCACCCTTGAATGCAATCTGTTTCTCACGTCGCACCTGTTGTGTAGTTAAGTGTCTTGCAGTTGAACAATGACAAGCAAAACAGACGCGACCACTCCCATAAAGGTAAAGATGCATACTGTTGAAGATGATTAGTGACCAAATACAGACAGCAAGTCTTTCACAAGACAACAAAATCACTATTCTTTGCAGAGGATTTGTCTCTGCTAAGTCTGTGAAATCTCTCTTGATTTTGCAAGTCATTGTATATAATTGATATGCAGGTGTGTCCAGGACTTGCAGGACCTTGCAATGCAATAAATGTAATTAAGTGTATCACACAAGTCTGGTGCTGAGGGCAAGTTTAGTGCAGATCGCAGAGATTAAAGTAAATGTGAGGGTTTAGTAAAGCGAGGTGGTTGGGAAAGTCGGGTTGAAATGACAATTGCACAGAGACAAGCCCAAAACAAACAATAAATCAAGCTTTTAAAGAGATGAAATTCTGAATGAAATGTATATGTGCTTTACTTAAACCAGTCAGACCGCTCAAACACAGTTACACAGTTAAAGCTAATGTTTGTGTGCAGTACAACCAATCAAACACATTCCTTGGTTATCTAGTTAAAAGGCACAACATGTGCTTCTACTGGTGAACTCAATACAGTAGATCCATATTATTTGTTATTACTTAATAATTACCCAGTTGAAAAAATCTAAAATCCAGGCTTTCTACTTATTTTCTTTCCACACATTGTTCAATTAAAAGTGTCACTTACTGGGATAACGATAGTAGAACTCATTTTCATGATCATTTCTTGTAGTACTATTACTACTTCTGTCTGTATTCCACAGCTTGGCATCAGTGTCTTCGTTATACTCCACCAGCGTTCCAAAGAGGATGATGAGGATGACTTCCAAGATGATGCATAACAGCGGCAGCCGTAGTCTCAGGTTAGTAGAATCAGCCATGGTGCTTCTCCTTTGCTCGCTCTCTATCCCCTTCCCTCTTTCTGGAGCAGGGCACAGGCTCTGATGGGTCTGGAGGCAGAGTGCAAGAGAACTTTAGCTGACACAAGTCCTTTTATTGTTAGTTTAGCTACTTGTTGTTCTTGGTAACGCCCACCTGCTCTCTCAATCCTGTTGATTTGCAGTAGTTCTGAGCTCCTCCCTTACCTTTTTGCTCCTGAGGTGCACAAGAAGTACATTTTGGGCCAATGAGAAAAAAGTAAAATGTGAACAATTCTATCACAAAAGAGCATTTTTTAACTGGAAGGTCAAGAGATGGTCAAAGATTTGGATGGAAAGATGAGGAATTCATTTGTGGAATGTTTTGTAGATATGGGAGGCACTGAGTGTAAGTGGGTCCAATACAGTATATTGAGGCCAATAATGATCACTGTTCCATTAATATTCCCAATGTTGGATGTAAATAGAAATATAAAGTTTGAAAGATACGTCTTCGTCATATTTGACCAAGATGGCATATGAAGCAGTTAAACCTTAAAAAAAAGATTTCTTTCCCACACTAACTTCTGTCCCCCAGGATTCGCTTTCAGACACATTCCATAACAGACATGAACTCAAAACCTGATTGATGAATAGTATCTGTCTTTGTGACAGGTCATATTTCAGTTAGAGATTGGATTTGAAACTACAAGTTTGAACTATTTACCTTATATACACGATGAATAAAGCTGTGCAATTCCATTATCATATATATCTATCGCAGATAAAAGTTTGGAAAGAGTAAGAAGTTGTAAATTATGTATGATAGTGTAGGCCTATATTATATATAATGCCAAAAATAATGTAGAAACAGTAATAGTTCAATTTGAATATATTTTAAAATGTAATTTATTCCTGTTATGAATCACATGCTCCTTCAGAAAGCATTCTAATATTCTGCTTTATTTGTTCAGGAAGCATCAATATAGTTCTTAATATTTTTGTAGAAATCTTTTTTTCAGGATTCTGTGAAATTTAATAAAAAGTTCAAATGAACAGCATTTATTTTAACTTTTTGGAGACTTTACTGTCACAATTGAAAATGTTCTTTATTAATAAAAGAATAAAACATAATTTTACTAACCCCAAACTTCTGAATGTGTCTATATGTATATAGTGCAATTTTTAAAAATAAAAATACATGTGTAGGTAGGAGTGACATTAGAAAATGTATCAAATCAGTGACATTGTCAAATCGAGCTAACGTCCCACTGGATGGTTCAAACTGTTTCTAAATTCACAGGAATCATTTACACTGTAATGTTTACACAACACCATTGATAAAGGCCTGCAAAGAAAAACGTACCAATCCAGCTCTCTGGCTGACAAAGGCCACTTAAAGAAAAACATGCAAAAAAAAGTGTGGCTGAAGTATGATAAGAGGAGGAGAAGTAATTCTACACACTTAACAAACTAAATAAACTAACAAGAAACTTTTAATTGTTTGATAGAGTTACTATCAAACTGCCAAATGGTGGTTCAGGGAAGGTATGTCAACTAAATATTTCAAAGCCAAACATTTTTTTTTTGGAATAATTTGCAGAAATTAACAGATTCTAGTAATTTGTCCTAATAAAGAAAATATGGTCAGTTTTGATTGAACGTGTCATTTAACAAGCTGGAAAAAAAGAAAATAAGTAAGTACTATTTAGGGTTAACTTTTTTGGACTAACCTGAAAGAAAAAAGTGTCACTTTGACTCTTCTGGTCAACAGTGCTTGACCTTTGATCTCTTTCACCTCTGCTTTCATCTATTAGTAGGCTAGCTGAAGAGCACTGAACTTTCAGACTTTCAGAGATGGTTCCAAACTCAGATGTCTAAGATACGTCTGCAGGATATATTAATTTGATAAGTGTGGACCTCTCTGGAGAATGATAAAATGATAAAATGATAAAATAATAAAATGAAAAGAAGCAGTGAAGCTCTCATGAACAGAAGTTTAAACAAACAAAAAAAATGTGTGTGAACTAGCACGATACACCAGAGGGAAATTCATGGTGCAGGAAGAATCAAGTTAAACCTGCACTCCTACTAAAGTCTGTCACTGCTTTGAGGTCAAAAGAAAAAAATGGAACAGTTCTTCAGTGTTGAAAGAGGTGAGCTTGGTGGTAAAGGCCTGTAGCTAAATCTGTACAAGATAACGCCACTTCTCTTCATCATCTACAAAGCTACTTCCCAGTGGGGCCGGTTGAAAGATCTTGAGATCCCCTACATTGGGATTCCTTTGCATGCAGCTACAGGCTTTGGTACACACATCATTTCATCATCTGATATCATATGAGGGAAAACAGTTAACTTAATCTATAACCAGTGAACCACTAAATGCCATTTAGACACTGAATGTGTACTTGTGAACAAATATAAATAACTGGCATGAAGGAATTAAAAATATTCTATTTCTGAAAAAGGTATAAAATAACTTTGTTTCTGCAGTAATCATTTAAGGAAAAATCCCACAAATGATTGTGTCGCACCACTGTAAGATCCATTTGTGTGATTTAAATTTCTCATTTAAAATATTATCAAATAATTTTAACAGCTATTTAAAGAAGGATCTACTTTACATCTTTATGCATAAGCTACAAGTGAGTGACCTCGTAAAAATGTTTAGAAACATCAACAAACGTCTTATATTGACAGTAAACAAACAAGAAGCCTAAGTGTCCCTCTTTGAGTCAGAGAGAAGCCTGAGGGTAAGGACAGGACTGTTACCAGGGCATGACAAGTCATTCTACTTGGTATCTTTTAACTCTTTAACTGCTAAAATGTTTGCACACTCTTTTCATGCTGGAGGATTTGGGCATGTGATTCTGTCACAGAAACCATGTATATGTATGAGATCAAGTTACCCATACAATTATATTACCATCTTTTTATATGCTTATTCACACAATAAAATAATGATGTAAATTATTACGTATATATTAGAATGAAAATAAAATCTGTGTAACACAGCTCTAAATGATTTAAAGCATCCAGTAACGGTTTAAATCTGAAAGTGCATGTATAAAGTTATTGTCTCTCAAAAGAAAGTCAACTCTGAATCATTGAAACAAGTTGTTTCATGTTGATGTCAAAATAAAACACAGTTGATTTTCGCATTGGTCTGAATGAAAATGCAAATTCATTCTTTGCCACTAGGTGGCGTTTTTGGAGCGTATAAAGCTCACAAACACTACTTGAAATCGACCAATTACCTCAGATACACGTCGTGCAAAGGAGGGGTTTAAAAAAAATCAAATGTTGAGTGAATGTTTAGATGTCACTGAGCAAATAAAGTAAAAAAATATATAAATGCTTATTATTTAAAAAATGAAAGCGTTTTTTTGACCTTAAATGCATGTCAACCTTTTGTTGGGGACTCCCAAACCATATAAACCAATATCAACCTTTCATAACCCATAATAGGGCCACTAAAACAATGAACGTTCAATCTTTGCTTTATTGGTTATTGGTTTATTATTATGCCTAATTGGTCAGGTAACGTTAGGATATGATGTGTCTGCATATTACCTTCATTTAGCCTAATTATTTTTCAGGGCATATAGTAACGTACTAATTAGGATGGGTTGACAGAATACAGTGAGGGAGTTTTTTTTTTCTCACTTTAAAACTCTGCCTTTCTAAAACAGCTAAAGACAGCTAACCATCATATTATACGATTACAATAAGGAATGAAATATGTTACACTTGTTTTACACATTATATCTGAGTGGACATGAAGTTAGCTTTCTTCAAAATTGGTTTGTTACTACATGTCAGTGGGGGAGGGGCATGCTAGTGACACTAGCGAAAAGCTACTCAGAAATATAATTTTTTAAAATAAAATAACAATTATAATTTTTTTAAAATAAAGTATAAAACTTGTTAAATGCATTTTTTGTTCTCGCCCGTTCAGGTACTTTAAGTACACAAAGTGTGATGAATTGATTTCAAAATCCTAACAAAATGTGCGATTATTTTACATGCAGTGGGACTAGTAAAATTACATTTTAACTTGCAGGAAAAAAAATCAATCACCTAATTGGAAATTGTCTGGAATTCTACAATGGAACCTTTTCACATTTACACAGTTCACAGAAGCGGAAGCTTCCAGAAAACGGGATTGAATTAATTAATGAGTTAATTAATATACAAATAACCAGTTGTTCTGTACTTTAATGCCAATGTTATAAACCACATATAGACAAAATATAGATTTTTTTAACATACATAAAATAGGATTCAGTTCTAGATTTAGCTACATTACTGTGAAAAGGCGTAAATATTAAAAAAGGTCTGATGTTGCAACTGAAAAGTTTTGCATGATCTGTGATCAGCTATGTGTCCAGGAAAGATACTGAAGATCATTCCAAACAATAGTGAAGCATAAAAACTAAAGATTACGAGTTCTTTAAATCTTACATCCACAGACACACCTTTTTACTGAAGGGAAATGTCATTTGACTAACCAATTTATTCCATTAAATTATTTCAGTTGCTATATATATACAGTATATATGTATATATATATATATATATATATATATATATAGGCTATAGAGAGAGAGAGAGTTTTGTACAGTACAGCCAAAAGTAAGATTTACACTTTAAATAAATATAACTTAAAAAATCACAAACCTTGCATAATGCCCCCCTATACCCACCCTTGACATGTTCTTGCCAAAACCACCACAAGCATGCCATGCATGCAATAGATTGCTGTGAAGTGTGAATTTGTGTCACTTAATCTTTCCACTTCATCTTTGAGATAACCCAATCAAATGATCAGTGAGTATGCATGGGGTGGGGGGCGGGGGGCTAAGGAACATAAAGGTAACAGAAGCAGTTTAAGGAGACGCCAGCCAAG
>JAUCMT010000032.1:13261304-13273064 GCA_032357475.1 Enteromius thamalakanensis
CTGTACTCAGCACCGGTTGCAAGCTTCCACAGAGCGATGGCTATTCTTTTCTTTAAAGGTACACACACGCGAAAGTTCGTGTCCCGTCTCTCCATCGCTGGACGCAGTTTGTTGCATAAGTGGATGAATGTTTCTTCAGACATTCTAAAGTTCTCCAGCCACTGAGTGTTTGTAAAACCGGGAACAATCACATCCCACCACTCTGAAGCACGGTTAAACGTCCAAACAGATGGTCTGCTGCGGCGACTTTTTTGCAAAATGTGGAAGATCTGTAATAATACAGAATCTGCATTTTAATGTTACACTGGCAGTTAAGTTCATAATATGCTTTGCAACAGTGATAAAAGTTAGCCAGTGATGTGCTTTTAGATGCTTACCCTTGCGCGACGTCGAGTTAACCAAGTGTTGTCATTGTTTGCGTGTTGTTGTAAAAGCTCCCAAACTCTCTTTTTTTTATTTGCTGTGTTTTCTTTTGCCGCCATCAGCCTCCTTTGAAACACACTCCTTCGTCTGGCTGTTAAAAACATCCACAAGCCGAGAATGAAGAACACCATTCCATCGATATGCTCCATTGTTGTGTGTTTGTATGTGGCGCGTTTACGATGATGTCACAGCAGTAGAGGCGACACAACTATAACGACACGTGAATAATCCCGCCCACTCTAAAGCGGCACTAAACTGCAGTGGAAGCGCAAACCGAGCCGAACTGAGCCGTGCCGTACCGAGCCGAGTCGTACCACGCAGTGGAAAAGCGCCTTAAGTTGTAAATGTACCTTTAAAGTACCACAATGCACCATTTACATGTACCTTTTGAAAAGTACTAAATCTACCACCCCAGTGACAGCTTTTGGTTATGGTTAACTAAAACTAAACAAAAAAGCCTAAATTTGTTCCTTGAAATAAAATAAATGTTAGCTCAAATAAAATATACCAAAAAGCAATCTATTATATTTGAAACAAGGAGACCTTTCTCTTTTTCATTTAGTTTAAAGTAATTAATGATAACGATGATAATAATAATAAAGACGCTGAAATATAATGAATGAAAAATATAGACAGAAAAACTGTCAAAAAGTAAAGTATTAAAACTTTAATTAAAATAAAAACAAGAAAATTATTTATAAAAACTATACCAAAATAACACTGTAAGTCACTTTCTTTGTTCAGAAAGTTTTAATTACCTTAATTAATTAAAATTATATAAAAAAAACAGTATATTATATTAATAATATAAATGCACATAAATAAAAAATAACAAAACAAATGCATAAACATACTTTTTTTAAAAATATTTCACAATGTTCATGTTCATTTCAATGTAGTGAAGTACACGTTGATTTTTCTGCTATGGCATGAAATGCCTGAAAAAATGATTGCAGATACCATTTGTTTTATATTTTACACATTTGTCAAGTGAGTCAGTGTAAAAAAGGGGGCTGCTGCACATCCGTTGTCTGCATCTTAATTCTTCTGCTTTCTCAACAAAAGCACACTGTGTGGGCTTGAAGATGACATTTTTATCCTCAGCACCTTATATGACTACCACAAAAATGTGAAGTTGCCTCCATCATCTGAGGTTTCCTGATTTCAGGCGTTCCTGGTCTGTCTGTCAGAGAGTCGCTGAAAGGAACAATGCGAGTCAGTGTGATACTCATTAACATCTGGAGCTGTGCAGAAAAAGCCTGTGTGCGCATCCAACACTTGTCAGATGACCCTGATCGGTGCTTTTTTCCACTGCTACCAGACCAGAAGAAAAGACTGTAATGGACTTTTTCTGAATGCCCTTTTTAAATTAAGAAAGAGGCTGAGGTGAGACTATTTATTTTTTCTCACAGCTTTCTGTTTGAATCAAATATCAATTAAACTATAATCATCATTATTATGTTGTTTAGAGAAATGGTGAAATCCACAATGAACTTTATTGCTGTGTTAGTGATTTCGCCCTGTTTCTTCTCTTGGACCTCTGCAAAACACCACCATAATCAAGGTAACAGCATTTAAACACTTTTGTTCATATGAGAGAGATTGTCATTACACAATTTGAAAGTGTCTGCAAGATATTTTAACAAAATTTCACAATGCTTTTACCACGCTTTATTTTTGTAGACAATAACAAAGAGCTAAAATACCTCTTGGAACCTCTGGTGCATGCTGAGCTCACAGCTCGCCGTGGACAAGCAGTCATTTTGCCCTGTGTGATGAGGTTCAAACCATCGCACTACAGAGTAAAGTGGACTAAAATCAAACCTCCAAGTCAAGGAGTGGAAAACATAGTGCTTATAACAAACGGACACGCAGATAAGCAGTATGGCTCAGTTGGGCCCCGGGCATCTCTCCTGCATGCACATAACCTGGATGTTTCTCTCCGTCTTACTGACCTGGAGCTGGAAGATGACGGCATCTACCGCTGTGAACTGATTAATGGAATTGAGGATGAAAGTGTTGTTATTACTCTAAGGATTGAAGGTAGGACAATATTCTATTTACTATTCTATTTCTAATTACTTACCATCGTCTCGTTCCAAACCCATAAGACCTTCGATCATCTTCCAAACACAAATTAAGATATTATTGATCCATCCGAAGCCATCCGACCCTTCATAGACGCCAACACAACTGAAATGTTCTCAGCTCCAGAAACATAAATATATTGGTAAAACAATTCACGTGACATCAGCGCCACAACTTGTGTTTTCTTTGCTCAAAAAAAAAAGGATTCTAGTAGCGTTGCAAAATAGAGGTTGAGCTGTGAGATGTATTTACTATGTTTCTGGAGCTGGGAATATTTGAGTTGTGTTGCTGTCTATGGAGGGTGTTTTGACAGTGTTTTGAAGATAAACAGGTTTAATGGGTTTGGAACGACACAAGGGTGAGTAACTATTGACAGAATTTTCATTTTGGGGTGAGCTAGCCCTGTAATTACATTCATATTCACATTAAGATATACAATTATACAATTTGCCATGTATTCCAGGTGTTGTATTTCCTTATCAGAGCCACAGTGGTCGTTATAGATTTACATTCTTTGATGCTAAAGAAGCTTGTGCTAAACAGGATGCAACACTTGCCACTTACAAACAGCTTTACAGAGGTAATAATATTTACACAAACAGATACATTCCCGTGCTTGGTGCATACCTGTATTAATTCTGACAGTGATATTTTTGTGAATGACCAATCTTTACAGCCTGGACTGAAGGGTTGGACTGGTGCAATGCTGGATGGCTGAGCGATGGAACTGTCAATTACCCAGTCCTCCAACCACGGCCGGCTTGTGGAGGGGATCTCCTGTCAGGCATCCGAAGTTACGGACCCCGTCACAAAACACAGGACCACTATGATGCTTTCTGCTTCACCTCAGCCACCAAGGGTTAGTTAATGGGGATTCTGCTGTGATGGAGAATAGAACGGGATTTAGATGATGCCAACATTTTTTTTTACACCAATTACAAAAACAGTTTGTAATGTAAGGACAGAGATTTTACTACATATGGCATGTTGAATTATTTATAAAATACTCTTCTGAAGTTTTGGGGCTAGTAGGATTTTTTTTTTTATAATGCTATTGGTTAACAGGGATACATTCAATTTCTCAAACATGACAGTAAGGATATTTATAAAGTTACAAATGATCACAGACGCCACTAAAATATTAGGCAGCACAATTGTTCTCAGCGCTGATAATAGTAAAATATGTTTTTTGAGCACCAAATTTCTGAAGGGTTATGTGACACAGAAGACTGTAGTATTTATGCTAATAATTCAGCTAAATATGTTCAAATAGAACATAGTTATTTTAAAGTGCAATATTATTTTATTGTATTTTCGATCAAATGCAGCATGGGTAATCATTGGAGGCTTCTTAAAAAAATAAATAAATAGACCCCAAATGTTTGAATAGTAGTGTGTATTATCTTTTTTTTTTCAAACATCTGTGTTTCTAGATCCACACTGAAAAAACTATAATAATATTTTATAGGTAAGTGGAAGTACAAGTCAAACATCAAATGTGCTTAGCTACATTTAAAAACAGAAAAATGTTTAAAGTTTGTCAATTAAATTTGTTCATTTAAATGTAGCTATATAAATTGATTGCAACCACTTACCTTTGTAAAATTGTCATTTCAAATATTTTTTTCTTTTTTTTTTTTGTAAATAGTGATCCTTTCTTGAAACAGTAATTGTTACAATGGCATTTAGGTAAACTAACACAGAGATTTTTAGGAGGCATCTTTCCTACTAAACTGTTTCTGTTTAAAACAAAAGGCCATTAGAAACAGTCACTGTTTGTTCCCTCAATAGACTAGAAGTGACACACCCAATCAGCTCTGTTGTTTTTGTATTTAGGAAAGACAAAGAGTCTGTTACTCTGTAGAGTGACATCTGATCTCCCGTTATGCCTACATGAAACTGTTGAATATGAAGATGAGACAAAAACAGAGAAACAGGAACTGCACGTTGAAAACAGTGCAGTTTGTCATGCAGATTACAGTTGTTCACTAAACATAATTATATTTTATACAGTTATTGTTTCTATGCTTCTCTTAGAAATACCTCACTTATTTGGTTTTCCAGGTTCTGTGTTCTTCATTGCGGGGCCTTTCAATTTTGCCGAGGCTGAGCGCGCCTGCAGACGGGATGTTGCCAGTCTAGCGAAGGTTGGTCAGATCTACTCATCGTGGAAGTTTCAGCAGCTCGACTACTGTGATGGAGGTTGGCTGCAGGATGGCAGTGTACGATTCCCCATCATCCACCCGAGGGAGCGCTGCGGAGGGATCGCAGAACCAGGGGTTCGCAGCTTCGGGTATCCCAGCAAAAGTTTGCAGCTTTATGGGGCTTATTGCTACAGGTAACGGCCCCATGTTTTGCTGCCTGGCAAATTTCTGCTTCAGGAAGTCTGCACTTCGGCCTAAAAGGTGAAGTCCCTAAAGAGGCGTAGAACGTATCTGTATGGTATATGCACCGCTAGAGGCTCCCTGTAACGTAGAGCTGCAGGAAAGGGAATGTGTGAGCTATAAAGTTAGCATTCTGGATTACAGCTAGCATTCACATCCATCAGGGAAATATATATATATCAGTTAATTTACTAAGCCTGTTTTAAAGCAGAACATTTTTGGTCCTTCTGGGAAAACATCAATCAAGAGTGGACTGACTGCTTAAATAGCTGCTAGCTTGAAATGCAACTCAATGGCATTGTATAGCAGCAACTGTTTTTGTAACATTATGCCTATGTAGATTCCCTATCAGCTTCATGTTGCTTTTTCCAACTTAATGTTGCTTTTTTCCTTAGATTTGTCCAAATTAATCACATTATTTAAATTTTTATATTGTATAGCATCATATAATGCATGGTGCCCATGGTTATTTTAACACCACACAAAATAGCATGCATGTAAAATGAGTGATTAAAATTACCAATGAAAATATGAAATCTGTATTTTTTGGTGACAATCCTAAAGTCTTGTTTGCAAAAATATTGCATACACATGAACAGTGTTTCAAAACTACCGCAAACAGCAAATCAACTTACAAGACATATTCCTGTAAAATATTCTTTTTAAAGTGCCTCACAAATCACAGGTGTACTGCTATGCTCATGTTAGAATATTAACCACAGTTAAATTATTCTTAATAATGTTTATACATACATATTGTGATACACACATTTTCACATATGCAAGAAATTTCATAAGCATCTCTTATTGTGATAACATTTTATTGTGATTGCTCGGAATGTAATTAATTTCATGTTTCTAGAGGGATAAAATTCGCCCTGGTTTCAGGCCACCAAAAACTAAAATATGGTTTTGTTAGTGATGCATCACTGAATCCAATGAATCTTATAGTAGTCTACTGAAAATGGCCATCCTCCAGACTACAATACAGACCTGAAAAACTGAGCACCGAGTCGCAGAATGACCAACTGTCTTTCAATAAAAAGACTCAACGTGGGTCTGAAAATCACAAACATTTGTGGAGTGCATAAGGAATCTTCCCTCCCTGCTTCATAAAGCTTTGCTGGCCCAACATAAACACAAAGGATGGGTTGATAGGCCTCAACTAACTTGATAGAGTTTACAAAGGTTACTTTTTTTTTTTTACTTTTTTCTTTTTTTAAGAGTATTATCTAAATCCAATAACAAGCACAACAATACTCCTGTTTTGTATATTAAGGAATTCCTATTAGTTTATAACAAAACTGGGTAGCTAAGACATTGTTGGCTAATTGTTCTTGATCTCAAGCTGACACTTTTCTTGTCAATTCTAAACTAGGAAAAACACAGGACACTGAATGTTTAGGAATGGATAAGTAATACTACCAATGAGGACATTTTTAATAACTACAGGGCAATAATGTAAAACAAAATGATTCAGACCAGCTGATGTTAGAGAGCATTTGTTCAAAGGTTTATCTCATAATTTATTAAAAAAAAAAAAAAAAAAAAAAAAGGAAGAAGAAACAGAACGGGTGACTGGTCCAAAGCTTTGTTGGAGGTTGTATTTTATCAAGTGTGCTTGTACGGTATCTTTGAATTACAAAATGTAATTCAGTGTCAAGGTCTACAGAGAGAAAAAGGTAAAAGAAAAGAGCAGAGAGAAGAAAAACAAACATTAATAACCTTTAAGTCTAATTTAAGTATCCAGTTATAAATGTTTGGTGTATTTAAACTGTTATCCAATTGGAGTACCCTTTTTTTTTTGAGTTAACTAAGTGGGACTATTTTTTATATAACATTGCTGTTACATAAAGAGCTTTGTAGAGCTGATCGTTGAACATTTGGGATGACATGGTAAACAGGAGAGTGAAATAATGCTATGTTTTAATTGATCCATTTTATATCCACATATTCAGGTGTTGTTGTTTTAGTTGTTGTCTCTTCTATGATTATTTCCTTGCTCTGACCCGTGGGCCATGTTACTGGTTCTCCATTTGAGTACGCTGATCCCACTGTGAGCAAAATACATCAAATGAACACTGTAACACATTTGGATTCAATGGCTTATTAGTATAATATAATCAACAAACCACCTGGGGAACAAGTGATCATTGGTTCCTCCCACTGTCCATTGCTCTGACATGTGATGATAGGGTTTTGTCTCTGGATGAAGCCTGGCTCACAGTAGTATCGCACCTGTGAATTGGCCCTGTACTTGAGTTGACGACGTCCAAATATTTTAGCGTGCAGTACGAGAGGGGGCTGGCCACAGAATGCTGCTAAAGAAAAACAAACAATGATGAACATTTGCTCCTCCGGAGCCTCCACAGAAGGTGATATACTCACCAATGCCTTTCTTGCACGTGTAGGACAGCTGGTAGTTACAAGGGATATCACTCCAGCGCCCATCATCGTACCACACCATGACAACACAATCCTCCCCTGACAGGAAGTAGCTGTCTGGTTGTCCAAGATACCAGTTCTCATACAGCTGATACAGAGAAACAGGTTAAACGTTTGGAATAATTACGAATCAAGAACCCTTTGGAGATCCATCTTGTAAAACTATTTGAAGAAACACTTAATAGAAAGCCCGATTAATATACTCACCAGAGGGTTCCCATCTGACCAACGGAAATCTCCCTCAATGGTTTTGTCATTGAGACCCGTCCACTGATACTCCCTGTATTTATCTAAGCAAAGACAAAAACACAGACATGCCAAAGAACCAGCATACACTGTCAGTAAGACACAACATAGACACCACTTCCAGTTTAACACCCAGGTGCATCGTGTAGGACAGACATGCATAGGATCTTTAAACACAACCCTCATTCACTCGCATGAATACGGTGACCCGTTCAAAGCCCTTCAACAGTTTGATGGATGCATAGAAATGCAGGGCCTCTCAATATTATGTCAACAAACCTGTTTTTTATGAATTCCTTTATGTACTGTAAGCTAAAACACTTCAGTAGTGTGCCACACCTCTTAGTTGCCGCTTAGTTTAAGCAATATAACTTGAGCAAGAGTGCTGCTTTTCTGATAAACAACTTCAAAAACAGAGCAGGCTGACTTTCAATTTAGAGAAAATATTGGCATTTTAGTCAGTAAATTTTTGCTCTTCACCAGTGAAAATAATTCTAAAGGTTCATGTCTGAGTATAAACATCCTATTTTTCCTGTTTAAGTTTAATGTTTCATTCACTTCCTGCTATTTTAGCGGCATCTAGTTTTGCTGCTTGAGATTGCTAACTGATGTGTCTTACCATAATATTTTAATGTATTATCCTAATTATAAACACACTGGTGTGTAACGCAAACAGGTTTACTGTTTACTGCCCTTTTTCCCCTTCTCATTATTTCCCTACAGCAGTTAATGAACCAGAAGTCTCACGCATTCACAAAGAATGGCTTACTGAAATCCGTGTTGAAAAATAAGGTGGATAAATCAGTTGAGTAAATAATTCATATAATGAATAAAGGCTTTGAAGAATTGGTTGAACGCATGATAATTCACTTATAAATACACTCACTTTTGCGCCACCTATTGGTGGAAAGAGTTCCTGTAAAATAAAAGCCACTTGCAAAGACTGTCTTATCACGCCTTGTTAAAACCATTCAATCAGGTTCAAATCAGGTTCCATCATGTTAAAATTTTTTAAATGCGATAAGAAGTCAAAATGATTAGATCAACTGACAAAGGCCAACTTTACAAGCAGCTGTTCAGACGTACCATTGATAAACTCCTGTTCCTCAGGTGACATAACAGAGACCAGGTGACCTCCACACATGCGACAGTGCTGCTCTGCCACTTCCCATTTTTGCCGTTTTGTAAAATGTTTGTAACAGAACCCTTGGAACTTTTCCCAGCTTGGTTCACAGTGCTCTAGATCTTTGTGGGGAGAAATTGGACAAATTATAGTTAAGTCGTGCAAATTATATATATTTTGTATATTATTAACATATATATGGTGTAATTTTATTTTATACATAGAAAATACTTCAATTTTGGATTCATTGAAAATTCAAGTGCTCGGACATTTCTTAGAGACATCACAGTCCAGTTCCTCCCATAGTAGCTCAGTTGGATTAAGGTTGGGTATATATTGTCATTATCATGTAATCAAAATGAAAAATGTATTTATTTATTATTATTGCTGGTCTTCATTGATAATGTCATGTTACCCTAATGTATCTGCACCAAAAGTGATACGGATTTATGTTGATATCATCCAAAACCACACTTTGTTTCCAAACTTTTGGAGGGCAGTGTATATAGTACATAAAAGATATTAAAGTGTAGAACTCACCTCTCTCACAAAAGTCTCCTCCATAAGTGGGTAGACAGAGACAACTATGACCTGCTCCACTGTCTACACAGGTGCCTCCATTTTTACAAGGACTCTCCAGACATGCATCTAAAAGGCCAATCACACGTTTTTATAGCGGGCTATAAAAAAATATTGCACAATAATAAAGTAATAAAGGATTGCGAATAAAACATTATATTTAACAAAAACAAGGTGGTGCAACTATGCAGTAATAGCTACACTAAGAACATGTCATATAATTTGTTGACCACAACTCAAGCAAAAACAGGCTAAATCTTGATCCCTGATTGGTTCTGCTAACCTTTATCTACATAAAACAAGTCGTCACAGCACCGGATACATTGCCCTTTCTTTCCAGTTGTTCTGTTATCAGTTTCTAGTCATCATGGCCCCACTAAACCAAACTCTTCCTTCATGCACGACTGAAACTATTTGTTGTGATGGGGGTTACACGCTTTTGATAAATTCTTTCTGTCTCTATCTGTCTGCACTGTACTTTTTGATAGATTTGCTTATCAGTTTGCGCGGTTACCAGGTACTGTATCTGGCAGTGTTTGGAGTGAAACAGCGCCCCATTCTAAGAACATATAGTTTGCCCAGAAAAGACATTTAAACAGCCAATAGAGGGTGCTATCATTCCTAGATGTGTAAGGCAGTGTTGTTATTGACCAAAACTAAAATTATTTAAAAAATTGTTTTGTTTTGTTTTTTAGAATTGGCAAGTGAAACTGAAATAAATACAAATATTACATAAAAAAAGGTTAGAAATTAAAAAAATAGAAGAAAAAAAAAGAAGTATTAAACTGACTGAAACCCGAAATATAAATCTAAGCTAAATAGAAACACACACACACACACACATATATATATATATATATAAACATGTAAAATACATTTAAAAAAAAAAAAATTAAAATGGGAAAAGGGTCATTTAAATTATATACTTTAAATTATATACTACAAAAGTATATCAGAATTAAATAAAAGTGGTAAAAGTTCATTAAATTGCACTGAAATACTTTTGCACAAAAAAGAAGAACTCCCTTCTTGTAAATAATCGAAAAACTACTACAGCACAGACAGACAAGCAGTTTTTAAAATACAATTTGCGGTCTGGAAATTGAGACAATACATGATGTTTACCTGAAATGTAGCCTGTCCTGACCAGCACTCTTTTTGTGGGTCTGGCAGGTAAGAGGGAAGACTCAGGTGCGGTTGTGACATCATTCTTATCTTTTGTATTGTCTGTGTTTGCTTTAGTTATGAGTTCATAATCATTATTGTCATCATCATTGTCTTCGTTGTTGGCTGACATAGTGGATGGTTTTTGAGTTTGCGTTGTTTTCTCATTAATAGGTGCATTGGTGGAGTCAGATTCATCTAAGGCTTTTGACTCATCTGTGTTAAGTGCAGCTTCCCCACTGAATTCAACATCTGCTCTGAACTCTCCTGGGTTTGTGGAAGAGGCCACAGTTTGCCGGATGGGACTTTGGGTCCCATGAGGAAGAAATGTAACCTCCAGACTTTTATTGGATCCCACAGTGCTGGCCTGATTATTATCATTATCGCTATTTGTTTCATTAAGGTCTTGTATATCTGTCAAATTAGAGGGAGTGATGCTGGCCACATCTGAGAATTGATGTTTAATAACTGAAGACCTGTTTCCTGGAGGTTCTCCTTCTCCGGAAGACTCATCCTCATCTTCATCACTGCCATCAATGCTGAAAGTTGCAGTAGAATTATTAAACTCAGTGGATGTGGTGAGTTGTTGATTAGGTTCCTCTCCAAGCCCTTCCTGCTCCACCTTCTCCAGTTTTTCTTCTACAATCCCAAGGCTTGATGGTGTTGTGCTTTCAGAAAGGACACCTTCCATTTCTTGTGGAGAATTGATTTCTACCTGTACAGGCCCATGCGTGGTTGATGTGCCCAACAGCTGAGGCGTTGGGGTGGTTAACAGTATGACTGGCAGGATGTCATCATGATCGCCAGAACTTTCGGAAGATTCGGTTTCCTTTGGTGTCGTACTCGCGGTTAAATAATCACTGCTATCTTCAACTGCACCAAGAGACACAGGAAGAGCCTCAGTTGAGGTCTCTTCAGTATTGTGATGGTCTGCAGAACTGGGTGCAAAAGCTGTAAGTGAACAAATCAAACACAACAATCTCATTGTAAGTTATGAGGCAAAACATGATTAGGATATACAGTTTATCTATGGCAGTTTACTCAGAATTTGGTAACACTTCAGTATAGAAACCAAATCTCACTAACTAGTTGCTTATTAGCATGCCTACTGTTAACATATTGGCTGTGTGATAGAGCTAAGCACATACTCTGTATTACCATATTCTATGTCCCTAATCCTACCCAATACCTAAACTTAAGAAAAACTTCACTAACTATTAAAAAGCGGCGAAACCCAGTCTCATATAAAAACATACCCTGACTACGTTGGTCCAAAGTGCAAAACGTAGAGGGGTTACAATAACGGCC
>JAUCMT010000032.1:13273164-13326214 GCA_032357475.1 Enteromius thamalakanensis
GCTCGCCCCCGACAGCACGCCAAACTCGCTTTTATATCATATTATTATTATTATTGAGGAAGCGCAAACTCTTGAAAGTACAATTATAAGTGGGGGAAAAAAAGACTATGTTCTCCAGATTGCGACTTCAGAATCTGGCTTTATATCTCCCGAATGAAAGAAAACAAATCAGAAGTGCGAGTTTGTGTCACACGGTTCTGACTTTAATAATAAGTCGCAATAACCTATTTATTTATTTGTTTTTAATTCAATAACAGAAACGGGCTTTCATAGATCTCTTCTGCTTTTTTTAATTGTCTCATCTCTTGTACTTTTTATTTTATTTTTTTGCTATCTCATTTCTTTTTTTCGATTTCTCATCTTCTCTTGTTTTGTCTCTTCTCAGCTTGTTTTGTCTAGTCTCTTCTTGTTTCATCTCATCCTTGTCTGGTCTTGTAAAAAAAACAAATAAATCTAATTTCATCTTTGTTCTCACGTTCTTATTTTTCCATCCCTTTTTTTTCTCATCATTTTTGGATCATCTCTTGTTTTCTCTAATCTCTTTTTGGTTCATCTCATCTCTTCATGCATTTAATTGTCTACTTTATTATTGAGTCTCTTCTCTCGTCTTTTAAAAACAATTATCTCATTTCATGTGTACTCTAATTTTTTCATTTTCTCTTCCCATAACTTCAGTTCTTTTTTGTCCAGTCTTTTCTTATCTTCCTCATCTCCTATTCTCCTTTTCTCATTCACCATTTCTTTCTTCTCCGTCTTCTTTAATCTTTTATCTCATTTGGTCTAATCTCTCTTCATCCTGTCTCATCAACTCTCTCCTCTTTTGTCTACTGTCTTATTTTGTCTCTTCATTGCTCATTACGTATCCTCTCACTTTTTCCTATATTCTTATCTGCTTCTAATCTTATCTTCTACATTTTTCTGCTCTTTTAATCTGGTCTGTCCTGTATGTTTTTGCTATTTTGTGCTGTTTGGTTTGTGCAGGTGAATGCTGGGATTGTCTCATTATGTATCATGCTATATTAAGGTGTAAGTAGGGCAAAGAACTGATAATTTTTTTAAATATCATAACATTTTACCACACCTTGTGAGAGATTGCATGGCTGTGCTTTGATGTTGTCTAGCACCTCCTTCTCACACAAGTAAGTTGTTTATAGTGCTGGTGTTGTCACGGTCTGGTTTGCATTACATTCTGGTCCTTTGTTAATGCTGTATAGTGAAGAGTCTTCCATATAGCTGAATATCCACCATTATCAGGTCAATGTTGAGTTTCTCTAAAAGCATGCTTGCAGGAACACTTATTTTAAGATCATTTATAAAAGCTAGTGACCTACATCTAGAGGATCATCGCCGCCTGAGATCCACAAATCTCTGTTAAGTTTTTGGCCCATTGAAACTATACCACAAACTCCTACAGCTGAACATTTCCAGATGCTCACGGGACGTTTTAGTTGTTGTTGTGAAGTTCTTCCAAATATTAACCTTTATGAAACAATATCCAGCAGCAGAATCGGTTTGATAATTAAAATTATAGCTAATATATAGAAGAACTTTCATTAAAAAGCACTTTTTACTATTATAGTTTAAAGGAACTTTTTTATTTTTTTTTTTTTTTTTTTACTAAAATTGTATTTTCTATGCCCTTTCACTAACGTTACCCTTTTAAACCTACATGTGAAATAAAACTTTCTGCATTTAAAGATTCTACAAAAAAAAGAAAAAAGTTGTATTCTGTAATATTTATAAAAGCTTGTTTCCTCGTTGTGACCAACAAAGGTGACCCCGCAAGGTCACAATTTACTGGTATTACTATAGGGCCTACTTGTGAAGACATTTGGTCCCCAAAACATCTTAAGTACCCAGTAAGAACACACAAATGGGGTCAGTGCAATTTTCTCCCTATATTACAATAGTTATATTGGATATAACTGTGACGTATTACTGCTAATATAATATTTAATATTTCTGCTAATTGATTTAGCTGTTTTAATGTCATTTATTCCTGTGATGGCATACAACATTTTCTGCAGCCATGACTTCAGTCTTCAGAACTCACATAATCCTTCAGAAATCATTGTAATATGCTGGATTATGGTGAAAACTCAAAAGAACTGTATTTATATGACATTGATTTTTTTTTCTTCTATAGCTTGTTATTAGTCAATTTTTTTCAATCATTTGCTCAACATTAGCAATTTACTTCTGAATGCATCATTGCTAAATTAAATAAATTAAATTGCTAAATTTATTTATTTATTCAAAACAGTCGTACTGACCTCAAACTTGTGAACAGTAGTGCAATCCACTTTTTTCCAAGTTATAAGTTTCCTATCACAAAGGCCCAAAACAATCCAAGGATGGAAATTTGACAAGCCCTGATACATCAGATGTGAAAACCAGAGACTGTCCCTGATTGTTATTAATTAACCTGTTTGAAAATGAGTCATTGTGGTTTTCTGTGTTTGTCCCTAGAGTGCAAATTCCTGTGCGCTAACGGAAGATGTCTGAACCTGGGCTCACAGATCTGTGATCAGCTCAACCACTGTGGAGACAACAGTGATGAGGAGCACTGCCCCATCTCCACCCAGCGTCCTGCATCTGCCATCTTCAGCTGTGAGTCCATCTCTCTAACTCAGATCTGTCTTTGTTCTGGTTCTGATGAAGTCAGCAGGATGTTTTCTTGCTTCTCATTGGTCAGTTCTCATCTGAATTCCTGAGGCGTTTGTATCCAAGCCACCTGCAGGGTGTGAGTGTGAGACGAGTGTTAAGTGGTGTCTCTGCACACTGAAATGCGGAGAGGGACTGCGTGTGTGTGTGTGTGTGTTAAGTGGTTTGTGTGCAACATAGGATGTGGTCATACAGCTTAAATATCTTCATATTTTCCAGCCTTTTTTATCAAATTTGCCTTTCGTCTGTATGTATGGGTTAATGACATGTCAGACTCATTATTTTGTTATTTCCTATATTTTAAAATATGTCTAATTACTCATAACTCTTATTGGATTAGCATGTTTTTTAATCCTACAATTCGTGTTTATATTTTTGGGTGGGGGATAAGTAAAAAAAAAATGTCTTGAAGCCATTATCTTTTACTATTAATTCTTTAAAAATTGTCAATTTGACTTTTTGACATCACTCTTTTAATCCTGGCTGTAAAATGTGGTGTGACCTCAATCATATGAAACCAAAATAAATGGTAAACTTTTCTATAATCTTTGCAGAGATTTTAAACTTGATTTTTTTTTTTTTTTTTTTTTTATGGTTACTCTTATGTCATTGACTTGTTTATTAGCTCTGTAATGATGCAAGTGTGTGACTTTCACAGTGAATATTCAATATTTTGTCCAGCCCCTGGCGTGAGACAGTAAGATTAGATCTACCATAGATCTGTTGTATCTTCCAAGTTTGAGGAAACCAGAGCAGACCAAAAAGAAAGAAAAGTCAGGAAAGCACGTAGCTCCGTCTGCGTTTTTCTGTCCTGGCTGTGTTGAAATCAGTCATCTGTTCTTGCCGTGTCATGCTCCCCTGTGTTCCCTCTGCTCCGAGGGGTGTCTTCAGTCAGAGCCGTTAGAGCAGTAATGCTCATTTCCCCAGCAGACAAACAGCCGCCATATACTGCTAGAGGGAGAGAGGAATGATGCTGATAGACGTTAGTGAAGACGAAATATGCTGAGAGCGAGACAGAATCTGAGGAAATGTTTAGAGTCTAATCGAGTTTGCCATCTCTCTGTCTACAGCAGGGCCAGACAGATTGATCATGAATATAGTCTAGACACCCTGTGCAAAATATTCCCCTCTCTCTCACTCTCTCTCTGCCTCCACGCGTTGAATGGTTGTGGTCAGGACTGTCAGACAGCCTCTGCAGAGAAGGAGGGAGCGAGAGAAAGTGTTTATCGAAGAGTATGATGAAAAGCTTTGCAGGGTTTAAGGGTGTGCGGCAATGATCTTCTTTGTCAGTGGTTTGCATTCATTGGCATCAGGTGTGTGGGAGTCAAGCTGCACAAATATCTGGGTAAAGCTTGTTAATAAGAAGAAGGTGCATTAAGGTGAAGGAAAAAGTTTAAAGACATTTTTCAATCTTTTCTAATGTTCAAACAGTGTTTTTCTGCTATGCCTTTAACATCCTTTTTTGAAATCCAATAGAAAATGACTCATACTTACTATTGCAGTATTAGTAGTTGTTGTAGTTAGTGTTAATAATACTGTATGTGTAGTAGTATTGAGTAGTAGTATTGGTTACACTTTATTTGGTGATGCTTTTGTGTGTCTATGGTGTCATAATACAGAGTAATTACCTGATTATGAATTTAGTAGTAGCCATTACTTACATGAAATTGCAGTTTGTAAGTATTTAAGGTTATGTAACGGGCAGCTACTGTTACACATATGACCGGTGTTACATGTATTTAAGCTGTGCACTAATGGGTTCAATCAAACTAAGGTTTACAGCATAGATGCACATGAAGTACAATTTTGATGCACTTTATTTTAAGTAGCTTATGTCTGAGTACTTGAATTTATCATTGCGTTGTATGAAGTCTGTAACACGTATGTGACAATCTTTTGGTTGCATAAGTACATCGGTACAATCGGTCTGTTACAAATGTGTAACAGTAGCAGCCTATTACATCTACGTAATTACAAGCTGTAAGTACAGGCTTTTCCATAACTTAGGTGCATGGTAAGTACATTTTCTTTTATGTAACTAGGTAATTATTTTGTATTATGGACCACTTAACATAGTGTTACCCTTCATTTTGTTGCAGTGTAATTAAGCATACTGGGTAATATTAATTAATTGCATTTACTTACTATATATGGTTCGTGTTTGGATTAGGGTTTGGCTTGGAGTGACTAGCAAGTAAATGTAACTTGTGTCAAGGACACAGTAAATAATTACTGTGTTATTAAACGTAAGCAACAATAGTAGTAATAAGTTAATAATATTTTTTGATGCAAGTACATAGCGTAAAACAAGTAAAATGTAAAACTGTTGTATAATATCGGTTTATTATTAAACTATAGCAACTGTAATAATTCACTATAAATCAATAATTCACTATAATTAAATCACTAATACTACTACTACTTTTTGTTATTGTTATTGGCTATTAAATTGTTAAAAATTTCAAAAAGGGCCAAAAAATGCTCTCAGAAAGGGAAGAGTAATAATAATGATAACGAATAGTTTTCATTTTGGGGTCAAATTGTCTGGTGGTTCTCCTAAAGTACTCATTAATTTTTTTTCGATGAGTAATAGAATTGGTTTTCAGTAGATACAGTGTGAAAGATGTTGTGGCTGTTTGTTCGGCCCTCAGCCGTTTTCTGTCTATTTGCTGGAATCGCTTTAAGAGTGATTCTGATAAAACATGACAGATTTCCACACCTTACCTCCACAGAGCCAACCACACTGAGGATCATCTTACCTTACATACACTCTAGCTTTTACTGCGATGAGCACAGTAACCACAAAACAGATCACGTTTGCCCTTTCCCGCCATCTAATCCCAGCACACAAGTTGGCTGGCAGAACTTCGCTGTTAAAAAAAACCCAACAACAAACTTTCTCAGAACATAAAACTACAAACGTTTATTCACTCTGCATAAAAGCTCGGGGTACTCTCTGTCCTCTTTGAAGGCGGCACGGTAGCGGCATGCTTTGAAGAGTATGTAAATCAGCCTCTTCAACAGTTTGCGTGTTTGTTAATGGCTCCCCTCTCCAGTGTGTGTGTGTGTGTGTGTGAGCGAGAAGAGTTTTTCAAGAGCTACAGACAAGCTGAAGTTGTCAGGCACTGGACGTTCATAGACACCGTCCCGCTCGCACTGGACCAACACGTCCCACTTTGATGTCTGTCAAGGGACGAGCGTCTATAGAGCTCTCTCTCGTAGTCACTTTCTCCTCACGTTTCTCCTCTACAGGTTGATGGGGGTCAGAGGCCGCCGAGGTCACGTTTCGAGCCTTGTCTGATGTGAAGAGCTCAACAATCAGTTTGTTTGAGTTTAGGATTTCCATCGCTAATCTCCATCATCTCTCATGCTAATCTGGGCCGACCGCAGCGGGCTGCATTTTCATGCTAAGGGGCTCATTACCAAACCGACGTCATGTCTTCTGTATGCAATCTGTGTCGCTTGGAGGGAGGGCAAGTCCCAGATGAAGCGTTTGAACTTCTCGAAGAGAGGGAGCAAGTGAGAGGGAAGTGCCCGATGATAGAATTATCTGGCTTACAGGAATGTCCGACTGTAAAAGAGACTTGAATGAAGTTCGGAGGGTCTTAATCAGGGTTTTAATGACAGATGATAATGACTGTGTGAATGAGACACTTTGGTATTTGATGTCTTGGAGCCGGTTTGAAGAGTGTTTCGCCTTGTTTGCGCTCACTTTGATTCGGGTTATTTGACTTTTTGCAATATTCCGGATAAAGGAAAGCAATTTATCTCTGAAGATGTTTTTTTAGATTTGCACTTTAAAGAATCAACGGACCGAGCACCTGTGCGATTTAAATAGCGACTGTTGTGATTTTGTGTGTTGGTTGTAAATAGTTTTTTTTGTTGTTTTTTTTTTCCTCCCCCAAAGCTTTTCGATGAATACGAATACTGTCAGTCCGAAAAGAGAAATCTCTGATTCCTTCATTCTTTCCTTCCTCTTTTCTTTCCACCGCTCACTCGCTCGCTCTTTCCCCCAGGTCCTTTGATCCACATCCCACACACGTCGCTGCATTAGCCGGGCTGTTTTTCAGGGCGAGGGCCGTGCGGTTCTGTATTCGTTGGCTGTCAACACCATCAGTACTGATGGGTTTCAGACAGTGTCACCTCACGCAGGCTCACAGTGGATTCTGGGATTGTTTATCGTGGCTGAGCTGGAGGTCTATCGGGCACTATTCTTCTACGTTCACTCATTTACCAAGTGCGTTCATTCAGTCATTTTGTACTGCGAACCTCCCAGTATGATGGAATCTATCTCGGTGGCCTTCGTCCCTCCCTCGTTTCTTCATCCGTTACCTAAGTACGTTTGACCCTGTGTGTGAGTGTGTTGAGAGAGTAATGATGCAGCTGGGGCCATTAGAGATTGGGAAACTGACAGCTCTCCTCCTTCGCTTTCATTCGCTCCCCTCAAAGAACGATAGACGGGGAATGAAAAAACAAGAGGAGAAAAAGAGGCAGAGCAATAAATGGAGACATCTTAAACGGCAAGTTGCTCGGGAATCCAATCAAGTTTGGCTCAAAGACCAAAGCAAAAACAATGAGAGATGCAAGAAAGCGAGAGGGGCAGAGAAAGAAAGGAGCTTTTTATTAAGAGAATTGATTGTGCTTAATGGTCAAATGTGAATTAGGATCTGTGTAGATGAAATTGCTGTTCACAAACAAATGCTCGGCAAAAACTCTTCCAGCTTTATTAGCACTTAATTCAATGTTTGAGTTTGAGAAAAGGCTAAAAGTGCTGCATATAGGGTTGAAGTATCCAAAGTTACCAAAAGATTGAAGAGGATTAGGATCTTAGGATCTGATACAGTTTGCGTTACTTTGTAGGTCTCTTCTGGTTTAATAAGAGCACATATTAATGTGCCCCTATTATGCCATTTTAAAGGTTGCTTATATTGTTTTATTAGTCTCTAAAAGAATTTTACACGTATGCAAGGTAAAAAAAAAACACTTTAGTTTCTCCAAAAATAGATTTAATTTTACCCCATTTCTAAATGATTCGTAAACGACTCGTGTGAAGCAGTTCAAAGAACTGTCTGTCTAAACCCCGCCTTCCCGAGATCCTTCACTGCTGTGATTGGTCTGATGGCACAGTCCTTTATGATTGGTCTAGCGCTACAGTGGTCCACAGAGCTTGTACCAATACTATACTTTCTGACATTACTAGAAAATACGTCAACTACTGTAGTTAGCACGGACTACCTTGGAAAGTGCTGGCAATTTGCATTTGTAAGTGAATAGGACACACCTCTACGTTGTGAACTTCAGCATTGTATAATGAATAACACTGCATTTAACATTGTTTAACTTAATTACTTAAACTAATGAGACACAGACAGTCAAGCTGCATCAATCACAATGTTTAGACTATATTAGGCCCACAGCTAAACAACAGAACATCCAAAACGCAAGTTAGCTGGTTAAGTTACTAAGACATGTGCAGGGTTGTTACACAACATAAAGTACACAAATACGTATTTTGAACAATCGCTCGAAAATAGTCATCAATTATTAATTATATTTACAGTTAGAAGTTCAGAAAGCCGGTCCAATTAAACTGGGCACTGATTTTTTTTTACTGTTTGTTGGGAGGGGCAAGTTGTTTGTGATGTAGTGCGTAGGTGGACATTATGCAAATATGTTACTTTGTGATGTGGATCCGTAACAGAATCCGTAAAAGATTTGAAATGCTGACGACTCGTTTAGGCAAATGTGAGTAGGGCTGGGCGATATGGCAAAAAAGTGATCACGATTTTTGTTCCCATATCGAACAATCTCGATTTTTAATAACGATTTTTTTATCAGAAGACATCATGCAAAGCAGTATGCTAATAATAATAAAAACCTATTTATTGTGCTTCTGGATGTAATGTTTTAATGTGATATAATACGGCACCTCGAAGAGTAGAGACATGACAGGAATGCTCTTGTCAGATACTACGTGATGACATCACTGATATGCAAATTAGAGCGTGACATCATCTGGCAACATTTAGCTACTTTTTGGGCAGACAGCTACTTTTCATTGGAAATAGTTGGCAACACTGATGCTGTTAGGCAGTAGCACCCCCTATAACTGTTCTGCCTCGCAGAGGAGATAATTTGTGTGCATCTGTGTGAAACACGCATAGGAAAAAAAGAAGGACAAAAAGAACGGCTCCCACCGCAACTCCGCTCCCATCGTTCATCTTTATCTGCCGTTCAAAAGAATCGGTTCGTTCGCGAACGTCACAACTCTAGCAGACAGCGCGGTGCCAGGAAAGCGGGTTGTGATTTGTTGTCGTGCACTTTACTGCAGCATGTTATACACGTGATCGAGAAAGTATACCCACAGCTGATCACCGTGATCGAACTTAATTTGATCGCGATCACAAATCGAGATCGTATAATCGCCCAGCCCTACGTTCTTTCTTGAATTACTGCTTTTATGCAATTGCGTTGCATTTAAGCAATATTTAAGTGAAATCAGAGCTTGACATTAAGCTTTGCAAGCCTTTGACTTGTGAACTGCTGATGATCTGAAAGCTGAAGTCACTTGTCAAGCATTCTTTTAATATAGCCTCAAACTTTTGCTCACATTTTAAGTGTTGCACTAACTTGCACATCAGTGTTATTTGAGAGGTGTTTGGTTGATCAATCAAGTGCAGAGCTATCATTTTATTTAGCAAAAATTAGCAAGCCGCATTCAAGCATCCAATATACAGTTTCTTGTGATTTAGTGATTTGTTCAAAGAAATTCTTTTACATTTTTTTAATAATTTGAGTCATTCTTTAAAAAAAATTATATACATACACGGGTATTAAAGAAATTATTTATGCAATATTTTTTAATTAACCTGCTTTAAATCAGTGTTGATGTTTTTTTTTATAAATACTGACTTTAAAAAAATAAAATAAATATAGAATGAGTGGTTACAGGCTTGACTTTTAATGTGTTTTATTTAGTTGGAATCTAGAGTCAGAAGTCTGTTTTATGTCCAGTTTATTTTAGGAAGGGAAAAAAAACCCTAAATGCATCTTGCAGCAGCTTTTTTCTTGGTGTATGAATGCGGTGCCTTGTATATCTGGAAATACATGCTATGCTTCCTCTGCCTCCGTCTGTGTCTCTCGCCATCTCTTCCTGTCTCCTGTCTCACAGACTCTCAGTATCTGAGTGACAGCTTCCGCCGGGAGCGCTCCAGCCGGGGAGACTTGTTTCCTCTCTTTTCTTAGCACTGCTGACAGGCTGTCCGTGACTGGACATTGGAATACAAGTACTTTGACAAAAGTGTGGTATTTGTATCTCAGTCCTTGTGGATAGAGCTGTTGTGATTAAAATAAGAAGGCCATGTCGCCCGCTTGCACTTTCCACTGATCACTTACCTCTTCATTTGTTAATGATGGAGAGTTTTGCATTCTGTTACATGGTTTCCATGTCACGTTTTACTGGAGGACCATGTGAGGACCATGTGCTATGCTCTACATTAATTTGAAATTCAAGTGAACCGCATAGAACCGCAAAAGTTCTGAGCTTCCTTCATAAGCAAGATGACGCCAAAGAGAACTCATTCAGTACTCATGCTCTCTGTGAGCTCACACCTAAAGACTACACACACACACAGAGTCTGAAACAGCAGGTGACTGTAAAATTAAGTTATGTGTTGAGACTTATTGTGTGTATATAAAACATACAGAATTGTCAAAATGAGTATCCATGTAAACACAGTCAATTTATGTTAAACATGGACGATATACAGCTATGAAGTGAACGTAAACGCATGTTAGATCAATGCGTGAGGTCTTAAAGAGATAGCAACCTAAATAAACCTGCTGCTTTCTGACATTATGGTTTATTTATACATTAAAGATTATCCGGTGTTATGTTAAAGCTAAATAGATTTTTGTCTGTGGTATTTCTCTACCTGAAAATTGCTGTTATACCTACTTAGAAAACATAAAAAACAGTTATATTGATTGTCATTCTTGTTCTTATTTTATTATTGACTTCTTTCCTTTGTCTTTTTTTTTTTCTAAAAATACCTCACTCCACCCTCAAAAGAAAAAAATCTCCCCCATAAGAGTTACCTGAATTCCCCCCATTTTCTAAAACAAAATTCAGGCCCATCCTGTTGTTTTATGTACTAACAGAAACTTAAAGGACATCACAGACGCATGTCAAAATAAAAGTTCTGTTTAACTTCTGTTTAAGAAACAGACAGGAATGTATTAGGCTACTTAATGTCATGATAGTACTTCTACTACTGTCTACTACTGTATTTGCCAGAAAATGTAAATACACAACACAGTATTTCTGAAAAAGAAAAACACAGAGCCGTATTTAGATGCGTGTCTGTTGTGTCTATTAGCTCCCTTTGTGGTATACGTTTATGTTTTTATGCTAGAATATATTATTTAACACCGCTGTGACTATATGCCATTACTTCCTATAAGCTCATGTAATTTTTTTTTAAAGGTTTTATACAGAAAGGCATTTCCGTGCCTCTTTTATTTAGAGCACTTCAGCTAAACACTCTGCATTTGAGACACAGGCCACTTAACTAGAACTATTATTATTTAATGAAGCGACAATTATGTTCCTCACTGCCCTATATATACAGAACCAGATTTGAGGGTAAATGTGATTCATAAGCATCTGCGTGTGGAAATAATCTCTGTGGCCAGATAACAACATCCACCCCGCCAGGATCTTGACTGTCTGTTTTTGTTTGTTTGTTGTTTATCCAGTCGTGTTCTGAAGGTGTTTGATTCTGGGTCTTTCTGTGATGGATCGTCGTGGGCGTCTGGTGTTAACGCTTATTTTTAACCTCAATAGGAAGTTGGAACAAAGCTTCCCAGTGTCCCGCTCTCAGCGTGCAGACAGGAATACTGCCTGTGTCTGTGCACATTTATGTACATTTTTATAGAAATGCGCACACATGCTGGGATCTCATTAAGTTGTTTTGTGAAAATTCTGCAGCATCAATTATTCAAGAGTCGGTTTATTGTAAAGGTTTGGATTTCCTCTTGGATTCCTGACGGTTGGGTTTCTCGTGGTCTTTTATTCATGGGCTGGTGAGTACGGTGTAGCGGGCAGAGCGAGCAGGCAGTTTTCCTCAGACGCTGAAATTAAGCTGAGCTGCTGCAATTATAGTGGTCTGAGGGACGTTTAAAAAAAAAAAAACATCCTTCTGTGTCTCTCAGACAGCGTATTACATGCTGAATTAGTCAAAAGCCTTGAGACCAAAAGGAATCGACTTTGCAAATGTACTGTCCTGAACTTCGTACATTGACACGGATTGGAGTAATGATAGCTTAATATTTAAGCATCTTGGGTGTTAACACAAAGGTTTCTGGTTAGTTTTAAATCAGGGTATCCTGGTAAGAATATATGTGCATTGGGGTATATGTATATATGTGTGTGTGTGTGTGTGTAATTATTTTTGCAATTTGGGAATTCATGCTTGAAACCGGCAGGCTAGCATCAAAAATAATGTTTATTAACGCTGAAATGGAATTTATGAAAGCATACAGTATTTTTATTTTACATATTTTTTTTACTTATATTTTCATTGCTGATCTATTGTTTTTTGTTGATTCCAATCCTTACAATAATTTCTTATATACAAAAATAGTAATAGTATAATATTTATCATAAACAACAACTTTGTACACAATATCACATTGTTGGTAATAGTAGTAGTTGTTATTGTCCATAATTTATTCATTTTTTTATTTCAACAATAATAAAAGTAGTAGTAATCATCATAATTTTTCTAAAAATAAAAATAATAGTTATTATTATTATTATTGTTGTTGTTTTGTAGTGTATATTTTCATTTTAATCTTAATACTTTTTGATGTTATTTTACATTTTTTACTGTGTCATAAGCAGCAACTGATCTTTGTTATTGGTCTAAATGCTATTGGCTCTTCTGAGTCAGGTGATCGATTTACGTCATTCTCAGGACGAGAGCGCCTTTTGAATAAGATGTGAACGCGTTAATAAAGCGGGATAATTTCAGCGATTAAAACCTTGTATTTTACTCTCTTCTTTGCATAAAGACATCGTATGGCTTTAGAAGAACTTGAAATGCAACACAGCTTGTTGGTAATGCTTTTTTTTACTGCTTATGGTCAGTTTTTGCAATAAATACCTGTGACTGCGCTTATATTGTCTGTGTGTGTTTTATATTGTTCAGAAGTGGGTAGGTTTAGGGTAAAGGTGGGGCTAGGTGCTACAATGAAAGTATACATTTTGTATCAAATGAATTCAGTTATCCGTGCGTGGATCACGGCTGATGCCTGTCACTGACAAAACCGTGACAAAAAACGTAACAGTCATACAATTCAAGGGCCGTTATTGTAACACCTCTACATTTTGCACTTTGGACCAAGATAGTCAGGGTACGTTTTTATATGAGACTGAGTTGCGAATTTACTGAGGTAGAAGGCATAGTCAGTGGGTTGTTAATGGCGAGAATTTGGCATTAAAATAAAGTGTGACCCACATTTTCTCTGTGTATCTATCCATTCATAGTTTGAATCAAGGTTGTTTCCTAAAACTTTTTAAATACATATCCCTTCGAATTCTAATTTATTTAAATTCAACTTTTTAAATGTAAACAATTTAAAAGGCATTCTCAATTTAATTCTGAATGGCATTTGGTACATTTTTGGTTATTAAATCTCATTATTATTATATCTCACAATTTTTTTTTTGCTGATACACTGTATAAGCATATTTTTCTTTCTACTTACTTGAGCTAATATTGTTCGGAGGTGTTAATGAGAAGCTCTCTGTCATAGTCTCAGGTGTGGATGCTCCATATGTCTCTGATTTATGTGAGGTGACCAGATGTTCGGCCTTTTGTGTGGATAACAAGGTCAAATCTTCACCGGAACCTTCCAACCAACCTTCAGTGCTGGATGTGCTTGTTGATGTGGACTGAGTTGTGTGTGTAAAAAGCCCCTGGTCTTCATCTGGCACTGGAGTTTCTTTGATATTTCCTGCATTTTCTTCTTCTGTAGCACCTTCAGGTAGGTATGTTGTGGGACTTGACTGAACTGAAGCATGCTGAGTTGTGGTGGCATTGCTCGTATCATATTCCAGTGTAGTATCCTCAGTGGTCATGGGGATCTCATTAGTCACATGATCTTTATCCTCATCCTCCAGGTTGGTTTCAGGCATGGGTTGGAATTGTTTAGACCCATTTATCTCCTTCAGTTGAGAGGATGGTTCTTCTGTTGTCTCATGTTGAGTCTCTGTAGGTGGGATGAAATCGATGAGCTCTCCCGGCAGTAGGTTGGTATCCGGCATTGGTTGGTAGTGTCTATGATTGCTGCTTTTAACACCATCAACTGCTGAAGCTTTTATATCTGGCTCACCTTTTTGTGTGACATCAATGTGTTTTGGATTCATGTAAATCTCTGAAACAGACTCAACTTTTTGCCAGGTGAGCTCAGTGGACTCAAGATATCTCTCTGTGCTGGTTGGGGTGGTGGAGTCACTATAGGTGCTATCTTCATCCAACTGAGGGCTTGTGGTATGGTTGTACTCCTCTGGTTCTGGGCTTGTGGTGTGGTTGTGTTCCTCTGGTTCTAAGCTTGTGGTGTGGTTGCGTTCCTCTGGTTCTAAGCTTGGGTTGTGGTTGCGTTCCTCTGGTTCTAAGCTTGTGGTGTGGTTGTGTTCCTCTGGTTCTAAGCTTGTGGTGTGGTTGCGTTCCTCTGGTTCTAAGCTTGTGGTGTGTTTGTGCTCCTCTGGTTCTGAAGTAGTCTGTGTACTGTAAATGGAAAAGGACTCAACAGCCCCCTGTGCTTCATTTTCTGAGTGTTGAGTGATCTGATCCACACTATACTCCTCTTGAGGATCTGCTAAAGTCACAATATGCTGCTCTGTGTCCTCTGGCTCTGTTGCCATAAGATCTATAGGTGAGACTGTCTGAGAGTTCCTGTTAGCTGCAGAAGAAGAATATAAGAGGTTGATCCAGGTTAACCAAAGGTTAAAGGGATATTTCACCCAAAAATGAAAACCTTTCATGAACTGCTCAACCTCATGACATTCTCACCCCCTAAGACCAATGGAATTACCATGTTCAAGGCCCAGCAAGGTACCTGGAAACTAAAGACAGTTTTGTGAACTCAAATTCAAACAAATCTGTAAATACCTCTGAAGCAGTAAGCATCATGCCGAGTGTGTGGTTCAGGGAATCCCGTTTGATTGACAAAACGATAAACAGTCTTGACACCAGGTTCAGAACCCCCACAACGCTCACGAGGGGTCACAATGGGGTAGCGGACGCTCTCATCAGCAAGCCAGCCGGGACTGCAGTGGTTCAGACCATCGTTCCAGGCGGCATAGAGTTGGCCAGTGGTAGCTAGCTGAGCTCCCTGCTGCTCACAGTATGTCTTAGCTTCCGACAAGTTGAAGCGCTGTGTGGATGACCCATGAAAAACCTCTCCTAAAAACATCAATGAATAAACAATACATTTTTTTGCCGACAATCACAAACAATCACAGTTATCAAAAACAGAGTGCATTCTTAGAATATGGACTGCTTGCCAATATCAATAGCCCGAGCACAGTAAACATTAACTGCAATACTATAATATTAACAATGATATGGAAATGGTTTACCATGAATGTTCTCCACATAGCAATACACGTCAAACAGTTCATCATTATCCATCACGCCATAGTTTCGAACGCCTGGTAATCCATCCATGTCTCCAAAACACCCTTCACGTGGCAACTGGATTGGGTATCTAAGAAGGCATAGGCATAGAATAAAAACTATTTAATGAATCCTAAAGATTTTTTGTTTGGTCAAAAGCAACTAAGCTTAACCCCATTAAGTAATCTAATTTCTTGTTTTGTGTTTATATCCTATGCACTGCAACAAGACAATATTTAGCTCCACCCCAATCCAGAAATGCATTCTAAATATTAAAAAGCAAATATGTTATTGCTTTTAGTATGAATAAACAAATTGCTAGTATCTAGAAAGTTGTCTGCATCACATTTATTAACAGGATATATACTTGGTTATCTGTAGTTGATTATTTGTTGTGTCACTCTGTCCACTCACCTAACGGAGCGATCTGACAACCAGCCAGCATCACACTGTTCATAACCACTATTGTACGCAGCCAGCAGCTGTTCTGGAGAAGCAATCTTAGCTCCAATATGTTCACACGCATCTTTGGCATCACCAAAAGTGAAGGCATAGCGACTTGAGGTATGGCGGTAGTGGAAGACGACACCTAAGAGCATACATAATTTCACTGTTTCTGAACTGTTAGGAATTGTTATTTGCCATTTTCTAGTCTGAAAAACATTTGTCTTAATAAAACATTGCTTTTGAACAAAACTGTCATGTTATGATAGCTGTAGCAAGGTACTACAGAAAAAGAAAAAAAAGTTTTTCTCAAAAATATAAAGCAGCACAATTATTTTCAACAATCATGATAAATGTTTCTTGAGCACCAAATCAGCATATGAGAATGATTTCTGAAGGATCATGTGGCGTGACTAATTGCTGCTGAAAATGGCAAAAATAAATTATATTAAATATATAGAATACGATCAGCTGGAAAAGATATTTTCAATTTAAAATACTATTTCTCAGTATTACTGCAAATTAAAAATAAATAAACTGATAAATGCCACCTTGGTAAAGGATTATTAAAAAAATAAAACATTGAAATCCTCCAATTCCAAGACTGTGTGCAAAACACTGTTATATGGCAAATTTGATATATGGTGATATTTGCATATAATGTAATTTAAATAATAATCACCTTTTACTTTGACTTGAGTCTGGTCGTGAGCATCCTCCAAGCCATGCGAGACTTCACAGCGGTAGCAGCCTGTATCGTTGTGTAACAGATCATCCAGTCTGAGAGTGAGATCAGCTGAAGAAGCACCATAGTTTAGCAGTGACGCCCTTCCTTTGTACAACTCATTCACCTTTACCCTTTCACCACGGGCCACTAAGATTTCGGTCTCTCTGTTTGATGAAAGAAAGCTCCATTTGACTCGTGGCTGGGTCAGTACAGCATGTCGGCCCAAAGAAGAGGTCCGGGAGAGACTCACCAGGCAGGGCAGAGTCAAGGAGCCCCCCAAAATGGCAGATACTGGGGGGCTATCAGGAATGGTCACTTGTAAAAACTGGATCTCATCTAAAGAAAAGATAAGAATGACTAAGATACAAATCCTCTGACATTCTAATACTGAACTGAATTGGATTTTTATGTTCCAATGTGTGCATTCACTTGGGCAATAAAAGCACAACATACTCTGAAAACTGGTCTCTAAGAGCTTCCTATGATCTTTACTGTTATTTATCATTAATTATATCTTGTGTGTTGAACAGTGGAGGTAAGACGCACCTGCTGCAGAACTGAGGACAGCAGAAGATGACAAGACAAAGAGGCAGATGGCACGCAGCAGTATATGCAGGAACATCGCTGACCTGAGACCGAACAGAGGGAGACAGTGAGACAAGTCAAAGAACAACATTATAAAAGTCAAATGGAACTGTAACATGTTCCACAACACCACAACATCTTTGTGTTGAAATGAAAGACACAAGCATTTATTTTCAGTACAGCAATTTAGCTCATTTCTGTCATTTAATTTAACTGCATTCTGTTCCAGTGTAAGTTCATGGATATTCATAGGGGAAAATGACACACTGCCTTGTGTGAGAGAGTGAGAAAATGAGAAAAAGGGGGAAGCTTTGTGCTTCTGCTGTTGCCAGATAGCGAGTATTCACACTCTCACTGAGTTTTTTGCCTTTTGAACAGTTTGACTGCAAAACTTAAATGGCTATTGCAAAAGCATTACGACACTAAATTAAGTGATTTTTAATCTTTTTAATTGAAGAAAATAAAATTGCTTTCAAAAAGGGTTCTCAACCATTTTAGGACCAGGAACTCATCAAGAGGTATATTTTTGCTAATACTTTATGAAGATTATCATTTATTAAAACGTTGACATTATTACATTACATCATAAAATGTTTACAGTTGTATTTGTTTATATATTTATGGTTTTATGTATTAGTGTGTGTGTGTGTGTGTGTATTTCCAAAAATATAATAATCAAAGTGCAGTTATATTTACTGTCCCATAAGAATATATTTAGGGCATACAAGCAATTAACAGATATTTCACATATTTAAAGAAGATTCTATGTAAATGTTTAGTCATCTACTCCACGGACCCTTTTTGTAGACCTTTGGTTTAAAACCCTGGTTTTAAAGGCATGTGACTGAATGGAGCAAAACAAAGGCTTGCCCGCAGTTCTTTAGAAAAAACAACAAAATGCTCAAGTAGCACAGTAAACAAATTTTCACTGCATAGTCTTTGAAGGGTGTGTTTATACTTTAAACGATGAGACATCACAGACTTATAATTTGTGTTGAATAACATTTTTTTGTTTTACTTAGCTTTATGTTTTCACAAGCTTTTCTGAATCAGAGGTTACTCGAGAGCTGCCCAGACAGAGGATTTGTCAACCCTGTGCTACGTCCAGCTGGCATGATTCGGATCTTTGGAGTCTTTGGGAGCTCTTGTATGTGCGCAGAATTCTGACGAGTCACTGAACAGACTAACTACCCTTTTCTAAACATGAGCATCTCTTTACCAGTACATCCATCTCCACTAAGGTCATCTTTATGCACCTGTCTCTGTGCAGCCCTTAAACTACACAGAGCACAATATAGACTGTGTTTAGCTAAATGCCCCAGTGAAAGGAAATTTTTTTAGCGGCTAGATGGTTTCTAAGTGAGACAGGCTGAGATAAATAAATAAAAGACCACCTGCTAGATGCACTGAAAAACTATTTGTAAAGACCAAATGAACTGAATAGTCATGCCTCGAAGAGTGAGCCAGAAAAGCAAGTAGACATAACAGTGGTTCAGTGATTCTAACAATTTTAAATATCCCTGTGACTTTTTAAACCCTGTACAAAAAAATCAGAGTAAGTTCAACAACACTAAACAAGCAATTTTTATCCAGGAGTTCAGGCACCCTTTAAATGAAGTGGAAGGTAATGAGCTGATTACATCAATTTTACATGATAACATATCATTGACTAAGTTATTTTAACGACAGGATGTTTATGATGATGCCTGTGCAGAATGTAGGGTTATTTAAGTATCTAATTGTAACTCTTCTCTGTTTACATAAAAACCTTTACAACCAACCAGATGCGAAATTACAGACTACAATCCCTAAAGAGAGACCCTAATTCCTTATGTGTTGTGTTACCTAAAAGAGCACAGACGGATGAAGTGGATATTTACTGATGCAATGTGAATTTTCATCAAAACAAACAAGGACAATTTTTTTGTGCGATTGCTCTGAGTTTGGACATCAATGAAAGAATTCCTAAAGCAAACCTTCCTTATGGACTCATTAAAACGAAAATAAATCAGTGCTGTCAAATGATTAATAATCATGATTAATCACATCCAAAATAAAAGTTTTTGTTTGCATAATTTGCGCATGTGTAAAAAAATGACAGCTATTTTAGCTGTAAAAAAAGTGACAGTAAAATGTTAAATGGTTAATGGTAAATTCCTGTAAAATTTACAGGGATAAAACTGTAAACTGACATTCCCAGAATTCCGTACATTTTATGGACATTTATTTTGGACAGCGTATGCCATGTACAGCCTATATATTAATAGAAACACATGCATGTATATATTTAAGAAAAAATGTTTATTTATAAAATATTTTTATATGTAATATAAAATAAGAATACAAACATTTTCATAATATATACTGTATATGTGTGTATATATATATATTTATACTTTTATCTTTCAAAAATCTGATCCTGAAAAGAATATCAAAGTTTCCACAAGTATATGAAGCGCCACAACAATGATTTTCAACTTTGATAAAATAAGGTTAAAAAAATATAATATTTAAATCAGGAATATTAAATTAATGTTATTTCACAATATTATAGTTTTTACTGTATTTTTCTTCAAAATGTCATCTTGGCAAACACAAGAGACCACACAGTCATTGTTTGTTTGTTTTTTCAGTACAATAAAGACAAAAAGTATTATTTTTGTGACAATTCAGTACACTTCCTTGATGTAACCTTTCTCTCCTTTTTTTAGTTTTAAAAGGAAATTCAACAAAGATATGGCCCTTTAAGCTCTCTGATCCAGAGGTCTAACAGAAGTGGTTTACTGTAAGTGCAAGACAGGAACTACAAAGCCCAGCAAAAGGAGAATTCAGGGCACAAAAGCCTCAGACACAGCAGAGCAGGAAGTTCTGATGCTATGGTGCATTTTTTAGTGATGTAGAGTAATGGGTACATGGAAACGGTTCGCCTGAGAGGAAAAGAGAGAGAGAGAGATGGATGGAAACTGGCATGAACTGGTTGACCTGAAGTTGGATACACGAATGCGTGACTACTGCCACAGAGAACAGGGGTGTGTTTGCACATTCACTGTACCTCCTCTTAAAGTGCAAATATTTTTCAGAAGGAAAAAGTCATGAACTGAGAAGACTAAACAAAGCTGTCTCTCTTTTTATCTTGTATCCTGTACTTGAGAACATTACAACAGACCCAGACACATTTCCATAAGCCAAAAGTAAAGCCAGATTGCTGTAAGGGCAAACAAGGAGGACGGGGCCCAGAAACCTCAAGAATGCTTAGGCAGGCATCTCCATGGACGCATGCTGTCTAGAATACAGAATGACTTCACTTTGAAGAGAAATGGGGTAGAAGGCGGTCTTTCTCACTTACATCACAGAAGTGATTTTACAGATCGTATTAGCAGCTCATTATTTCTTGCTGAAGATTTGGTTTAGTTTAGTTATTCCAAAGACTACCTGGTCATATGGCATAAACCTACCTGGGTGCACTCTTTTATGAGAAACAAGTACAGTACATACAGTATCACTACAGTTTCCAAAAGAAATGATTAATAGAGGCAGTAAAACACCTTTTATTCCTTTTCACACTAATTTACAGAGTTTTGATTAATGAAGCGTAATTTTTGCTCAATACTTGAAGAATATCATGTTATGACTTCAAAACTGGGAGATTTTAAAACTAATGGTACAGAACATTAGCGTAACACATTTCCAGCTTCATATCTATGGCTTTTCATAGATGATAGTAGTGCACAAATACAGAGATGTACCTGAGAGATGAGGAGCTACAGTTTGAATCCTGTGCAACTATGGTTCGACAAAACAGTTCAAATCTGAGTAAAAGGAAGTTGAAATGGCACGGCTGCATCAACAAATGCATTTTTGTGTCAGTTTTGCCTTTGTTAACACTATCAGGTAGGTTTAGGGTTGGATTTGGTGTAGGGCATATTTCCAAAATGATTAGCATTAACTTTTAGCTACAGTCCACATATATTTGAATTCTGAACTGCCGCAATATTAAAACGTAATAAAAACTTGCCAGGTTTTATATATTGAACCTGTATTTTATTGCCACTCAATGGTTATTCTCTTTGAAATTGTGAAACATGCAATAAGGCACGTAAAATAAAGTTGCACAAAAAGTGCACAGAGGTACATTATTTTTATATGACCAGGTTGTCCATTGGATAAGCTCTCAGACAGACAAAAGGATAGTAAAAGAAAGCAGAAAAACTTTCTCCACACACATAGTTCTCAGTAGAATGCTGCTCTGTTTTACATTTTCCCCATATTTTTTTTATTGACTTCTGCGTTGTCTGTCTGCTTGCATGGACTCTTCCTTGGCTCTTTCTTCCCCCACCTTCAAACTCAAGGCCTTTCTAACCTCACATGACTCTTTATGACTTAGTCCATCACCCAGGGCAACCAGTACTGTCCTCAGAAACACAGACCGAACGGAATTCACACAGAGAGAGACAGAGAGGGTAATTCACCCATGCTGCAGAGGTCTGAGGTGTTATTAGCCAAGCAGCCTGTGGTAGATCTGGCTAACCAAGCATACAGCTATTCTCTGAGCTCTATAAGAACCTGCAGAGAACGGATCTGAATAGTGGACTGAACCTCACAGCTTTATCAATGAACAACATTGTATATTGTGTCTAACCGTTAATGTAGATGCGTAAGTATACAAAATATATAAAATCTATGTAAAAACAAGTAATATAATATACTAATTGAAGTCACGTGCATGAGTTAAATTTTGAAAGAAAAACTTGGCACATTAAAGGGATAGTACACACAAAAATTTACTAACTCTCATGTTGCTCCAAACCTCTAGGAATTTCTTTTTTAAGTTGAACATAAAGGAAGATATTTTGAAGAATGCTGGTAATCAATCAGCTGATGGGCCCAGACTTCCAAGTATTTATTTTCCTACTATGAAAGTAATTTGTGACTAACAAATGTTTGGTTCTTTAAAATTCTTCAGATTATCGTCTTTTGGGTTAAAGAAAATTTTTTAGAAAGTTTTGTATTAAAATGAGGGTGAGTAAATGATGACACAGCCTTCATTTACAGTATGTGTGAAGTATTCCTTTAATTAAACAATCAAAATACATGGTATACACTACAATTCAAATGTTTGGAGTCAGTAAATTAAAAAAGGTCACCAAGGCTGCATTTATTTGTTAAAAGTACAATAAAACAACATTATTATGAATTGTTTTTACAGTTTAAAAGCAATGGTTTTCTATTATGATATATTTTACAATTTTATTTCATTTGTGATGACAATGATGAATTATCAGAACTTATAGTATATAGTATTTATAGTATTATTTAAGTCTTCATTGTCCCATGATGCTGTACAAATCATTTTAATGTGCTGGTACTTACACTTCGTATTATTATCAATGATGAAAAAAAAAATTTGTGCTTGGGCTTTTTTCCCCCCGGAAATTGTAATAAATAGAAAATTCATGAAGCTATGAAATTATTGCATTATAAAGTATCTTCACTGTTACTATTGATCTTGTTGTCTTTTGATTCAATGCAGCCAATTTTGGTATTGAGTTTATTAAAGAGACCCTTTATTCTTCATACAGGGGTGATCAGGACTGGACATGACTGCTGTACAGCTAAATTAGGTCAGATGTGTCCTGTAGGGGTTTGTGCAAGTATTTTGGCAGCAGTGATTGAAAGAAAAGACACCTAATTAATCTGAGAAGAAATGACCAAATAGTTTAGTTCATTCCACAACAGCTCCAAAATATATATAAAGGCATGTCTAAAAAAAAAAAGCAGCAGTTGATATGATGTGTGGATGCTTCATTATAGCTTAACTTAATCTGTCAGATGATTTGAAGGATCTTTATCTTAACTGCTTGAAAAACACTTACACATCAACTTACTTCTGCTCTGCTACACATATGTGAGGGATGGGTTTAGAAACAAGCCGAGCAACTGTGAAGATGAATGGTTGCTCTGGCACAACAGCCAATAAAGTGTTGCAATTTTGAAGCTGTGGCAGACATTATGCTCAATATCTCAATAGAATTAAGTTTACTCACATAAGCATTGGAATAGCTGCAAATGTGGACCAAACTGGTATTCATGAATCATGTCTCTCATGCTACATTTGGCACCTGGATTTCTCAGTTTGTACCACAAAGCAAAATCATCCTGCAGGTGTGTTGCAGACATCTTTTCCTCAATTGCTCAAAAACCTTTAATATTTGTACCTACAAAGCCTTTAGTCTCAGCACAATATTAAAAAAGCTAAACGCAGCACACTTTATTTATTTGATTATTTATTATTATTTTTTGTTTTCATCAATTAAACTCCAACACAAGTGCAAGAATAGATCCTGGATCTGAACTGGTGTTTGGTTCTTAGCAAACCTTTTCAACACACAGTAATCTGTAAAGTATTATTTTCAGAGTTGAATAACATGGCCATTTTTGTGCAGTAATTGCATATTTAGGTAATGGGGATAAAAATAAATGATTACAGGTTGAGTGTTTGCTAAGCTTGCTACAAACTCATCTCAAATGCAGTCTCAGTTTCTGCTCATGCATATACAACAGGCATTCACTTAGAAATGTCAAGAACAGGTGTCTTCTCTTTGAAGGCTCAGGCTGTGTAAAGCACTTATGCACCATCCAACACTGACAGCCTTTCAAATGCATTCTAAACAAATTCTAAAATTAATTCTAAGTACAAGGACTCCAGGAATAGATATGCTTTCAGAAATAACAGATCCACATGAAAAGAGCTTTACAGTCAGATGCCTGATGTCATAAAAGAGCCTTTTTAGTTTTGTTAAAGAAAAAAATGCTCCAGTTGCAAAGGGGGAAAAAAGTGCAGGTGCTTAAAAATCCCAGATGCAAATGAACTGATCCAAAGAGCCTGAAATGTAACATTAAGAACTTTTAATCTCCAAAGAGCTATTAGAATCCAATAATAATAATAACAAATCTTTTTGCAGGCTGATGCCAAAGCAAAACTTTTTATTGCCCGGTTCATCATAATATAAATATTATGTACTTGTGACTAAGACAGCTTATCCAAGAATAGTTATTAAATGGTGTTATAATAATAATCTGAATGAATAGTGCTCTACATAATAGTCTATACCAATTCACAAGGACTGATGCAACATGCATATTCAGCACAGTAATGTCCTCCAATCTCCTGCTGTGCTCTCAGAACAAAAATGTACAGGGCAGAAAATGTTCTGCATAAGCAGAATTCACTAACCCTAAAAATCCTGCCCAAAAAGTCCAAATCCAAAAGACATGAAATAAATGTGCCAAGTTGCAACTACTTTTACAGAATCATTCCAGGCTATTTAAATGCATTTACAGCCACATACCTCATTCCTCTTGGATTCCTCTTGAAAAGCCCCCTTTCAGATAAAGGATTGTATAGAGTCTCAAAGAGTGCAAGCTGGAGATGATGGATGCTGTGAGCTCGTCCAGAGGAGGAGAAGAAAGAGAGAGAGGATGACAGAGAGCGGAGGAATAAAGGAGCAGGAAGGAATTGCGATCAACCCACTTTCTTTAACCAACAGGATTCATTTTCCTATTTGTCCCTGGCACAGTGAAAAAAAGTGGGAAGGGACGGAGGAAAAGTTAAAATGTCCTAAATTATAATGAGCTGAGAGAAAGAGAGAGAGAGGGGGACATGACATTAATACAGTATCATACACACCTGAAATGTTGCTCCTTTTTTGGTCTCATGGTAACGTTAGCCTACACCCAGAATAGGTAACGCGCGTTTTATAATGACAAGTGACGGAGAATTGAATTGATACGTGTACTCGCGAGAGCATGAAGGTTTTATGATTGTCATATTTAAAAGAACAAAAAAAAATAGCTATGTATTAAGCTTAGCGCTGAGCTCCATGCGTCTTTTGCGTTATTTCTGGATTATAGTTGGGAAACTATTGATTCTGTCAAGGCATTAAAGGACTAAAACCTGTTGAAGTAAAGACAGCTGCAATGTCAAGATTGAGTGGTGCAAGTTTCGATGATCAACCTTCACTAAAATTCACTAACCTTCACCATCCATTTCATCCCACAAAAGGTTACAGTGCTAAAAGGTCATCCAAGATGTAGATTGTACCTTCATCTGAACATATTTAGAGAAATTAAGCATAACATCGCTTACTCCACAATGTATCCTCTGCAGTAAGTGCCGTCAGAATGAGAGTCCAAACAACTGCTAAAAACATCACAATAATCCCCAAGTAATCCACGTGACTCCAGTTCATAACATCTTTTGAAGTGAAAAGCTGTGCGTTTATAGTGTACATTTTCAGCAACTTTCTTTCTTAAATAAAATGTGTCCAAACGCTTTCATTTTTAGATTGTCTTATAAGGTTTGTTTCCTGCATAGTTTAAGTATAGGGTAATCTAGAGGAAATTTTCCCTATCACTGAATACCCATTGTTCAAAGTAAGAATTGCTATTTAAGGCAAGGATTACATTTGCATTAAGCAAGAGTCCAAGGGCTGATTGCCTCAATGAATGCTTTGGTTTGCTCAATTTCTGGGCCACAACAGCATTGTAAATGAGAATTAAATAGTTATGTAAACACTACTTTCTGCAAGCATATTAAGATAGTAAACACTGTCGTGGCTAAATGCTATGATGAAAATTAATCTGGACCAGTGCAGCTCTATATCACATCAGTATAGCATTGTAAAGGTTGTAAAACGGTGGAACAGTCATTTTCAGAAATATATTTCCCACTATTTGGAAACTTTCCAGAAATTTGCAACCCTATATGTACGTGACTCACTTTGCTGATTTTTGGTTGGTGAGATTTAATAACCAGATCCTTCAATAATAAAGAGACAACTGCTTATTCAGAGAAATTACCGTTTTGAATGGTTTTGAGGCATGAGTCACTGCTGATTCACATCTGTAAATTTGAATTTGATCCATTTGTGAGTCATGTCTGTGAAGGTAACCACATGTGGACGCAACAGACCAGAGTCTGGCCTCCTGTTAAAACAGTAGCAAAGACGAGAGGCTGGATGACAGAAGCAAAGGGCAGTTTGCACACAGAGAGAGGAAGAATATTGTTTGTATATCAAATATTTTTAAACACAATAGGAATTAACCATATCAACAAAGATGTTAAATATGCAGAAGATAAGAAATCAGGTAATATCACTGTTAAAATTTACAGAAAACAACTATATGCATAAAACTACTGTGCATTATTTATTTTATCTTGCATTAAATCCTTTAGTACCAGAAAATAAAACTACAGTGCATTATTTATTGCCTCTGACATTATGGTAATCCTTTAGTAATAAGCAAGGGTACCTCTTTCTGTACCACAAGAGTACCTCTGCCTGCCAGCCATTGAGGATTTTAAAACTTGATCCGTTTTACAGACATTACTACCATCCACATCCAAGCCACAAGTGGGAAAGAATGAAGTCACTGACTGCCTTCTCACTACAGCACATCCTATTAAGCCCAATTTCATCAGAGACACTTTAAAATTACTGACATTTGTGAACGCATTAGGTTTCATAAACTAACAATAAACTATTTACAACATGTATTAACTATATATTATCAATATTTAATGTCACTTTGTGTATAACATATTTTAGAAATGTATTATTTACGGAAAATTCATAACACATACATGCTTATAAAACTTAAAATGTTCATGCATTAGTAAATGTAGTTAAAATAATATTAACCCAGATTAATGTTACAAAAGGACAATTTACATACATTGCACATACTAATATCAGGTTATATAACTTAGTATTCTAATTTAATCAGATTTAATTAATGTCATTACAATTTAGAAAATGTAAAGAAATTTCTTACTATTTCAGTTAAAAAGATTTCAAGTGACTGTTACACAATGTTTTTATTTCAAATAAACCCTTTTTTAATAAAAAAAAAAACCCTTACAAATAATCAAGGTTTCATAAAAATATTCCAATGATTTCTGAAGAATCATGTCACACTAACTTATTTTTAATGTGGTGTCATAGTCAAATTTAACATTGGTGAGCTCTTTGGGATTAAAGATCTTCAAAGCTATTCTAATGTGTGGGCCTAAATTATCTACGTTGAATCAGTTTTGCATATTTGAAAGAATCATACAAAAAAATTGCAAAAAAAAAAAAATTTGTTTTGTTCCAAAGTATGTTAGATTGAACCTTTCTGCAAAAGAGAATCCCAAATAAGGCTAAAATTCAGTGCATCACAAGCTCGTTCAACTGCTGGGAAACTGGTGGGCAAGGAACATCCAGCTACTTCCCAAACGTCACCAAAGTGGTGCGATCGGACTCTTAAAAACAGACTGACTGATGATTGAGTGGGTTTGGAAGAAAAAGAACTTTGACTGTAATCTCAAGGATAGCAGTTGAGGCCCTGTTCATTTGGACGGTTAAATACAGGAGGAGATTTAATTCATGTGGCGGTGTTATATTCAGAGTAGAAGAGGAATGCTGACTCGTCCTCTTCGTTAGACATCAGAAAGACAGACAGCCAAAGAGCAGTAAGGGTTATTTTTTCTTTTTTTTCCGATTCCGAACAGAACTCAAAACATTATGAGGACAGTTTATCAAAATGTCAAGTTATTTGCACCTTAGTTGCTTTAAACAACCAACAAAAACAATATAGTTATCTTAAAACCCCATTTTTTAGCAGAATCTGAAGAGCCCCCTAGTGGTATTTAAAACCAAGCATAGCTGAAAAGTTTAGCTGATAAAAAGGCAGACAGTAAAAATCCTATCTTTAAAAAACTTTTATGTTTTTTGATTCAGAGCTAGATCCATTGCTGTAGCTGAAAGCTCAGAGTTTTTGCTCCCACATGTTTCCACTACTTTGAACAGTTCCATGGTGGCTTTGGCATCTTCTACTGATGAGTGGCCTCCCTTCCCTTTCTGAAAATATAAGAAGAGAGAGAGTTTTCAGTGGAAATAAAATTAAAAGCCATGCCCGTCTTTACTTTCTATAAAAATAGTCTGACTTTCAATCTAAGGAGGGTTTGAATTGACTCCAGATATACGCTGTCTTCAGTGTCTGACGGCTGAACTCCTCCGTGATCTGTGGGGTTTAGGTGAAAATCACAACTGCTGAGCCATGTTACAGAGTTTTGTGCTGGGTTAAACCCACCTGTATGTCCTTATTGAAAATAGCCTTAGTGAGCCTTTTCAGAGACACCATTTCATTTACAGGCAGTCCAGCTTTTTGGTTAAGCAGTGGAATTCGTGCGGTATCTCGTGTTTGGCAATCAGGATGGAAATATTTTAAGGCCTTGAAGTCATTTTGGATGGCATGGCCCACAACCACTTTCCCTTTTATTATCTTCAAAATCTGTGGGCAAAACGTATAAAAATGTTTAGTAGACTAACAAAATCAATAAGACTATTACTGGTTTGTCATTACTAGCACAATCTATGCATGTTATTTTTGTCTGAATAATTAAATAAAAATAAATCAATAAAATTACAAAAAAATAATAAAAATCAGTCATTTTAAATGCTGTGTATTATAGGCATCAAAGTGTCAAAACTTTAAAACACAACACCGGCTGATAACAGATAAGATTTTGTTCTACCAATATATACTACATCCATATTTTTAAGTCCAAAAACAAAGATTCTAACATTTTAATGTTTTTATGGTAGTAGTTTTACTGATCCACCAAGAATATTATGTATTATGTTACATACTATGTTAAATATTATTATTATTATTATTATTATTATTATGTAATATGTTCACAAACAAAATTAAATTACAAGATTATTTGTTAATTTGTGATTTAAAAAAATAAAAAATAAATAAAGCCTTATAGCTTTTATAAAATGTAATGGGTGTGCAATGTTTTAAATTCTATCTATCTATCTATCTATCTATCTATCTATCTATCTATCTATTTATCTATCCTTTTGTTTATATATATATATATATAACAATTGTAATCACATTTTTCTTTTAGTTTTAGTTATTTTATGACATTAGGATAAACTGTATGGAGATGGCAAAGGATGCTCTGGCAACTAAAGTACTTAGAAAAAAAAGCTAATTTGCTTCTATACACATAAATGCAACATAACATGATCATTGAAGTTGAGAAGCTCTTTCATACCTCTTTCTGTGCCTGATCAAAGGGTGTTGCATGGATTAGGTCTCGCCTCCTAATTCCACTCCAGCGAGTGCGGAAATCTGTCACAGGATTGATAGGTTTGATGTATTTATCATAAACCACATCACCCTCGTAGTTGACGATACTGCAGCGGGCGAGTTCAGTGTGACATCCCTTCGGTCCTGTGCCCACCATCTCACAGTCCAACGCTACATATTTTAAAGGTCCGAGAGTGTGGGGTGCTGCTTGGTGTGTTGGATGCCTCTGAGACATGGAGGCAGTGGATGGAAATGAAAGCGTGGAATTCTTGGAAAACGTCTTTGCAGAACTAGAAGGCTCATTGGTCTTATTAGGCAGATAAGAGATAAATTTAGGAAAAATAGCACCTGGTTTTGATTGGCTACCTTCATTGAGCTGCGTGTTTCTTGAATTGTTATTATTTTTCTGCTTGTTGTTTTTGTTTCGCTTTTTATTTTGTTTCTCTTTCAACAAACCCTTGCGCTCCAGGTAATGTCTCCTTCCGAGGAAACGTTCATGCTTGGCATTTCCTCTGGATTTACCTGATTTGTCTCCTTGACTGGGCTCACAAACCAAGTTCAACATAAGCCCTGACATACTTGTTCACCCTCAGAGGTTGGTTACAGCAGTTTTCTTGATGTTCTTTTACTCTTAAAAAGAGACAAATAAAAAGAGAAACGACTGTTAAGACTAACATGAGATATACCTGTTAAAACGTTAACCCAAAACTTTTAAAAAATATTTTCAAAAAAGTGTAACAATAAATTACTAATAAATGGATTTTTATTTTTTATAGAAAATACAGTACGAATGAAGTAATTACAACACTGCTTTTAATAGTAAAACATTAGACATTACACATTGTAAAACAATATTTTACAAAATAATCCGTATAATATTTTAACCATATTTATAATAATCATGTTTCACTGCATGAACAGGTCTTTATACATTGAAATATATAAATGCATTTTAAAATACGCTCGCGCGACAAATCTTAATTGTTAGAGAAAAAAGTAAGTAAAAGTTTGAAATTCCCTTTATAAACGTTTTTTTTTTTATCTAAGTAAAGACACTAGCATCTATTGACAATATAGGGAGAGTTGGCAGTTTTACTAGACATTTTCAGTTTCGGATAAAAATAACAGGTCGCTTATGTCTTTTAAATAAACCCTAATATTGCTCTTCAATATCACATCAAAGCACATTGACACGATGGACAAGTTATCTAGCCAGTTCTCAAGTATTACACTGCGAATAGTAAAATAAATTGTGCGATTCTGTAACGTATAGATATAAACATTAGTAACTGCTAAACACATACCATTATTTGCCCCAAAACAGCGATCTTTTGATGTTTTTTCCTATTGCTCTGTTCAAAACAACAACGTCGTACGTGTGACTGCACATGGCATGTACTTCCGGGTCGGAGTTTAACGGTTAAGGGAAGTTTGGCTCTTTCAAACAGCTCATTTCAAAGAACCGGTTCAACGTCTACTTCAGTTTCTACAATGTTTCTGTTTGCTGTTTATTACGTTTCCGATGCCGTTTTAACTATAAAAATTGATGATTATGGTATATAATAATTTAAGATTTTACACAAAAGCAAAAACAACTCCCAATCGTGAATGAATCGTAGAGGTCGGTTTTATGAATCAGTTCAACCGAGTCATTGTTTGGTTCGCGAATCGGACATCACTAGCAGGCGGCGCGCCTGTGAACACGTGTGGTCGGATTGCTACATGTAAACAACAAAGTCTTAACACGGTCCCAATTAAGTTTTTATATTAAACGACTGCTCGAAATATGAAAGTTTAGCCAGGTTAACCTGCGTGGTGTTTTTAGTGCTGAAGAAATGTTTGTGGCGGCTTTTTCAGAGCAGGAGCAGAGAGAACTAGCCGAGAAGCTGACTTCGCTCCTGTCAACCTACAGACACATATCAGACTCCTACATAATAGTAATGAATCAACTACTTATTGTACTATTTCAGTGTTTGTGCATTAAAAACGGCTATGTTGTGAAGTCTGTCCAGAATTCAAGTGTGAGTGAAACAGTAAACGGATACTCCCGTGAGTTAAGCCGCGGGGTTTCTGTCAGCTGAAATATTTATGTGCATGTGAAAGTGTATCTGTGTTTGTGCGTCCACGCAGGAGTTCTTTAGTGAGAGTTTGTGGGACACACTGCCTGTGAGCTGGCAGGACGCCCTCGGTGATCTTACACCCCCACAGATCGCTGATCTGCTGCTGGATAAAGAGATTAAGGACAGGCGGTAAATGAGTTTATTCTTTGTATCTGTCTCTGGTTGCCTTAAATTAAGATAATGTTACAAAGCCAGAACATTGCTCAAAATCCACTTTGGAGATTTTGCCTGTAGTAAAGGCTTTGTGATAGACGAATAATTCAAATGCAAAAGCCTCTAAGTGCAGCCTAAAACTTTTTTCCAAAATGAACACTTTTATCAGGCTCCTATATTGATGTTTAGTTATTTCACTTTAATTGCGTAAAAAAGGATGCCATTAGAGTAAGTTTATTGAATCTAAACATAGGATCCTAATAAATAATAAGGCTTTTGCATTCGAACTCTTTAATAGTGATAAAATATATACTTGAAATGCAATGAAATGTCTTGTATGAAAAATCAGGTTTTGCGTTTGGACCACCGTTTTATTGGGCGACAAGTGGTGATCTAATAAAACACCAAACTTGATGATTGTACCATACCCATTTTAGTTATTTAAGTATCATTGTGATGCTTTTATGTTTTTTTTTACTTTTTTATTATTATTTTTTTTATTTTCTGTTTTCTATTTGTTTGTAAATTGCGGTATAGTTTCATGAATGCTTTTTTAAAAATTATTTTAAATGTTTATTTTGTTTTAGTTCATGTTTTTGTTTATTTCTTTAAGTTTGTTAACTATAATAGCCATATATTGTATAAAGGTTACTATTTTATTATAGTAAACCTATAAATTAAAGTAAATTCAGAAGGGTTGTATCGTTTTTTGTCTTTTAGGTACCCATCTGTTTGGCCCCTGTCTTTATTGGCACTGCGGACAGCAGCACATGCGTTGTCGTTTCCACGTAAAGCACCAGGTGGGCACAGTCAGGAAACGGGTGCAGCAGGGCCAGAGGAGTTTCAGTCGAACCACAGTCAGAGCTCTTTGTTAGGACACATTTTCCGTAAACACGTCAAGCCCAAGAAACAGCACGAAATCCGCCGGCTAGGCACGGTATGGCTACATTACACTACATGCAATGTCAATATGGAAAGACTCTTGATTGTCATTATTGAATACATATGGCTCCATTATAAACTACTGTGTGTTAAAAACTCACTGAACCATGACCCATTTTACTTAATAAGTGTTGATATACATTTAGACTGGTTGTATCGTTGCGGAGTAGGCTGGTTCTTGCATAATTCATCATAGACATGAACAGAGAGAAGTAGCTCTGGCTACAATGTTCTTCCACAAGTTCTGTTTATTAACTGCGCCAAAAGTTACTGACTGAAGCTTTAAGATTATTTGATAATTTTCTGCTGAACTGTCTCTCCTAGCTTGTCAAGAAGTTATGTGATCGGGCTAACTGTAGCTGTGTGGTTGATGTTGGGTCTGGACAGGTACAGTAATGACTTGTTTAATTTTCTTGTTTTAAATTTGCATATTATTCACTTTAATTTGATCCATCTCAACAGGGCCATTTGACAAGGTTTCTATCTTTTGGACTCGGCCTGGATGTCACTGGAATTGAGGCTGACCCTAACCTTGTTTCCATGGCTAACAAATTTGATAGACAGCTTGTTCTGACACTCGCCAAAGAGATTCAAAAGGTATGATCCTCATTCTTTTTTATAATCTATTAATATTATCCTTTACATTATGCATTTTCTATTTTGTCACCATAGAGTGCTAACTATATAAACCACAGGTTTTATATGTGCTGTGATAATTATCATCAGTGTTTTTGTTGTAGTCAGGAAATTCTCAAAGTCTTTATTCTGCACCTGCTCCTTCTCCTCGTCATGTGTTGGGCTGGGTCAACCCAAAAGCTTCATGGGAGGTCTTCATTCAGCAGCTTGGTGTGACAGCAACTGAAAGTGACAGTATTGGAGCAACCACTGGGCCTAATGAAAAGAAACAGCGGGTGGAGGAGCTGAATCTAGAGCCTCATTCATGCCTAATCAAAGCAGAAGAGTTACAAAATACACTGCTGACTCCAAAAACTGACATCAAAACTTCAGACTCTGTAGCCCAAATAAACACTGAAATGCTTACCTGTAAAACTGTACCAGTTGCAGATTGGGAAAAACCTGGTCGTTTTGTACTCACCGGACTTCATGCTTGTGGAGACCTTAGCGCAACACTTCTACGTCATTTCGCCAGCTGTCCTCAAGTTCAGGTCATCACATCGGTCGCTTGCTGCTACATGAAAATCTCAACCAAGGAGAACCCAAACCCTCCAGGTGTTTTCCAGCCCCCATTTTCTGCAGACGGAGTGGTGGATTTCTGTTCAGAATATGGTTATCCAATGAGTGACTGGGTCTGTGGATTACCAGGGCACCAGTTGTCGTACAAAGCACGAGAGGGAGCTTGTCATGCAATAGAAGACTATGTCAACCGACTGAGAGGGGAAAGCAGCTTACTGAGGACTCACTGCTACAGAGCCATCTTAGAAAGCATCATCAGAGCAGAGAGGCCCGATATGCGCAGACCGGGAGTTCAGACTGTGAGGAAAGCCCACACACTGTCATTTTCTGAGTTAGTGTCTTTACTGTTATATTTGAGAATAACAATATCTTCAAAGGGTTCATGAACTTTCTTTTTTATTTTGTTCTCTAAGGTCTATTTAGAAGTAATAGGCTATTTTGTGTTGTTTTTAGCCCCCTCATCAGAGCACTGTGTGAGGTGTGGTGGGTTGTAGCCTACATACTCCCAGTGTTGCCAAGTCTGCAGTTTTAATATATGATGACATAATGATGTCTCATTTTAATCCATCTGTACTGTAACATTTAAAACGGGAACATGAAAGAAATATTATAAAAGCATCTTGTGTAAATACCTTAATCATAATATTGTCTTATTTAGAATAATGTAATTTTTGCACACTGCCTTCAATATAAGCTGTCTTTAGACTAACACGAAAGTTTTGAGATCTGAAACTTACAGGATGTTTTAATAGTACAATGACCTCTTAAATGTGAAAAGATTGGGGGAATTTTGGTTTCTCAGTTCATGACCCCTTTAAACAATGTCTGTATCTGTCATTCACCCCTGCGCTTCAGTTCCTGAAACAGGAAGGACTTGAGAAAGTAGTTCAGAAGACTTAAATGAAATAATCAAAATCTCATTGCCACATGTTAAACTATCATAATTTCAAGTACAGCTGAGATACTAGGCAGCTGCATTATAATGATATCTTCTGTTTTATCACAGGTATGCTCGTTTGGCATTGCCACGGGTGGGCCTGCCTGCTGATCTTGCATTTGACCCTGTCACTGTGGATGCGATGCTAGCACACCAGGGTAAAGTGGTGGCGTACTTCAGCCTGGTTCTTCTCCTTGCACCTGTGGTGGAAACTCTAGTGTTACTGGACAGAATGATTTTCCTGCAGGAGAAAGGTAATGAAGACGCGTATAAAGAACTGAAAATGATCAAATTAGTTTTTTTCTTTCGACACAACTGTATTTTTCTGACATGTTTGGTTATGTAATTAAAATACTATTTTTTTAATTAAATGAAATTGTATTATTATTTTTAAATATTGTGTTTTTACAGACATAGAAGTCTCAGATGTTTCATTAACTTAATGATTCATTTGATTTATTTATTTTACTCAAAAATATCAGTATCTACATAATATCAGAATAAAACTATAATGACTATATTCAAGATCTATAACTTCTGTTCATCAGTGTTTCCATGACCTTTTCTATGATAAATTTTCCAGTGTAGAAATCAGTCTTTCAAAATTCCCTTACTGTTTAATTATAATTCATCTTTATTTTTTCATATTCAGGTTTCCAGAGTAAACTCATCCCACTCTTTGATGCTGCTTTTTCCCCACGAAACCTGGTCCTGGTGGCCGTCAAGCCCAAAGAGTAACAGAGCTGAATGAAATAACGTACACCAAGATATTCGAAAATCCAAGTTCTGAATCACAACCACATAATTAGATTAACAGTAACATTTTATAAATTAAATGAACCGTCACACAAACCTTCTGACATTGAAAAACTGAAATTAGATGTCTGATTTTCCATTTTCCAGAGTGATGCATTAATTTGTCACTTTTGTTAGTCATGCTTTCCTTCACATTTTAAATGAGAGTTTGTCTAAATTGGAGTGGGGGAAATTCTTTTAAATTTGACATTTTTATATATTTAACTTTGTTATAAATACGTGTTTTTTTCCCCCCATAGTTGTCAGACTGGATTTATTACATACATTTTGTTTTTAAGGCACAGGATTCTTATTACGTTGGACAAAGTTATTATAATCTATGGTTCATCTCTATTATAAAAGACATATTCAGACCCAGAATGTATTGTGTGACCACAGTTGTATGAATGTTCTATTTGTAAATAAAAACAAAACACTTTAATGAAAGGCTGACATGTCCTTTATTAACCTATAGATGGCACTCTTAATATAAAATCAGGTAAAATCTTCAGAGTAATATTTTAAAGCTCCATGATATTTTTACAGCTTGTAGCTGTATCTCATTTCCGGAGATCACATTTAAAGGCTGCACACATCATTAAGGAGGTCTTAATAGTAACCAAAATAAAATAAACTGTTACTCTCTGTGTGGCGTAAATTACTATTATTATACTATTAATTTAATGGTTAATTTTCGTAAGTGAGACTTCCCCAATGACATATCAAATGCAACCTCCATAGGACGCGGTTTTGTTTACCTCAATTAATCTACCTGACTTTACACCTCACCAATTGTAGGTCTTTAGAATATCTTTTACGATTTTGTTCACTTCTTTAAAATATCCTAATATTTAGGTTTCCAAGACAGTGGCAATCCTGCTGGTTCTTTAAAAAAATAAATAAATAAAATTGTCAAGGGAACAAATGAAGAAATATAATTTCAATTTAAACCTTGAAAATGTGTTTTTCTAATTTTATGCTTGTCTTACAGCAAATCCTTTTATGGAGTATTCACCCTTTGGCCAAGAACCTAAGGGCCACCAGCTCCAAACAAAATGTTGCATCTTGTGTACACTTTACTTCCACAACTTTCCAAATATGCACATCACTGGTTAGTGTTTATTTCTGAATAAATAACATTTACAAAATGTCACAGCTGAAGGGAGACACGAAAATCATTAATTCTTCATGCTCTCTACAAAGAATTCATTACATGCCACGGTGAGAGCAGCCACCAGCACAACAAACTCCTGGAAGTCCACTTCTCCATCCCGGTTCTCATCCAAATCAGACATGATCTTCTCCACAACCATGGGGTCTTTACTTGCCTACAACAGGACAGAGTTATTTTATGCATGCACAATATTAATGTTAATGCTACTTAATATGGCTAAAACTTACTGCTAAAAAGTCACTGAGTTCTCCCTGAAGCAAACTCTTGAGCTCGGCTTTGCTTAGCTTGTACTTGTCTCCTTCTTTGGAAGAGTATGTGTGGAAGACTTTAATCAGACCTTCCATTGCAACTTCCAGTTTTGAAACCATGTTGTTTTTCCTCCTTTGAAATAGACAAAAAAAAAAAAAAAAAAAAGGAAAACTTTTTGCAATCTCTTAAGTTTTATGTGCCAAATCTAGCAGTCCACATATGAACACCCGAGAATCCACATTGCAGTTTCAGTGGACTACATGCTTAAATTAATTTAAAATGCATTGTCTGCATTCAATAAATCCATGTTTAGTGAAAATGCATAGCCCTTTTTAATTTCTTCTTAATTTCAAATTCTTAAAACAATCCCCCTAAGAATGGGGTTACACAGCCACTGAGGAATCTAATATCTGTGAGCGAACAGACCTTTTGGCTCTGGCTTGCTGATGACGATCATGAGGGAGATAGAAGACAGGTATACATCAATTATTCAATTAGTCTTTTGTATGAACTAAAGGCTCTGAGACCATTTACCCACCATTAAGGCATGTAGACCTTTTTTTTTTGTTTGAACGTTCAATCGAAGGTCTCATAGAGAAGAAATTATCATTAAATAAGAAAAATAAATGCATTTAAAATTTAAAAGTAAATAAATGAATTAGGCTATAAAAACAAACAACAAATGCGCTAATGACCAATAACTTTCCACCAGCGCTATTAAAGCGAGTTTAATTAAAGCTGGTACAAGAATCATTCATTGGTATGTCCTACTCCCTATTAAGATGCAAAAACCGCCTTACTCGTATTATTAGGAGAGTTATTTATGTTCCAAATAATACATTTATTCTAAATGAAAGGGTCTTATTACAAGAATTAACCTCTAACATAATTTAATAATTATCTTAAAGAGCCATTTATTCTTAAACATCTTAAACCATTGATAACTTTGTTTAAAATAACAAGGTATACATGCCTACAATATTTCCAGAAAGCTATCAGCATAACATTAGTAAGTTCATAAAAACAAGGAAAATTCTCAACTTACCTAGACAAAGACGTGGCAACTAACTAGTGCTTGAAAAGTTACTGGTGCTCATTCATTTAAATAGCGTCTGTTCACCTGTGCGGGGGAAATAGCCAAGTGGGCGGAGCTTCTCGAGTAGCCAACGCACTTTATCTCTTATTAAAACCTTTTTGTTCACTCTAAGGTTTAAGCCAGGTCAAATTATATCCGTGTCAAACCAATGGAATCTTGTATTGGGCAATATTATGAGATGGAGTGAGGTGTAATTCTGGCAGCTCAAGTAGGTGTTTCATTTTCACAGTAATAAATGTAACTAATCTATCAGTATAAAAATAAAAGAAAACTGAAAAAACGAAACAAAAAACAACAAATTACTAAAAAAGCATAATAAGATTATGCAAAAATAAACACCAATTTAAAATATGAACAAAAACTGTGAAACTATATCACTAAATAGACACACACTAAAGCAGTTAGTAAAACATTCGCCACATTTATTAGCGCTCTGTTTCCGAAATCACGTAAGAGATACAAGGCTGCAAATCGGATAACATTATGCGTCATAGCTTCTTGTTTATTTGCAAGGATCCATCTGTTCAGTAAAATAAATTTTATGATTCAAGATTTACAACTAAATAGAGCAGACATAAAATCATCATTAGTGGAGTTGAACGTGAAGTTAGCTGTGGGGATATCAAACTCACAGTGAGGTGCACAGTTTATGCTTAATCCAGGTCATTAAGAATAATTGGACTGTGAAATGAAATTTCAACTGCCTTGAGATAGTACATTGTGGTGCTAGCCATTAATGTTATTAATAATTATCAAAGAGGAACAGTATAATGTGTGTTTTTCAAGAATGATACAATTTTATGTGGTAACCATGACAGCATTATCTTATAATGATTTTTTTTTTTCACAGAAATCGATCAAGCACATCTGTTTCTCCATCTATCTATTAATAGGCCTTGCCATTGCCATTAGTTGTTTATCAAAACAAAAGCAGAAGGTATCACATTTTTTTTATCACAAATTCACAGGTACAAAATACATTTATGTGTACAAAAATAAATACATTTAAAAGTCTGGCAAAGGAAGGTAATACATGAATGTATAAAATCTATAAAGAGTCTGTATTTACAAAATAAGTTTAAATGTTAAATAGTTTCAGCTAAAAAAAATATTTAATGACAATTACTGTATACTGACATAAGGTTTGGGAACAGTATTGCAGCTCACTACCCTAATTAAGATAAGTATATACTTTTGCATGCTAAAGTAAAGAGAACTGTATTGATTGATTGGTTTGTTTTTGCTCAGTCACTGAACATATAGGTCAGAGTGAACTTTTTCCAGTCCTTCTGCAACCAGTGAGTCAGACAAACTGGTTGCAGAACATCATTCCAGATCAGCTGCCATAATGCATGTCATATCCTGAATACTGGGAAAACAACAGCAGCATATTTTTTTTGGTCATCTCTGTCACTGATAACGATAACATCCTTCAAGCAAGTTCTCTAAAGTTTTGTTCACATCTATTAGGAGGCTCTTCAGTGATTTGGTGGCCATCTTCATCTGTCCCTGCAGAACTCTGGTCTTGTGGCACCTCAATCATGGAAACAGACCTCAATGAAGACAGGCGGCTACGACGGCTGGCCGTACGCTGTCTTGTGATGTTTGGTTTGCCCAGAACACTCCTCAGCTGCACCCAGAAAAAGCTCTGTTCTGTGGGTTGCTGGGGCCACTCTAGGTAGGTTTTAGTATTGAGCATCCGTTTGAGCTTGCAGAATTTACTGGGAAGAGAAGTAGGGTCTATGGGCTCCTTCACAATCAGAATGACATCACTGAACGTCTTGCCAATGGCCCGCTGTTGGGCAAAGTAGAGCTCGTAGTTACACCACTCGCTGTTCACGAAGTTGCGTGACAAGACAAAGATAACCTTAATAACAAGAAGAAAATTATGAAGTGTCAGATATGTTGTGAAATATAGTCACTATATGAAAGCTTCAGTTGTGATCTACATAACAGTTTAAGGGATTGAAAGTTATTTCAGAAAATTAAAACTTTAAATCAGTAAGGATCAATTGACCAAAAGTAACAGTAAAGACTTGAAAACAAATGATTCAAATAAATTCTTTCCAAAGAATCCTGAAAAAAATTACAGTCTGCATAAAACGTGTGTGGACATACCTTGCGACTATCTTCAATGTTCTCAATGATGTTGTCAATGATCCACTTCCCTGGAGTGAAGTCTCTTTCATGGATGCAGAGGCGATAAGGAGGCTTAGAATTCTCTAGACAAGCGAGCAGCTCGTTTCGAACCCAGTCTGCATCCGCATGGCTGTAAGAGATAAAAGCATGAAAGGTGTAGTCCACACCCTGGCCTGAACCCTCTTTATGGGCCCTGTACTTGGCTCTGATGATCTGGTATGTAGCTTTAATGTACCACGGCACACGAAAAATGTAACACATGAGAGTCAGACCAAGAACAACGACCGCCGTTGTTGACACGCAGATGATGATAACGAGTGTAATATTACAGGCTAAATGACCAGGGAAGTATTGTGATACCATTGTGTTAAGAAGAGGCTCAGGATGATAACACTTGTAGTTGTTTGGCCAGTCTGTGATGGTCACTCTGCCCTTGCTTGTGGTTTCCTGTATGAAGGTATAGAGATCACAGGTACAGTGGTAAGGGTTGTTGCCTGCGGTCAGGATACGTAGGCTAGGCATGTCCTTAAAAGACTTCAAGCTAACAAGTCCAAAGGAGTTGCCGTCTAAAGCAAGCATCGTCAAGTATTGATTTTTCCAGCTGGAAGGGATGAACTTGATCTTGTTTCCGCTGAGGAGGAGCTCGGTCAGATTGGATGCCTTATTAAAATAGTCCATGTCAAGCTGGTCTAAGCTGCTGTATGAAAGATCAAGGATGCTTACAGAAGTGGGAAGGCACTTAAAACTGTGACTTGTCAGACTATTATGATGAGCGATTGCTTTAGTAATGGTCTTTCTCCATGGACAGTCACGGTTTCCCATATACTGAAGCTGGTTGTAGCTCATATCGATTGTAGTCAGCTTGACAAAGTCTTTGGTCAGAGATGCCAAGTCACTAAGGCTGGTAAGTAGATTGCGACTGACGTTGAAGGTTTCAAGCATGTGCAGTACGTTTTTAGTGTCACATAGTGGGTTATAAATATAACTGTCCCTCAGCTGGTTGTTAGAGATGTCCAGAAGCTCAACGCTTTTCATTTCCGGCCACGAGTCGCACGGCACGCTGTTGAAGTTTACATTCCACACAATGAACTGCCGGACATGACTGAGCCAGGTAAAGCTCCAGTCGAAGCGCATTATATCTGGATTACTGATGTCCCTGTAGAACAAAACAGCAAGATCGAAATAATTAATGAGTTTTCCTTTAACAAAAACACAGAGAAATAAGAATCAGCTATGCCAATTCCTCTTAATCAAGGCTATCCAAACTCGGTCCTTGAGGGCCGGTGTCCTGCAGAGTTTAGCTCCAACCCTAATCAAGCTCTTACTAGGCATGTAAGAAACCTCCAAGCAGGTGTGTTGAGGCAAATTGGAGCTAAACTCTGCAGGACAACAGCCCTCCAGGACCGAGTTTGGACATCCCTGCTCTTTATGGATCAGGGCTGCATTCTCCGAAACCACCTTAACACTACTTATCGCTGCTGATGTGACCCCTACACAAAAAGCTTTTTTACATCGCAGTTTAACTACACATAGAACATTTTAAATAAAAAATGTAATATAACATCTGAGTTAGTATTAAATTTAAATTTTTACTTTACTTAATTTTCCCAGTGTATGGAAGTGTTTTCATTAAAAAAGTTTCCATAAACTAATGGTTGTTAACATTCTTCTTATGTTAACTTGATGCTCATAAAACATTTTTATTAGCTGGCGAACCATTTGACAGAAAAGGCTTAAGAGTCTATATAAAGAAAGATGAGTTTACACAAACTTTATAGCTAGTGCAGCGCTTGCAAAATCGTGCCATTTTTTACGGATCATGTCCCACTGTCTCGATGAGCAGAAACCAGACGCTGCCAATTTCATGGCTATGCTTTCCCAGATTTAAATGTTTTTTTTAAATTGGAGACCGTTGTGGGGACACTCGCGAATAATACAAGGTGTTTCAATGCAGTGGCAGATCTACATTGAACTACTCCCTGGGCGAGACCCCCTCTTAGCGCCCAACCCCTTTTTCTCTCTTTTATAATTTCAAATAACATCAGAAAATAATTTATTTTGAGTAAAAATGAAAGAAATAACAAAAAAGCTGAGAAAGTATTGGGAAGGGTTAGAGAGGATTTTATTTTCCCAAGAAAGGTGTCAACCATGGCATTTATTAAATGATGTGAATTTAAAAAAAACATTTAAATGAGCCCCAATAAATGCAGCTCGTACTATTTCTAAAACGCTACTTTATAAAAAACATTGTTTTCTCAATACTTTTCATATACCGCTGTAGAGGAAAGAGTGCACAATCGATTATCGAGGCATCGATATCAATGGACAGCACCTGCTAAGGTCGCACTTGAGGTTTACCTTAACCAACATCCTAAGGTATAGTTCGGAGAACACACGTAGGAAAGGTATAACTGTAGTTAAGGTGTACCTTTTGAGTCTTAGTAGCGCGCTAAGAGACAACGTTAACGGAGAACGCAGCCCAGATTCTTTGATGGTTCCATTAACAATTATCATACCCCTTGCTGTGAAGGAGGTTCAGCAACATCATGTAGATTACTATAATAATGTGAAAACATGTTAGGATGCTGTTTTTGTTTGTTTAGTTGAAGGTTGTGGGAATAATACAATAAACAATAAAAATATAATATTTAAGTAAAATGAAAAGAAATGCCATTTCTAGATTTACCAGTAAACTAGTATCTTAATACAATGTAAAAGGAACAAATTAAATTTTATGTGGTCATATGATGTTGCTAAAAAGAACAATTTGGTGTATGTGTATTTGGTGTAATACAATGTGTTTATGCATTTTAAGGTGCAGGAAACACATTCTTTTTCAAATACTGTACATTTCTGTTTCTCCTCTAAGCCACACCTCCTGCAAGCAAGTTTTTAGCAGTAAGTAGCAGGTTCTTTTAATAAGAAAACTTAAAGGTTGCGAGTCAGAAGCACTGTCCTTGCAGAGGTAGAATTGCTCCATTTTATAGTCTCTGAGCACAGACAGCATAGGCTACTCTCCAAGGTTTTAGGAGTTCCTCCTCTGTTAATGCACTAAACACACTCTAATTTTTGGGTTTAACCTCTATGAACAGTGTTGTGAATACAACTGATTTCTAGTTATGTCCTCTTTTTTGGAAGCACAAACAAAGTAGTTTCACTTTCACAATGACACACAACTTTGATAATGGCAGTAGAGATGGACATAGTACTCTGTCAAAGGGAAACCTTACCGTGTAAGATACACATATAGGATTACTAGCAGGGACTCAACATTATGGACATATAGCTCAGTACAGGGGCTGACTGGACCCTGGGCAGGCACACTGATAATGAGCCTGCCGTCAACTGCTCTGCCGCGTGTGACTGACGAGGATGATCTACCAGGGTTCGTCACCAGGGGAACTTACTGGAAGAGTAAACAGTGCTCACATCCCCTGTGAGGGGGAATGGTGCAGCAAGCGTGGCACCTGCCAGTTCTTCCCACCAAATTCCTGTTACCCAACACACGGAAAGAAATTAAGATTGTAATATCTCGCAAAGGTTTTCGGTGTCGCCCAGCCAGCAAATGTCTGCCAGAGAGGCAACGTGGGCCAACGCAAAGGAGGAGGCCGGAGGAGGTCCTCCCTCAGAGATATGCACCAGGGAGGGGCTGTCGCGAGGAGCATGAGTTCCGAGAACAAGGTCTGGGTGGGCCAGTAAGGTGCAACCAGCAGGACCTGTTTCCTCACATACTTGAGTGGACCCAGAGGACAGCTGTTCGCCAGAGCATCCATACGGAAAGGGGCCTTGGTCAGGGAAAAGTACAAACGGCAGTGAGAAGAATCGTGGGAGAACAAACAGTTCTATCTGAGCCTCTCTGAATTGGCTCTAAATCAGCTGGACCGTTTCGGGGTGGAGTCGCCATTCTCCTGGTAATCGTAAATGTACGATAAAGTCGCAGTATTGTAAGAGCGGACCGATACGTGTCCGTCTTGCAGCAGCACCCTCAGATCCCCCAGAGTGCCAGCCAGCGGTCCTCTGCCAGTGGCAGCAAAGCTGGGCTGGGTGGCAGCAGAGGGTGCCTGTTTATACCGAAGGACGGCAGGGCGGGATCGCAGTGCTGCCAGGGGCATGGTTTCGCAATGAGGACATCCTCCCTCCGCAAAGTTGTCTTCAGCATGCCGGAGACCCAGACAGTGAAGACAACCTCTGTGAGAAGCGAAACAACCATGTTAAAAAATTGCTCTTTTGTGAACCACCCAGTGGATTTGCTTGACAGGGAAACCGCTAATTGTGTCATCGACACCACAGAGTACAACTTCTGCTTCAGCTTTATCTTCTTTTGGAAAAAAAATGATGAAAAAGCATCTAATTTTTAATTCCCGAAATATGCATGTGGTTTTTTTTACTACATGTAAAACAACAGTAACATAAGGATAAAATCGACATTGAAAAATATAGTAGTTAACAACTTACGAGAGCACCAGCTTTTCCAAGGTCAAGTTCGTTACACTGGATCCCTGTGTTCTATTCAGTGAGCGAGCAAAGTCGATGAGCAGCAATTCCAGGCCTTTGATTGAACTGATTTCCAAATTTACCAAAGCCATTCTCATAACCTCTTCATTGAATTTACCTCTATAGAAGGTTAGCAGCTGAGTCTTTATATACTGTAGACCATTAAAGATATCCTGTTTACCATCGTAGTACTGAAACTCAAAAATGTTTCGGAAACGTAGCACATCAAAGGTCTTGTTTTCCAAATCTTTCAATATAATAGGAAGCATTTGTGGGTTTTTGTCAAAAGCTATATCGAACCACAAGTTTTTTGTGTCGAGGTTACTAAAATACCCAGGTTCATAACTTTTAAAACCAGTACCAGTTTTAATAGCAAACTTGTCCAATGAGATGTTCTTCAATGCATAAATGTCATGGCTTCCCAAACTACTCAACAGCGATCCACCCATAGACAGCACTTTTAACTGGGTGAAATTGAAAGAAGAAGCATCCAGAAATGCTTGTGTGTACAAATTATTGGACATTTCTAAAACCTTTAAATTTGTGAGCGGCTTAAGAGCTTTGAATGGAATTTCTGTCAGAGAGTTATTAAATAAGTTTAGATTCTCCAAAAAAATGTTTCCCTGAAACGCATCATCCACAATCAGAGAGATGCTGTTGAAATTAAGCTTGAGGACCCGCAGATGACTAAGTTTGAAAAAATCTTGTTTGCTGATGACTTTTATGGTATTGAAAGACAGGTCGAGCTCTTCCAGAGAGGCGGGCAGATTTGTTACAGGCACATGGTCCAGCCGTAGACCTTTACAGTCAGCTGAACGCATATTAGATGCTATTGTACAGGGCTGATTGGCTTTAGCTGGTTTAATGTGCAGAACTGCCTGGAGGCTGAGAAGTAGAGCCAGTAAAACAAACATTCTCATGGGCTTAACTTGGATCTGAAACAGAGGATAGTGGAAAATATTTCTGTTATTAGCAACCCAACCTTTCAGTTTCAGCGTTTCAATTTATGTTAAAATAGTAGGGATGCTTAAATGAGATGGTAAATTAAGCACAACATTTATTTACTTTACTGGAAAGGGAAAAAACCAACAGCATATTTATAAAACTATGTAAGAATGGCTCACAATGAGGAAATGAGAAAGAAGTTGGCAGACAATGAATGGTTTGTTTCAGTTCTAAATTTCCAGGTGATGTCAAAAGCAGTCAGTTCACAATTGTTGGAAAAAATAGATTTTCTCACAATACACTTTGTGTACAGCAACTAATGCTGATTTTTGAAAATTTGACTATATATATATATAAATAAATCAAACCTAATGTTGCTATGTGAATATAAAAATATGGCAAATATTCTGTTAATTAATTAAAGTTAAGACTTTATTTATTTTACAGTTTCTTTAAGCTCTAAAAAATCATATTGCATACCACAAATTTAAAAAGAAATAAATTAAGAAGCACGTTTACCTTTTACATGAGAACCTGTAGTTTTTCAAAGTCTGGGTCTGTGGAAGAAACAGGAATCCACAATAAACACTCCAAGTTCATCTGCCGGAAAGAGTCGAAATGTCTTTAAAGAGTCCTAATGAGAGTGTAACGCTCATGCAAAGTAATAATTTATTATCTTTTTGCCACGTGACTTACTGCGCAACTCAATATTTCTGCCAAGAACAGAAAGAGGAAATTATTAACCTAAAGTAGATCTGCCCTTTAGAACACAGTATTGTCTTAAATTCCTTGCCCCCCCAACCCCCCCAAAAGTTGTTACTTTGTGTCATCTGCATTGAAGGACCCTGTGACACTTACACTGATTCAATGTTTCAATTGCAAAGCAGAATTTTCACTCTTTTTCTTTTTGTTATTTTTCTACCTTCCCCCCCACCCATTTTTTTCTGTTTTCTGTAAAGAGTGAGAATGGTTGCAACAAGGGGCAGTTGCCTTATGCCTTATTTCATCAATCAGTCACGGGTTTACACAGGTTACAGGTTGCTTGGAACGCAGCATAATTTCCTTCTCTTTCATCCTCTCTTTGCCACACACACACAATAAAGTCAGTAAACCTTAACAGATGTAAGCTATTAATACATTTTAGTATATTGATTTTGATTCACTTAATATTTGTAGTTCAAATTAATTGTAATAATTAACCAAAACGTTGTTAAAAAAAAGCCAGTTTAACTTAATGACAGTTTCACTTATGACCTCTGTTATAGGTCAGTTGCAACATTTGCCTTTGTATATTCAAATATAACTTGTAAGTACATATGTTACAGCAGTGGGTACATGCATTACAAGCAGTGGTTTATTTATTTATTTATTAATAAAATTTGGCTTTCCAATACAACACGTCTCTGAGAAAATGAAAGAGATGCAAAAAAGGTTGCAACAGTCCCCACTCTTCCCTACAATACTCAGCTACTTGGCTACCTAGGCAAAAAGTGTGCTTGACCTGTAAAACAAATACATCTGAAGGGGCGCAAGAGTCCTTTAAAAGTGAGTATTTAAAGGTATTTGGGAATGTGAAGCTAGCGAAAAGCTTTTGGTAAAGTTAGGTTTTATATTGTATTGACACTAGCATAAATATTGTGACAATAAAAACCAGGAGGAAAAAGGTGTTTATAAAACTGCTTCCGTTAGTACACCTGTCTACGCTGTACGGTTTGATTGATTTGATAAACCTTTAAAGACAAGCAAACGTACACTTGCAACTAACACAAACACAGGTGGGTTGTAGTAACATACGGACCACAATGGTTTAAGTCATTCCGGATACATCGTATTTACGAGTTGAAAGCACATGGACGCCGCCGAAGTCGTTGTTACGAGTGGGGAAACTGGACATTTCCTTGCCATGCGTTTCCGAGTTGGGGGCGTGTCCTCGGAAAAACGCGTCGGAAAGATATTGTCTGTATTGTTGAAATTAATAAAATTGTTTTTATTTTGTAATATAATAAAACTATATAAGTTACACAAACAAAATATTGTATTATTGTATAATTATAATATTATATTTATTTATAAAATTAACATCACCTTCATAAAAACACACACACAATGATGCACATCGACGTTGTAATAAGAAGTTGACCACTTTCGCACTAACGTCCGAGGAGGATTTAAACGCAGCATGTTTTATGAATAATCCTAGTGGAAAGAAACCTATAGAATAGCGTACTTACATAAAACGACAAATGAATGATTGCTCACCTTTTGTCGAACTTTTGTCGCAAGTTGACTATTATAAAGTTGGTCCTGGCGGTCCTGCGGTCCCTTTAAAATGTTCAGGGAAAGTTCAAGCAGATCGTGTCAGCTTCTACTGAGCTCCTTTCTTCAGTCTGTGCAAAAAGCTGATGGAGGGATGTCCCGCCCCGAGAAATTGTTCAGTGGTGAGTGAAACAGAAATGACGGTTCTGGGAAAAATCTCATTGATGCAGTTCAGTCAACAATGGACATTTTGTTGGCATTTACTTACCCCCGGGTCTTTGCAAACCTGTAAGATTCCCTTCTTCTGTGTAAAACAAAAGAAGATATTTTGAAGTATGTTGAATGACGCAAGAGCTTTGTTTACATTTGACTTCCACTGAATGATGTATGACACCTACTGTTTCAGCAACGAAAGATGTCGTGAGGGTGAGTAAATGATGACAGGATTCCCAGTCCCAATAGTAAAAATGAAAATAAATATATTCATATGTATTTGAATTACATTTATTTTAAGCTTAGTATACTACAAATACATTTTCATATCTATGTACTATAAAATGCAGTGCAATTGTAGTTTTAGTATACTAAACTGCTGTACTTAAAGTCTGCTAAATTGGAACAACTAATTTTGTACTTTGTGTGTAAGAAGTAGTAAAGTCCAATTAAAGACACAGGCTACTTATTGTATTTGATTGAGCTAAAGTGGAACTATTACTAAAGTGGAAAATATTATTTAAAATATTTTTTAATGGATAGAAGTTTCTCTGTCAGATTCTGTAACTTTCTTCACTTTCTTCTTTGCAGAAATTATGTCAGAAATGTAATTTTGGGTGAACTGCTCCTTTAAATATCTGGGCTGCTAACACAAAGATTGCAGGGTTAATCCCAGAGCCCCGTGCACCCTCAGGCTATTCTAGAAATCACTACAATTAGTGCACTTCTTACCTTTGCCAAAGACTTCTGCTAAATTAACATGTGACTACATGTTAAATGCCTATTACTGTACCTAGGAAATTCCCTCATTGAGGTGCTTGTGTAATAGCATGTTTTGTGCCACAATATAGCTTTTTAATAGTTTTTAGTTTTTGCATGTTCTCTAATGTCTGAACATGTTCTACTGACGCAAAAAAAACAAAAAACATTGCACAACAGCATTCTGTATCATGCACATGTTAAAATAGTAAAAAAAACTAATTGCTAAACAATAATAAAACAGTTAGAGTCAATTGTTTTGTTATTTATTGTAATGCACATTTTCAGGGAAACATTTAATGTAGAATTATATATTTCTGTATTTTACAATGTCTTCAACCCCTTTAGAAAAAAAATTGCTATGACTTTTGATAACCAGTTATAAATATGAATTATTAAGTGCAAGCTTACACAACTGCAAGATGCTTTTGAGCAGTAAACCGTGCTGAGCGTCTCTACATGAGAAAACACTCCCTGCCACAAGTCTCGGGCAAAAAAATACACGGCATAGCAAATGACAGACAGACAATAAAAACATACTGGCCTTAAAATATCTTTGCAACACCGGTTACAGAGTAAAAAAAATTAAAACATAACACGTAACAGTTGTTTACAGTTGTTACTTTGTGTCATCTACATTGAAGGACCCTGTGACACTTACACTGCCAGAAGTATTTTAGTGTGTGTACATTGTGTCAGTATGTATCTAGATACAATGTGTGTCAAGAAAGTTAAATGTTTGGCATCGAAGCACAGTGGAAAAGTTAGAAAAACTCTGACGAAAATGACACAACATTGGTTTGGCACTACCAAGTTCCTTCATTTAGTGCAGTGTAACACATTAGGCCAAGAGACAGACTTACGAGTACATAGAGAGGGAGACAGTGCTGTGGCATTCAGCATGCATGCAAACAGAAGGTAAGCACATGCTAGCATAAATAGCTAATGCACTAATGTGTAAAGCAACGCTGCAGTCAGTCCCTGGACTATTTACATGGCTTCCGTTTATGACACTTAGGTTTGCCCGAACATTAAACCATTGATTCAAAAGGAAGCAAAAAACAAAAACAGCTCCTTCTAGTTAAGGATTTGCAGATTATGTCAACAGTAGAGCAAGAAACAGAGCGACACAAGACAATACTACATAACTAAATACAAAAACAAAGTCACAACATCCATCATCCGAAAACACAATGCACTTCTGGTTATTAGTGATCAATGCGTTCATAGCACTATTGTCCTGCTTCCAGAATATAGTGAGGAAAGAACAAGGTTAAAGAAAAAATTGGCATTTGGGGTCAGTTGCTCTGAGAGAAAGAGAGAGAGAAAAACAGAAAAATAGTGATGGGGTGTGTGTTAGGGGTGCAGATGACAATTAGAAGTGTGCTAGAATGTTCTTGCATGAGTGTTTTTTTTATTTGTTATGTGTATACGATAACCACCCTAAAGTTTGATTGGATGAAGTTATGATCGAATGAAATGTTATGAAGTAAAATGCTATCATACGAGCACTTTGGTGCAAGATGACTGTTTAGATCCATCAGGAATACTTCCTATTCCCATAGGCAGCAATGGTGAAACACAGCATATGCAGAGCATTTCAATTAAAACAACAGAATAATTAAGCCTCTGTACACTGCCACTACAAAATGCGACTCCATGTTACATGTACCGAAGCTTATTGACATTGAAATGTAAAAATGTATTTCATGAGCATGAAAAGTACAGGCATCAAGGATGTAAGAGTGTTCATGTCTGTTTGTTAAACACCGTGGTGTACTGAGATAAACTGTAAAATCTAGATATTATGAATTCTGGTTATTCTTCCTGTCCACCCACTGAGCAAAAGCAGTCGAATCTGTGTCAGCTTCATATGGATTTGTTTTTCAGTTCACATTTCAGTTTCAAACATATCAGCTGTATGTACACCTGAAACCGTGCTGAAATAACATTCTGCGTCAGGTCGGAATGAATCAGTGGAAAGACAAAGCCAGCAGATTCCGCAGGTTCTGCTCAGTTTGCAAGTTGTGCTTAGGATGTGACCCTTGCAGCTTAAAAGAGACTCATCCTTTTTTTAAGGCTTCAGTACTGTCCTTGTGGCACACAATGGAAAAGTCAAAGGATTTATAACAGTATATTCATGTTTCAGCATATGCTCGAACATCTAACACATCTGTTGCAATTTTATATACCAACAAAAGAGTAACACTTTAATATTAAATAAGGTTCAGTTTGGTTGAATCGTTAGGTAACATGCACTAATGCATATTAGCCTTTCAAGTTGTTTAAATGAATTTACTTTTTTCCACCTTTATATGGTGTACAGACTTTCTGGTTAATCTAACATGAATTGACAATGAATAATAACAGTAAATTAACCATAGTTGCTAAATGCTGTAAAACTGTTCATAGTTAGTTCATTATACCCTATTATTATCTAATTTAACTGAACCTTTCTGAAAAGTGGTGTTACTAAGAAAACTAACCAAAAAACTGATCTGGATTCCATGTCTGAGTGTAGTTAGCAAAGCAGTCCTCTGAAATATCTGAATGTAGCACTAACATTTTGCAAGCAATGTATTATGCAGGACAAATCTCACGTATTAGATATTGAATATACAGTATATAAGTCTAAATGCTTTCAGGCTGATGGCATGAAATAGTTCACTTACGTAAGTTCATGTTTTACATAACACTGATGTTTGGTATGATAAAGCGTTTGGCAAACTGGCAAAATGAGTCGATTTCAGGCATTTTCTCGGCCCTTTAAGGAAAAGAATAAACTTGTGATTGCTCTGAATAAGAAATAAGAAACATAGTTTATACAGAGACCAGCTGCTCCCCTGCAGTTTAGTTGGACCGGCCTAGGTACTCATGCTCTGCTGACCTTAGCATTAAACTTGTTTCCTTTTTTAGCCCCCAGGTTTCATTTGATCTACAGGAGCCAGAGTGCCGTGGCAGCCAGCAGCAGAGACGACCCCAGGGTGGAGGCTAGCGAGGTGGAAAGGGGCCCACCGTTAAACACCAGCTTGTAGGACACCACCTCCTGCTGCAGGCCGCTCTCCTCCACCATGCAGCGGAAAACGCCCTCCTTCAGAGGCAGGTCGGGGGTGGGCGCCAGCACACAGGAGGAGCCAGAGATAGTGCAAGGATATTGCTTTATGCAGTTGTCTTTCTCCCAGCGGTAGGTGGCGTGATAGGAGCGCACAGGGCACGGTAGCAGGACGGGTCCATCTTTATCCACTAAAACTTCTTTTGGGATGGTGCTACGTGTTTTATGAGCTGTAGCACAGGATGACAGTAAATATTAAGTCAGTAAATCATTTGGAATAAACGCACTTTAATTTAATTTAATATATACGCAAAGTTTGGGATCCATAAGATTTATTTGGAAAAACTCTCTTATGATCACCAAGACATACAGTATGTTATATATACTGCATGATATATATATATATATTTTGCACTTTTTAAAATAACATCTATTAATTAAAACGCATTCATGTGATGTCAAAGCATAAATAATTCAGAGCTATAAAGGATTTCTGTACATTTACAATATGAACAAAATGTTGTGCTTTAAATAAAATAACAAGGAGATAGGTTTCTGCTGTCTCGGTTGCTGCTGATTAACCACCATGACCATAGTACGATGCATGGTCCTTAACGCGGTCACATCTCCGTCGTTTGAACCACGTTATTTGAACAACATAGGGCCATTGTAAATGACGTAACATTCATGGATGAATAACTTATGCTTATGCTACTTATGCTATCAGCTAAAACTGATTAGAGATCTTCAAGATACTGCTGTATTGAACTTGATGCAGGGCAAAATGGCCGAGAATCATAACGGTAACCTGCAGATGCACATTCAGCGTAAACACCCTGATGTCTGGATTTACATTTCCAAGACGTATTATTTAGGTTGTTTGCTCATCTGCAATACGTGTTTTGGAGGTCTCCTTTTAGATGTCAAACAGATGTCTATTAGATTTCATTAAGATGTTTATGATTTAGAATGTATGTTAAACTGACATCTGAAAGACGTCTGCCAGACATTTGTAGACAGAAGATGCTTTCCAGATCAAGAGATCTTTAACAGACATACGTGTGCTATCTGGGGATCCAATATGTTGATCCGACGAGCAATAAAATATCAGCAAGCAACAAACGACTGTACATTATTCTGCTTACCAGAAGGCTATTTACCTCATTAAACAAGACAATATTTTTAAATGCTTTTTAACCTTGTGCACTGTTCAAATTTACTACCCTCTGGTTTGGTTAGGGGTCAAAAACGACCCATAAATTAAATGGCTGTAAAAATGTCC
>JAUCMT010000032.1:13332848-13354476 GCA_032357475.1 Enteromius thamalakanensis
CACACACCTGTCTATATAAGACCTTACAGCTCACAATGCATGTCAGAGCAAATGAGAATCATGAGGTCAAAGGAACTTCCTGAAGAGCTCAGAGACAGAATTGTGGTGAGGCACAGATCTGGCCAAGGTTACAAAAAACATTTCTGCTGCATTTAAGGTTCCTAAGAGCACAGTGGCCTCCATAATCCTTGAACGGAAGACGTTTGGGACGACCAGGACCCTTCCTAGAGCTGGCAGTCCAGCCAAATTGAGCTGTCGGGTGAGAAGAGCCTTTGTGAGAGAGGTAAAGAAGAACCCAAAGTTCACTGTGACTGAGCTTCAGAGATGCAGTAGGGAGATGGGAGAAAGTTGTATAAAATCACCCATCACTGCAGACCTCCACCAGTCGGGGCTTTATGGCAGAGTTGCCCGACAGAATCCTCTCCTTAGTGCAGGACACATGAAAGGCAGTATGGAGTTTGCTAAAAAACACCTGAAGGACTCCAAAATGGTGAGAAATAAGATTCTCTGGTCTGATTAGAACATTTTGTCCTTAATTCTAAGTGGTATGTGTGGAGATAACCATGCACTGATCATCACCTGTCCAATACAGTTCCAACAGTGAGGCATGGTGGTGGCAGCATCGTGCTGTTTTTCAGGGACAGGACGACTGTTTGCAATTGAAGGAAAGATGAATGCAGCCAAGTACAAGGATATCCTGGACCAAAACCAGACTGGGCCGAAGGTTTCCCCTCTAAGAAGACAAGGACCTTAAGCAAACAGCTAAAATAATGAAGGAGTGGCTTCACAACAACTCCGTGACTGTTCTTAAATGACCCAGCCAGACCCCTGACTTAAACTTGAGATAACCGGACTTAAAATTGAGCATCTTTGGAGAGTCCTAAAAATGGCTGTCCACCAACGTGTACCATCCAACCTGACAGAAGTGGAGAGGATCTGCAAGTAGGAAGGGCAGAGGATCCCCAAATCCAGGTGTGAAAAACTTGTTGCATCTTTACCAAAAAGACTAATGGCTGTATAAGATCAAAAGAGTGCTTCTACTAAATACTGAGCAAAGGGTCTGAATACTTAAGACCATGTGATATTTAAGTTTTTTTTCATTTTTAAAAATCTGCAAAAATGTCAACAATTCTGTGTTTTCCTATCAATATGGGGTGCTGTGTTTACATTAATGAGGAAAAAAAAAACTTTAATGAGTTCAGCAAATGGCTGCAATATAACAAAGAGTGAAAAATCTAAGGGGGTCTGAATACTTTCTGTACCCACTGTATACTAAATGCGCGTCCCACATTTCAGGATGTTAAACTTCCATTTTATTGTACTGCTATTCGTTCTGTCTGGTTTTCATCCTAGGGAAACTGTTAAATGGCTGGGTTATAAATCACGCCCACGGCAGAGACGCACTAAGGTTATGAAAATACGCACAATAATACAGAAGCAGTTAAATAAATAAGCAGCTGCGCTTGCAGTGAAAAATAGTCTTATTTTTTCTAAGCTTTTTCCTGTAATCCGCCGAAAATGCTAAAATGATTGAAATTTTTGTGTCTTCAAAACAATTTGTGATATTAAGGTGACTTGAAATGTCTGCATAGAAGTGTGCATGTTTTTTATTTCATTTCTGCAATTACAGAATAGATAGATAATTTGGCTTTCCTGCTTATCAAACAGTAGAGCATTGCACTGGCAATGCCAAAATCAAGAATGTAATTCTCAAGGAAAGCAGGAATTGATTAAATGTGCCCCCTGAATGCAATCTAAGTTGCTTTGCCAAATGCATACATGCAGATATTGACACTAACAAAGAAAGGCGCATCTTGATCTTAAACACTTTTGTAGTTTGCTTACAGATGGAGTTTAAATAACTTCAGGACTGTGATAGTTGCATATATATATTTAATGGCAGGTGAGGCATCTTACCAGGAGCCAACATTTAGGAGCACCTGCTTTTGTCCCACACACCACGAACGAATCACCAACTCTCTCGATTACTGTGATGAAATTAGCACACTCTTGCTACAGAAAGATGAAAGAACACACAATATGATTCAATGCAAAACATATAGACATAAATTACAAAAATAGATAGTTGCTAAACACAGTATGCCATCCAGTGTGGGCATTTGTACTTGTTTTGTGTACTAAACTGGATTTTGTGGACATAATCAAGATTGACTTGACTTAACTTCTAACCACCATCTTTATTTAGATATTTAAAGAAACCCATTACTCATCAGTTGGCTGTCTGTGCCATTACCCTTAAAAAATAGCCTCATTCAGTCAACTCTTGAGTGATGACCTGCTCATCATGGATGACTATTTCTGTATATGTTGAACCAGGGCAGTAAATCCAGCCAGGCTCCAGCTTGCATAATGAGGAGTGTGTGGGGAAATGTACTGATTACAGTTTCAAAATTCAGTTTTTATTCTAATCCGGCTAAACCTGATAAGTGTAATTGACTCAGAAAGTTTATGAGAAATAGATAACCGGACACTACTTGCGGTTAGATTTATGAGAGCACTGAATCACGAGGCTGAAACAAGTCGAGATAATCCTATTCTCACAAGCAACTTGAGGTCTGAATTGACTGAATATTGCGAGATTGACAATATTGTCTCCTTACCTTCCATTCTGGTGATTTAGAGACACATGTCTCTTTTGCATTCTCATCCAATAACGCATGGATCTGTGAGCACATCAAAACCATACTTATCATTCCGCCTTGCATACATAATAATGTAGTGATGAATTGTTCAAATCATGTTAAGGTTGTATTCCATAATTACAGTTAGAAACAGGTCATAAAGTGTTATGGTGACAGTAAAATTATAAGAAACCATAACAATATTACTTGGCAAGAAATGCTTGCTTTTATGCATCCAAAAGTGATCAATTCAGAGAGCCTCCATTATAAAGCATTGTTCTGCACCATAAATAATAGCACATTTTTTCTACTTACTGAGTACCAGCTATCTAGGTCAGGATTTAGAGCAGTGATAGATCTACTTTGGCTCCAGGTTATTGTGTCAGCCCCCTACCTGCGTGTCATGCACTCCTTTATCACTGAAGGTGAGCTTGTAGATGACCCCTTGGCCCCCCACATACAGGACATTAGTTTTCTGTTGGTGGTAAACCGTCGTGTAGTTCTCTGGTTTCATGAAGCGATACCGAGGTGACTCTATAGAGAAATTGACAGAAACGCAGTGTCTAAAAATGTTTCTGGCAGGCTTTAAATGTATGTATTCACATGCTGCATGAATAAATAATATGTGACTACAAAAAAAGTGGTTGTGAACAGCAGGGTTGCAATTCAAAAATGGGTCACAGGGAAGAACTATACAAAATGCAAATAATGAAATACTACTAGACATTGAAATATGGATAGTTACGATAGCAAAATAAATAAGCTTTTTCTGTGAGATCATTGAAAAGCATTAAATGATTCTTGTGTTTTTTAATTATTGAGATAAAAGGCTCTTTGTTCATCAAAGAAATAGTTCACCCCAAGAATTACTCACACACAGGCCATCATAATTGTAGATGAGTTGGATACTTCATCAGGACAGATTTGGAAAAATAAAGCATTACATCACTCGCCAATGAATCATCTGGGTGCCATCAGAATGAGAGTTCAAACAGTTGATAAAAGCATCACAATGATCTACAAGTAATGCAGTCCATCAGTTATTAAAGTGAGTCAATGAATTGAAAAGTTGCATGTTTGTAAAAAAGCAAATCCATCATTAAGATATACTAGTCCAAAATCTTTAATAATTCATTCAGTGAAAAAGTGCATCACCTGTTTTTCCCACAAATTAAAATCCGCCAACATCTTTGTTCAGAATTGTTTTGGACTGACCGTTTATAATTCGGCCTGATTCAGACATGACTTTTTTTTCTTCACTGGAGAAAACAATGTTTTTGATTACGCACTTATATTTTAGCTGCAAGCATTGGCTTTTAAGTTAAAAATGTCTTAAATAGGCTATGGATTATAATATGCAGGTTTTTACTTCACAGAATGTTCATTTATGGTGTGTGCAATACTTGTGGATTATTGTGATGGTTTTCAGCTACTGTATTTGGACTCTTATCCAGCACTCATTCACTACAGAAGATTCACTGGTGAGGAAGTGATGTAATGCTGAATTTATCTAAATCTGTTCAGATGAAGAAAACCTCATCTACATCTTAGGTGAACTATTTTTTAACAAGACTGTCAATTTTCCCTTTCAGCTTGTTTGATGCAAATCATATTGCATATTGTGGGAATTACTAAATGTATGTTGAACATCATGCTATATTATTTCTATATATACATGCTATATATATTATTAAAAATTCAGTTGAGGGCTAAATGATCTAAATGATTCAAATGCCTAAGCCACTTTCCTGGGTGTTTTTCATCAGACCTAAAGGAAGATGGTCAAATGTGGTTGTCAGGGGTAACAGTAAAACTATTAATTATTTATACCACATTATATAAAGCGGAGATTTGTGATAATTTCATAAAACTATCACGTTGCAACAGGTGTTTGTCTCGGTCTGCGCGGGTAGAGATTTCATCTTAATCAATAACTGGCTATTCGAAGCGGGGGCTGACGAGGTCAAAAAAAGCCTGCAGACCAGTCTGATCCGGTTTCTATTTGCATATGAAGGTGTAGCTTTCCATAGCACAGTACTTTAGTTTATGAGATTATTTGTCTCGCCGTCGCATCCTTCGTGGTTTCTGGGAAGACGTGCGCTGAATTGAGGATTCGGGGAAGCGTCGCTGTCCATGGTGTTGAAGTGGGCGGTCAAGCCCTACTGGAGAATCATATTGGTCTTTCTCGTTGCTTTCTCATATCTGTAATTGTAGGTGGTAGTAGTATCATGCAACACTGAGGGCTATGACCGTGCGACATGTTGATGTTTTCAAACAAACACTTGTGAACCGTATGACTGTATCGACATAGAAGGCTGTGAACGTGCTTGGAATAAATAACAGTGCGGTTTCGTGGAATTTTCCATGGGCTATTCTCTTCTGCGAGTGTGTTTTTCCTTGCATCGCATGTTGTGCCCTGAGTCTTGGAAATGCATCAGTTGCTGCAGTGCCACCATTCCCGTTAGCTCGCGCACCTGCATTGCAGCTCCGTAGATTGCGTATGATTTTCTTAAATCAAACCCACTTGCAGAGTATTCTCATATTTTAAATCAGCAACGTCATTCAATGCATTTACAAGTTTAGTTAGCAAGCGAATGGTCGTTTCAGAATATTACTTATTCTGTAGCCTCCAGGAAGATTCTTGTTTACTCATACATCCCTCTTGAAAAACATTACTAACACGTCTTAAAGATACGTTACTATGGATACACGGTCAAAAATCCTTCCAGCATCCTCAAGTCATGACGTGCATATGAGCCTCAATCGGGTTTTGTTTTCAAAACGGCAATGTAAAGCATTCAGTACCCCATCTTGGCCTGCTTCCATTTACCAACACCGTAATCTGACGTCTTCTGTTTCTTACATCCTAATGGAATTGGAAGTCTTAATACGCAGCAGTTTTTGTTTCCGAAGGGGAAGCAGTGTCTGCTTTAGTTAGGATTAACATTAGAGACTGATAGCGAGAATGTTCCAGAACTCTCCACAGAATGCATACGGAAACTATTGCAACGAAGAAAAATAAAGTCTTACCCATGACGGTGAATTTCAGCCGAGGTGATTTTTCGGCCAAAACCATTGAGAAAAGAGTCGTTAGTACGAGCAGCTTCATGTTGTTCCGTGGTGCTTTAATTGGAGAGACGCCACGTTAATAAAAGTCTCGTGTCAGATTAAGACCAGTGTTGTTTTGCAGGAGTGCGCGTGTGATAAGCGGGCGCAGCCTGTCCCTTACCAGACCTCTCTGAGAATCTGAAGGCTAATTGCCTTCACGTCACACCTTCTGAAGGAGAGCGAATGGAGCGAGCACACATGCGCTCACAACACCGATCACCCGGATTGATATCTTTAGATAAAGCTAAACACTTTGATTTATTTATTTACGTGCAACGCATTGTGAATAACGTATTTCACTGTATTAGATTTAAATAATTTAAATAATAAGATTTAAACATTTAGAGATGTATGGGCTATATATTGGGGACCCTCCTCTCCTCTGGTCCTCCTAAATATGGAATGTTTTGTTCAATAAAAATTTTGGTACAAAAAATGTAAACAAATTGTTACCTTTGACCGCAAAACCAGTCATGAGGAACACAAGTATATTTTTAGCAATAGCAAACAATATATTCTATTGGTCAAAATGATATATATATATATTTTTATGCCAAAATTCATTATGTTATTGAGTAAAGATTATATTCCATTAAGATATTTAGTACTGCAAATAGATCAAAACATATTTTTTGATTAGTAATATGCATTGCTAAGAATTTCATTAGGACAACTTTAAAGGCAATTTTTTTCAATATTTCAATATTTTTGCACTTTCAGATTCCACATAGTAGTATCTTATTTAAATCTAATTTTCAGTTTACCCTTATGACTGGTTTTGTGTTCCAGGGTCACAACTGGACAAAACTCCTGTAGACTAACTCTCTACGGCTGTCACAAATATGAAAAATGAAATGTGTCGACTGCGGCATTCAGTTTAGATCTTCTCAAGTTGTCATATTTCTTTTTAAACTTTAAAAAAAAAAAATTACAGCGTTGAAGGTTAATCACACAATTCTGTTGATCTTTTATGAAAGCATTGGCCAATCAGAGTAGCAGAAACACCAGAGTTTTGTTCAGTGTGAGTCTCGCTAACAGACTCTCACAGAGTGCAGATGTATGTATGAAGAGATTAATTTCACAGTGTAGACAGTAATTATGACGGGTGCTTTTTAAGCATCCATAAACTTGCATTAGACTGAATTCACAGAGAATGTTCTTTGATAATGTGAATGTTCTTTGCTCAGATAATTTCTGTAGTCCTGTATAGTTTATTTTCCATAATTACCTATATTCGCTATTTTACTTCTAAAGGAGCAGTAACTTAAATGGTGATCATACAAATTCAGCTATTTTATCACATGACACCCATATACTTGCCTAAAACAACGGGTGCGCAGTTAGTAAATTACATTAGGATATTTTTAGCTTTACCCTGGAGTTGGTTCAGTCTCTGCCTATGCTTCTAGATATTGCAGTGATTTAGCAGTAACAAATTATTTGTATGTAAAGATGAATGTTAAAGTGTGCCCCCTAAAAGCACAAGTGGGCCCTGCCTGACCCAGTATTTTAACCCTTATAATGTATCCCTTCATAAATCACCAAAAATCTATCACCCTGCTATTTAAAATGTAGGTTATTGGCATTTTGTAGTGAAGAAAATATTATTTTAGTATTAAAAAATGTATAACTATACATTCATTTAGCCATTTTGAATATCACAATTTGTCATATTAAGTCAGTCAAAAAAGTTTTGAGATAATTGAGATAATCTAATTTTGTTTCTCAATTCTATATTTAATTAACTACTATATACATACAGTATATATATATATATATATATATCCCCAGTGTGGTGTACATTTTGCTTTGTCAGGTCTTGTCAATCCTCTGATTTTGACAGAATCAGCATTTTGAATCAGCTCACTCTGCATCTTGCCTATGTTATTGTCCTATTCATCAAACTCATCAATACTGCTGAAGCTCAGAAACAGTAAACCAATGCTCATCGCGTCAGGGAAAGAGTGGGACTGAATAGACACTTACCTTTTCCTCTTCCTCATTCAATATAGACTTGGCATCAAAAAAACTCCAACATCCTAAGTAGTTTCAAATGATGTATGAGTCAACTGATGTTTCAGTTCCAAAGCTTTCAAATTGTGCAAATTTTTCATTGTATCATTTATGTGTCCCTCTTTTGCTCCACCCAGTGGCTAAAAGTGCCATATACTTTGGCTCCTCACATTCATGAGTGTATAAGAGATCGGAAAATACTGCAGTCACACTTGTTTGACTATTGGATCATGTTGACTGCATGAACGTATTAGTAAATAATAAACTTAGCGTTCAAATACTTTTCACTCAGAAACTGCTGATACATTTCACAAAGAATTACAAAGAATTAGCAAGTAATAGTATTTTGAAGTAGTTTTTTTTTGTTTGTTAATGTACTACAATAATTTTAGTTTTATATCTTTACCTTAATAAAATTATTGGTTTAATTGTATTTTAATTTTAACCCATTTTTTAGAATAAAAAACATTTTTATTTAATTTCATACAAGATTCTGTATGTGGGCTGAGCACATCTGTAGCCAGACAGACCTATATAACAGATTGAGACATCTAGAGGTAATCCTAAAGGGTTTAAACCACTGGTCATACACGTGATTATTATCTTTTTTTCTGGGTTATTCTGAGCAGCAGCAGAAATGATTTGCTCTGACTTACTCTGTCTCTCTCTCTCTCTCTCTACAGAATCCAGTTAAAGCTTGAGAACTGTCTGTCCAACAGAGAGTCCCCTATCCCTTCCTGTACGCTCAGACAATAATCTGTAATCAGCGTAATAAAACATACCCCTCACAGATCACTTTCACTTGGTTATTACACGGAAAAAACTGCGTAAATACTATAATATCAAACCTAAATCGTAGGTAATCAGATAAGAGGCAACAGGGGGAAATTATTTCTGTTTAACAAACAAGACAGTGAAAAACGGCAGGCACTCAAGGTTATAGGTTCTGCATTGATGAAACAGATGGAGCTTACATCTGGACTATTTTATACTGCATACACCAGAGTAACAAAGGGGTATGATCACAATGTCATTTAAAATTACATCTGTCATATTAATGAACCCTGCAAATTGTTCAGACTTTCAGGAATTAATTTTACCTAGAAATGAACTTGAATTTTTAATGAGGAGGTTTTAAATGGAACACTGTGGAGTAAAGATAGCAAGGCATGATGGCTTTCTGAACAAGCAGACTTGCATAGTCTTTAATAATCCAATGCAAAACATGATAACTTACAAATGCATTAGCAAAAACATCAAAATGTGGAAATTTAAATTATACATTACATAAACTGCAAAGCATCTTAGGTAAATATCCATGTGTGTTCATGACATTTGTGCATAGCCATTTCACTTAATGTTGTTAAAAAAGTCACAAAAGACATGTTTAAATGACCCTGCAAAATGTTTGTAGATTTACCTCAAACTATAAGAATGTACAACAATTACACACAATATAATACAATAATGCATTAAATCATTAACGTATCCATTTCAAATCCTTCTTTTAAAAACGTATTAGTTTACTTATTTTCTGTTGTAATGCTACAAACTACCATAGACGTTTATAGGCTGTTAAGACTTCTATAGCAACATACATAGTTCTATGGGTTATGTTTGTGCAACAAAAGTTACAATATCTAAAACTGCATTCTAACAGTTGTCAGATGCATCATCGCATGGCCTGCTCTGGTTTAATTTGGCAGTGAAATGAATATCTCTAAAGGCTAACTGTACCATATCCCTCTCAAAGGAAGAGATTTTATTCATTATAGTAAGAGCTGTGAGCCTAAAAAAATCAAGCAATAACAAACCAAATCAAGGGCACGCCACAACAATATCCAACAGTTATTTAATTATTGAATAGTGAACTATTCCAAAATATATTAAAATATGAATTATAACTATAGGACAAGAAAGGTATTTATTCTTCTATTCTTGTTTATACTTTGGCATTGCTTAGCAATATTACAGAACTGGTTACTGATAGATATATCTTACTTTTCCACTAAAATGTTAAAGAGTTAAGTTATTTTACCTACTTACAACAATGTCAGTCAGGCCCACAAAATATGCACAAGATTATTATTATTATTATTTATTCAAGTTGAATAACTATAGCTATTTATTTACATTGTTGTCAATCAGACTTGTTGTGTTATCATAAGGCTTTGTACCTTGCTTTGTTGGCAAGCTGCATTTTGAATGAGCAGTTGCTCCACTATAAGAGTTCCTACAGTTTTAAAGGCTCAACTGATTGTAACCACAGAGATGAATTCTGTATTCCAGCTCAAATAAGCTTCATTGTGAATCTCCCAGTGTCCCCACCATCTCCACCTCCACCCATGGATGATCGTGGCACAAAGTCTATAGTGGCAGTGTGTTTAATCTGCCCTTTGCTCTGACTCCAGAAGAACATGAACACAAAACAGATCGCCACAGAGCTGAGGAAAGAGAGAAATCCCATGGTGGTAGCGATGATGAGGGTTTTTGCATCAAACGGATAAGGACTTGACACCCGTGCGGAGGAGTTGGTAGAAGGAGGTAATGAAGTTTCCATCCATCCCTCGTCTGAGAAATATGACGCTGTGCGGTTTTGTGGAAGCCCCTCCACTTGCAGACTCACGGAGATGCTTTCGTTGCCCGCTGCATTAGATGCAGTACATAGATACGTTCCACTGTCCTGTACTTGGGTGTAACGCACCTCCAAGCTCCCGTTAGCAAGCACTCTTACTCTCCCGACAGAACTTAGTGCAGTCTGCTGGGCTGACAGCCAAGTAATAGAAGGTGACGGATAGCCATCTGCTTTACAGTCAAACCGTACGCTCATGCCTTCCACAACATTTACGTCCTGCTGCTGGCGGTTCAGAATCTGTGCTTGTCTGCAAGTAAATATAACCGGGAGATCTGCCTCTGAAAAGTCACGAAATGCCTTCTTGTGCTGATTTAGAGGCGAGCAGGAGGGTTGGCGGCCATCGAAATCCAGCCGTCGCCGCCGTCGCATGACCCAGAGTAACCTGCAGTCGCAAGCCAATGGGTTTCTGTCCAGCCTTAGAGTCTGCAAGTTCCCTACGGAGTGGAAGACGCTTTCTTCTAATGTGGACAGACGATTCAAGGACACATTAAGCAGACGAAGGTGGACCAGACCCCTGAAGGCACCCGGCTCAATACGCAGTAGGTTCCCACCAACCAGGTGCAACTCTTGGAGCCGCAGAAGTTCTCCAAGTAGGTTGCCCTGTACGGAGCTGATGGGGTTGTAGGACAAGTCAAGGTACTGCAGGTAGGTGAGAGGACGCAACGCAGCATAAGGTACAGTGCTGAGGTTGCAGCTGCTTAAAATTAAGGTGGTAAGGTTGAGGCCTACCATGCTGTTGCTGTTTAGTGTCTCGAGAGAAGGCCAGTGGAGGATCTGCAAGGTGCGCAGCTGGTAAAGTCGACGGAAGGCATTGTTGGGCAGCACGCTTATGGTCAGCTTCCGCAGACGCAGCTTGGTCAAACTCTGAAGTTGCGACAGAGCCTCGGTGGGGATGGAGGTCAAATTGCTGCGGTCCACGTTCATCTCCTTCAGCGCCTGAAGCCCAACAAATGCTCTCTGTGAGATAAACACCAAGTCGTTTTCTCCTGCATCAAGCTGCTGCAGATTAATCATGTCCCGAAATGTGTAGTCCAGAAAAACCAGGATCTCATTCTCACTTATATCCAGACGTCGAAGGTTGGAGAGACCAGAGAAGACCCCAACCGGAAGGATCTTGAGGCGGTTGTTCTTAATTCTCAAGTATCGCAAGTTCTTCAGCCCCTGAAATGTTTCCACCTCGATCATAGAAATTATGTTCTCACTTAGGTTCAGGTCCTCTAGTTTTGACAGGCTGGAGAACTGACGCCTGGCCAGCGTTTTCAGCTGGTTTCTTGAAAGATCTAAGCGTTTGGCATTGTTTGGTAACCCCTCAGGAACACCCGTCAGGTGCCTTGAGGAGCAGTTGGCCTCCAAAGTGTCAGGGTAACAAGTGCATTTCTGCGGGCAGGTGAGGTCTGCTGCTGATAGGTTTATGCACCACAACAGTAGGACTGTCCATGCGCCCCACCGGCCACACAGATCCATGAACATCTTACCTCCTTCCTGCAAAAAACGAAAAAAGAATTCAAAATAAAGTATAATCAAATGGTCACTGATGTGTCAAATATGAGGAAAAATCTTTAAAAACTAAAAATGTTTAGGGATGTTTTGAAGCATGTCAGCTGGTCATGAGCTGGTTTGGGCTAGTCACTAACTTTAAACTTGCTCATGACCAAATAAGGACCAGTTTAAAACAGCTCTAACCAGCTGCTGTGCCTTAAAACATACCTAACCAGCATATGCTGTTTTTTTCAACAGGAAAGGTCTTAGAAATGTAATCTTTATATTATTTTAGGATAAAAAAATAAAAAAAACTTTTTTGAATTTACAATCAGTACATGTGGGTGTATATTGTTTTTGACCTTTCTGTCTTTATTTCCTCCAAACTATTAATGAACTCGAATGAAATAAAATTAGGTTTCTCATAGAAGAGGTTACTTTTTAGAAGTTAGAGGTTAGTCAATTTATGTATGAGATGCAATTGCAATTGTCTTTTTGAATACATTAATATATATATGGACATTAATATATATGTGTTGCCATTTACCCAAAAGCATTGACCAATCCCAATGAAACTACCAAGTAGTACTAGGTATTAATCCACATATACAAGAAGTATTTTTAACAACTATGTTAAATGACTAAATCAGAAGACAAGCTTAGTTGCTTTCCTAATAACCATTTTTATGTCTAATTTACCAAACGGACTGCTTACCAAGGGACTTTTGTGGTGCCAGTTCTCATAACCAGATGTTTTCAGGTTGGTATCTATGTTGAGCTCAGAGGTTGTTGAAGATGCATTAGTCACATTCAGACGTCACACTTCCAAAAACCTGAAACCAGAGAGAAGAAAAGAATCAGCAAAAAAATGATTAATACTCTGTTATGATGATTGTGTTCAAAACCTCTGTAATCCTCTGCTTTTTAGAAACCGACTGATCCAGACTCAGCTGAAGTTGTAAAACTTTTTTTTTAAATCCGTTTCTGATTAAGGACGACAATGGATGGTTATAGACCTGTTTGGGTGTGAGTCATCTAAATGCACCGTCATTAAGTAAATAAAAATGGCAAGCCATGTGACAGCCGCACAGTAACACGCTTATTTCCCTTTCTACTGCTCTACAGCGTCTGATGTGAGAGGACAGGTGTGCAGGGCACTTTCACTACAGTCCAGCTTAACCTTGTGTCACAGTGTACAGGTGCACAGGCCTGGGAACAAATTAGGAATTACCCACCCAGCATGGACAGACGTTCAGTTTAATGGATAGAGCTGTGCCAAATGTCATCAGACATCCAACAGAACTGGACTGCTAAATAATACATACTGTTTCCACCACAAATGTACTTGTGACTTTATATACACCTTTCTGACATTTTTACTACTCTGAGGAAATAAATTCACTTGAAATTTAACTTGAAAAAAGCCTGAATTGTGAGATAAAAAAATTGCAATTATTATGTATTTATGTATGTATGTAAAACTGCACTTAAAAATGAACTCTTACAGCAATATAACCTTACCAAACTTGCACTGAACTTGCAATGCCATGGATTGAGATTTAGAAAGTGTCTTCAGTAATTTAGTCTGTTTAGATGTGTTTGTTCACTGAATGCTTAATGTCTCTTGCATCTGCTCAAGTCAATGAGCGGCACAGTAATATTCCATTTATCATTATCACACACAGTTTTTATTTATTGCTTGCCTCTAAAAGTTTGCTTCCTTCTTATTCAGAGAACATTCTGCACCATAAAGATAATTTCCTTTAATTTATTATTATAGTAAAACAGCCTCAACACTTCACACATAAACCTCAGTAATGGTGACAAATAGCAGTTAAATTAAAAACAAAACTGAGCTTTAAATAAAACATGAGAAAGTGATGACAAAAACAAGTATAAATCATCAGTATAAATCAAAAACCACAAACCATGTGCAAACACTTTTTTAAATTTAGAAAATGCATCTCTAAATCCTCACATTAACAGACCTGTTTTATAATACTTAAAAAACGACATTAAAACGTTTGTTAAATTGCTTAATAAATCATAAGTTAACACTGAATTTATTTCCAGTAGTCCTCTAATAAATGAAACAAAATGGGTATAAACTCCTACCTTTTCGTGACAACTGACCTCAATTAATGCAGTCCTGCATTACACCTCTCCCACTGCTTGCTTGCTTATTATAGCCTATTCACATGGGTCTGGGTTTCTCACATCTCCTGTTTACACACAAAGCTTCTATTTTGAACTTGTTCCTGCTAAAAACCACTTAAAATAAGGTTGACTTGTTTCCCGGAGTCCAGTGTCGTCCCCTGTCTCTACACAAAGGCCTTATACTGGCCAAATAAGCTGACTCATAATGCTGTATCTAGCGAAAGGAAAGAGAGAGAGTCAATCCCGGCTTGGCTCTTTTGACACCATATTGGTTTTCTACACAGCATAGAGCCTGGCTTACACAAATTAAAGGTGTGAATCCCTCTCTGTCGACTTGTGAAAGACACAGTGCAGCAGGTGTTCGAGATCTGGACATGGAGGTGACAAAAGTCGTGTTCTGTCTCTTGCCTCTAACATTTTCACTGTCTGACAACTAAGCTTATCTTTAATGAAAGCAAAAAAAAATAGTTGTCATAAATCACAATATATATGTATGCATGTGTATATATATATATTTAAAATAATGAATAATTAGTGTGATTATATATAATTTTTTGTGGTAATATTGAAATAAAAAAAACACGCTAAAAATATATTTATATGCAACTTTTTAGTTTGTCAACTTGAGCGTGGCCCAAACTCAAGTAGATGCCTCTTAGTAAAACTTTTGCATAATCGCCGACTGTCTACATACCAGCTTTGGCAATGCTCTTATCTAACAAACAACAGTCTGCCAAATTTTGAGTGTGCCCTTGTCGATCTGATGCAATGTCATCACTGTTAGCCGGCCTTCAATAAGCTGAACACACACACACACATTGTGTTGTTTTCTCATATCGGGCCTGACTTTCATACTTTTACATCAACAATCAAAACTCATCAGAGTCAGACAGGCTTCATTAGGTTACAGTAAATGACATGGACCTTTGCCAGGTGCTATAAACAGGGGAGCAAAACCTTTGCTGCTGTAGCTGTTCCCCTGACTCCATTAGAAAACCACAACACTTAAAGCCTCTGCAGTCTGACTCCAATTTGCACTTCACTGACTCCAGGAGTGCAAATAGGCTTACAACCGTGCTAAAAGAAGTACTATTGAGTTTTAACTGTGTATTTTTGTGCAAAAAGGTCAGGAGAAGGACGTGCCGAGCAAACAGATGAGGGAATCCAGACATTTTAAAATGAATATTTAACATTAGGATATTCACAAAATGCCAGCCAAACCCACATGAGATTTTATTTTTATCCTTATTTTGGCTTATCTTACACTAACCATGCCTGAACTCACAGAAACTCTACTGACAATATCATAGGTCTCTGACCTGCATATTTAGCGTGATCTCTAACCTCTAAGTGCGTTCTGGGAATGTACTTCACCTGTCTCTCAGAGCCCGTGCTATTCTGGTCCCAGCCGGGTGAAAACTGCCCAGAGCCGCTCTCCAATCTCCAATTAGAATTCCTCACATCAATTCTTCACAGCAACAATTGCAACTGAGTGAGAAAGAGGCTGTTTATGGCTCCTGGCCCTCCACCCCCGCCACAGAATGCAGCCATGTGAATGAACGCAAGTATTAAAAGCTTTCTGAAACAGGTGTTGTTTAGCAATGGGAGACGATGACAGATCTTCTGGACATGGAGTATTTGTTCCCTTCGAGCTTGCCCGGGGAATGGAAAAATAAATATAACAGAGAAGGTGAGGTTCACACTTGGATGCGCAAACCACAGATGCTTCCTCAAAGTGTTTGTATTTCAAACCCACAGTGAATTTACAAGACGTTTCTGCTCATCCTTCTGTAATCCGCCTTTTGCTGAAAGCCATAAGGATGGAGTTTAAAGGCAGCTCTGTCTACCATATAATACATGCATTTATAGTCTCAGCTCCGGTTAATGTGTTGCTGATTTTGTTGCTTTAGCCTATATGAGTGTGAGAAGAAGAAAATCTGACAAGAGTGGCTACAGGCCTGTAACGATCAGTTTGTACTGTAAACACTTTAGGCTGTGGCAATTGGTTTGGACATTTTGCACTTTATGCTTTTAGCATCAACTTATGCATTGCCTGAGAATCCACAGACAACAACAGTGCTCAGTGCTAATGCTGTATATATTTGTATGCATTATCATTTTTGTCCTAAATTTACTTGTAGTATTAAAAATGTATTGTTATCATTTGATGATTTAAACCACAGTATTGGATTTTAATATTGCCCATGTATCTGTTACCAGCCATAACCTTAAAATTATTATCTTAAAGAAACAGTTGCCCTATTTTCTCAAAACGGCCGAATACATAATAATGCTTTCTACAGTAAAGAATTTCCCTATTGCCCTCTCACATCAAAATCCACCAACATATCTGTTTAGAACTGTTTTAACATTTAATATTTCTCTTCTGATCCAGATAAGACAGCTTTTTTTTACTAACGAAAGCAATATTATTAATGGGATTTATTTTAGCCAGAAACTTGTGAAAGTTAAAAGATAAAAATGCCTTGATGGAATTTTTTGATTATAAGCACACAGCTCTTTCACTTCACAAGATGTTAATTGATGGAACAGATCATGTGGATTATTGAGATGTTTTTATTAGGAATCTCATTCTGACGGCACCCATTCACTGATGAGCATGTGATCTAATGCTAAATCTTCTTGACGATAAATCTGCTACTGATTTAGTTTTGCGCAAGAAAGCAGATGTAAAACTGTAAATTATAGACAAATAATTGCTTGCAGGTATTGCTCACAGAAAGGTTTCTAAAATGTTGTATATGTTGTGTCTCAAACAAACAAATATGAATGTTCATGCTTCTTTGTTTTTCATGATTATGTGGAGCAGCTGAGAGGTCATGCTGGGTTTAGATCACAACAGTCTGAAGGACAGATTATGATAATTCAGCTTTGTGCTGGTCACTTTAGTCAGTGCATGTACAATGTGCACCCCAAAGAAAATGAACGTGAGATCAACTCACATGTTCCTACTGCCTGCCAGAAGGCAGCACACATATGCGTATCATTGTTTTAAACGAACTTTAACAGAACTTTTCAAGGACATCCAAGTAAGGTCACCTCAGGCTAAACTGAATGCATTAATGTAACTGGGTCATTGTACATGTGCTCAAGTTCATTGTTAATTTTAGACATTTTTATGGACAATGGATGATAAACATTTGAATATACGCCGCATAAAATAAACCTGTGAAACATGCAGCAGCAGCAAACCATCTGCAGTTCAGTCAACATGCTGGTGGGACAGAGATCATTTTTTATTTGTGAAGGGGTGGATTCAGATTTCATTCCAGTGATGCACTTGTCTTGAAGAAGAGAGTATAAATCAAGTCGGCATCCATTGATTTTAGTGTGATTGTGGAGAGGTCACACATATGGATGTGGTTTAGGCTCATATGTCATCCGTGAAAAGCAGAGAATCTGCTTCACCCATGTATGTATTAGAAGTCCATAAATTTTAATCCATCAATTGAGGTTGCAACCCAGTCACGCTGACAGATTGCCTCTCATCCAGGGTCGCAGATCTCAACTGAGACGTCCTTACAGGACAAACAGCTATTGCTTAGTTAAAAGATAGGTCTGGTCTACTGGGAAATTTCGCCAGTGAGACCTCTGCATCTGGCTACGTGCTGTAATACAGGACACCCATTAGCAGGGTCATATGGTGCCCTGGATAGTTCAGTGTTTAAGCAGTCCTAAATAGGTCCGTTTTAGGGCAGCAGGATTACACATAGAACCAGGATGATGCTCACAATGTGAGGCAGACTTATCAGGGCCCCAAATCGCAAATTTAGTCCTGCTGTGGTTTATTAAAAAAACAAAACTGGTCAAAACGGGGCATTTGCACCTGTTCAGTGATATTAAACCCTGCTCCAAAATTACCTCATAGCGGCAGACCTCATAAATCACATGCCGATACATATGAGGGTGTGATGAGAATTTCGAGTGACCAAGCAAAACAAACCAGTGATCAAGTAAGTGCTTTTACCACTCCGCCCCATCAACCAGTGATAAATCAGGCCCTGCTGTGCATTACAACACTTCTGATTAAAGTGCTCATCTGGATCGGCCCCAAAGCTTGCGCTCCTTCAGCACTGGCTCACGCGGGGCGCGACGGGAATTTGCTCTGCTACACATCACTAGCGGTGCGGGGTGCTCTTTGAAATCTCATTAGAGAGAACTTGCACAGTTGATTAGTGCTAATTAAGACATCTAAGACTGCCAGGCATCTTAAAAGCCAGTGACTGTGTGACCTGAGAGAGAAAGGAGAACACACCTGGTGCGAGTTGACCACTGGGGTCAACTATTTTTAGTTGTTTTAAAGTTATATGTGCCTCATAGGACTGATCTGGCCTTGTCAAGTGGGCATTAATGAACAATGCAACAGATCTATCTATCTATCTATCTATCTATCTATCTATCTATCTATCTATCTATCTATCTGTCTGTGTATCTATCTATCATCTATCAATGATTCTAATCAATGCTTTATCAATTAATCTGTCTATCAATCAATTAAAATGAATTAATCAACCAACAAATCGGTCAATCACCTATTTCTTTTGTAATCAGTCAATCAATCAGTCTATCTATCTATCTACCTAACTATCTAGATTCAGTGAGTCTAATCCATGCTCTGTCAATCAATCTATTATCAATCAATGAAAATCAGTGAATGAGTCAATAAATCCATATCCCTATCTACCTATCTGCTTAAACCAAGGCTTTACAAACCAAGTTGACAAACTAGCTGCTATTTTTAGACCCATTATTTGAATCATAATTCTTAAAAGTTTCTAAAAGAAACGTAAATCATTCAAACTGAAAACGTACACATGCCTTCTACAATATCACTTCTACATTGGAAACCAACGTAAATAAAATTATTTTGATTGCAATTGTTGACTATAAGAAAACCGTCAACTTTTGCACATTTTTTTAGGCTTTGAATATATTTAATAATAATAATAATATACGACAAATGTTTGCCATCCATGTTTGGTTGTGACAAAATGAGTTGCTACCAAATTAGTCGTAACCCTGAACTCCAAAACAAACATTATTTTAAACATAGCCTGTATAAACTATCGCAACAAAAAAACAGAAAGCGGAACTCACCCGCTTCCCTCACGATATCTGCATGGCAGCGGTATCATAGCTCTCCAAGTCTCTGTCCATCTCGGTTTGCTGTTCCTCACTTCTGCACAATGTCCTCTAACATCGTGCTCAGAAAGACGACGAGCATGTCTTGAGACAAGACCCGAATGTTTTTAATCGCTTTGCTCCCTCATTAATTCCTTCTGTCTACGACACATCCCTCCAGGGTCTTGTAGGATAATTGTAACCTTAATTTAGGTTGGCTGTTCTCCGCACTGACGCTCCTCTGCACTCGCTCCTCTAACTTCCAGCTCCCACCTGCGTGTTTCAGTACGAGTGAACATCCGAACCCCAACGGTTTTAGAGAGCAGTTCGGTGTTTACTGGTCTGCTCAGCTGAGCTGATGAAGGATAACACCTCGTGAGGGCACTCTGAGAGAATGACAGATATTTGCGCGGCTTGGCCAAATCTCCGGATTTAGGTAAAACAGCAGATGGTTGCCTGAGCGAGACTCGTGGCTTGTAGATGATAGAAAACATCTCATAGGACACATGTTTGCTTCAGTCGATTTAAACGATACAAAGACTAACAGTGTTCAAGTAAATGTGACTTTGGTTTTAATTAAAACTGGTTTTAATTGCATCGTATTTGTCGAAAAAGAAAAGCAGCCTGTTCAAAACTTATATTATTAATATTATTTATTATTATTGTTATTTATTAAATTTAAGGTAAAATGTTGTTGCTGTCTGTCAGTACTTTATGGTAACAATGCGGTTACAATATTAAACGAGCTACAGAATAGCACAGATTTTAGCCATAAAAAATTCATTAAAAATCTCATGGCCTAAATATCAACTAAAAGACATGCACATGGGGAATTATGGGTAGCCTGTGCGATTCTATAAATAGCCTATAACTAATATAATTTAATATATTGATAATAACCTACTATTATGTAACCTATTTCAATATTAGTAAATACAAGTAGGCCTGTTGCCTTGTATAACTATTTTTGCATATTATTTCAGTATTTTATGAGATTATTCAGTGTTTTTACTGTTAAATCGATCTATCTGTGCAACATTTTGCTGTAAAACTATTCTATATGTTTATAAAGTAACAGTTGTCATTTCGTTTTTTTTTCTGTAGTATTATTATCATTTTTTAGCATTGTCTTTTTTACAGCATTGGCTAATACAGTGCAATTAATAAATCACTATTTGTTTTCCATAAGGCTTTGAGTCAGATGTGCAGGCTTGCAAGCAAGGTCCTCTAATATGCTGACCATGGTCAGATCTCCCAGGAATACTGTAGAACCAAAATAGCTTTTACTAAATAATATTTAAGAACTGTAGCCATTCACCTAGAATATGAAAAGTTTCACCATCTTTAGAGAGACAATGCTATATAACTAGCTATTTTAGCCCTCATGCCAGGATGAAAAAGTCGCAAAATAACTAACATTTAGACTACATATATTCTTAAGTAGCGTAAGTGCCTTTTAATGAGCATCACACAACATTAACCAGCACTATTAATGTAAAACATCATCTTGAATTTAATTCTCTTTTCGTCGGGGAGAACAGATATTTCACCCAATGAGCCATAAATGTTAATTCTGGCCCCAGTGTACAAATGAATAACAGAGGTGTGATATTTAGTTGAAAAAACAATGAATCAGGCAAGTCATGCCATAGACACCACATCCATTTGCTCACAATCATCATAAGGATGTTCCCTAATGGCAGCAGATTTATTGCCACATGGCTGTTTACCCGTTGCTAGGGTAAGTCAAATGGAAACAGAGATACCTGCACTAGAGTAGCACACATTAGTGGTTTGGGAGAACAGTGACAACCTCCACATTGCCTGTAGGATTTTAATTAAATCTGGCCACAAGAGGGAAAACATTTCAAATGAAGAAAGGGACTGAGAGCAGAAACGTCTCTAATATAGGAAACATTCACCTTTATCCTCATTTAATAGCTCTAAGTTCTTTAAACTTCATGAAAGTAATACATTGCAACAAGACTGGCCTATTTTGCCAAACACTTTGTCTTTTCATCGTACTTACCAGTGATATATCATATAATATCCATTTTGCATGCTCAGCTTAAGCTACAGTAGCACTTATTCAAATATATTTGAATGAACCATATATACCTATCTTTAGATTTTTATGTGTATATTTAGAACTTGGAAATTAATCATGATTTAAAGTTTTTGTTTACATTGTATATGTATTTTTTATAAATAAATACAGACACAAACAGTCTATATTTTGAAAAGATTTACACATTTATATGTTCCTATTCTTATATTTTATATTGTATAGAAATAGAAATATATTCAATAACATTTTTTTCTTAAATATATAGATGCATGTATTTATATATAAATAATAGAGTGTTTTTTCAGGAACACTTAAAGGGTCACAACACCCTAAAACACTTTTTTTGAGTTGTTTACAGATATATACATGTTGTACATTGCTTAA
>JAUCMT010000032.1:13354537-13368823 GCA_032357475.1 Enteromius thamalakanensis
GTTACGTTTGAGCCCGTGACGTAGATGCTGTTTTTTTTTAGCGCTCATTCGCTGCGTGGCTTGTACAGTACATGTCTTAAAGGCTCATTAAAGGGTATAATGCATTATAATTTATTCAAAAGCATAGGTTAACAATGAATTGATAAGTGTTATAATGTATTAATTGTGGTTACAGTTACTCATGTGATTGTACAGTGCATTATAAGTTGCCTACAAGGCATAATATTGTATTATATGTAAAGGCTATAAGTAAAGTGTACCGTTTTCTCCTAATTTCTAAAATGTCTTCTGCAGAGCTTGGTCTTGGTATAGAGCCAGGAACTGGGATTATTTGCTTTTAGGGGTTTTTTCTTCTTCAGTGTTGTAAACAAAGCCTTACTGCTGTTTGTTGTATATTTAAAAAGGATTGTCAAAGGATATTTATCTTGTATCCCAGCACAACCTTTTGAAATCTACTACATCATTCCCTGCTGAATATTTCTCTCTCTTTTTTTTTTCTGTGCATCCACTGACACAACAATCTCTTGACCTGCCTTTATAAATGCCGTCCTGACCTTGGCTTAGAGTAAGACGGGCTGCGCACTGATTTGTATTGGTCAAATCCTGCCATCACAAACCCCCAGATCCCTTTGCACGTGGCAGATGGGACAGTTTTCAAATTGTGAATGTGCTCTTGCTTTTCAAAGACTGGTTGTCACGCTGCAATAATGTATAGTTTGCCAGGCCTCTCTGTCTCAAATCTAATCCCCAGCATGTGGACATCTGTGCATCAATGGTGGCACCACTGGGAAAACAGAAACAAGCTCCTGTGATGGGATTTATGAATGGAGTGGCTCTGCTTCAGCACTTTTTACACATAATATAACATCATTAAAAAATATAATGTAATATTTCACTATAAAATACTACAAATATTTATTAAAAACTCATTAATAAAGTGAAATCAAAATGTTTGTCCATATGAAATCACTTACTCATGGAATCACGTTTAATGATGTTTAAAAAAAACATCCCAGAATGCACCTCATGAGGCTGGTTGAAAGAAATCCAGAGAGTTAAGTAAATTTAATAATAGTATTGATTTATTAAACGTCTTTCGGTCACCTGCCATTTGTGTTCATTTATAATTATGATGACTTTACTGTTTCACTAAAATGTGAAAAATACGTACTTAAGTGTTTCCAGACTAGGTTGTGTTTAGGACATATACAATAGTGCACTCAAAAAAGTATATAGTTTGATGTATGGCACTCGAGCTCTCAGTCTGAACAATAAACTGTAAAAAAAAACTTTGAATCAAAAGTCCCGTGACAGTCATGGGAGCAGACATATGACTGCAGCAAGGCATTCTGGGTTTCTTCAGTTTTGTGGTTAGACTGGAATGTAAAGAAACAGGAAACAGATGTAGAGTTCACTGCTAACAGCTAGCTGAGTAAAGGAGGAGTTGTTTTTTTTGCTGTGTAATGTGACTAAATATTTGTCATGCAGGAGCTATTTAAATGTATATTAATACAGGATCAGATGAACAATAAAAAGCAAAAAGTCTTCTAAAGCACTAATGAGCAGGTGTATATTACCAAAAAATGCTTAATTAATTTAATGTATCCGGTCAAAGTCAATCCTTCCATTTAGGTTTTGCAGTTTAGAATGTAATAATATCAAATTAATTCCAGTGAACACTTTGTTTTACTGAGAAAGTGCAGTAAATATGATGCACAGTATCCGAAGGATCTTTCTTCCTACACTGGAGGAAAAAAAAGAGTTGAGTTGTTGAGTTTAAGTGATATTTCATTATTATTATTATTATTATTTGGTGAATAATGTGTAATCAAATTAAATTAATAGCTGCTGTGTACCACAAACAATTTTGGCAAAACTAACTGGCTAATGCAGTTTTTTAAGATGAATTGAATACCTTTGGGAAACAAACAAAGCTGAATACATGCTTGCAATACAAGAAAGTCTTCTCAGTCTTGTCTCTATGTCAGCAGGCTGCTTTTGGCCAGTGATATTTTTGGGTTTGCTTGTATGTTTGTGAGTAACCTGCACAACTACCATTAGGGGACTTTCCTCGACATACATTTATATCTTAGTGCTGACCGCATGCTTATAGGCAGTGACACACTGCACAGGGAACTCAGGTTGTTGACTAAGAAGCGGAAGTGTTCATGACAAGCTAGCATGGCCCTAGGAGAACGGAGCTTAGAAAGAAATGCTATTTAATAATACCATCACATCAGTTGAATTTGAAATCATATGCCATATGCCCTTTATTTATGCCAGTAAAAAACTGCTGGAAATGTGGGCTGATGAATGTAAAAAGGGTTACAAATGTGTATCACTTAATCACATCCATCCTTTTCCAGCATCTCAAAAGACATTCCCTGAAAAGGTGGACTGTTTATTTTTTTAGTGTGACTGAGATCATCTAGCCGGCTCAAAGCTTTAAATGCTAAAGATAATCATTATCAAGCTGCAAGCAAATGCATTATGTAAAACTTATAGCTGTTGTGTAAAAATAATGGATGCATTGAAACTTGCTCCTGCTTGCAAATTAGTTTTCCTGGCAACTGTATATGCAAATTATTTTACAAAAACAATCAAAGATTTGATACTTTCTGTTGTCAGTGCTGTTGGTTTTAGTACATTTTATTTTAATTTCAAATACAAATCTCTTTCTACGACCTTGGCGTAGGTCACACTATTCCCAACTTCCCACTTTTTCCTAAATCTGTAACCTGACTCCTGACATCATTGCTCTGAGCTGGTGTTTAAACGATTCCAGATGAAGCGGGTCTTCCTCCTTTTCCCGCAACAGGAGCAACTTCCTCAAAACTTCAGCATATAAAGAGGTCGTCCACTAACCCAGTTTTATACCAGCATCCATCTTTTGTTGTGAACTTCTGGAAATCGTGCAGGTAACCGAGGTTCCTCATCCGCACTCTGTTCTTCTTTTTAACTCGTGTTAAATGGTTTGCATAGCTTATATGTAAAGTGGTGTAAAAGTCAGTTTTAATACCTGAAAAAAAAAAAACTAAAAACATTTAAAGTTGTGCGTGCAGGTTTGTTTCAACCACTTTCGCTTTCCTTTTACTCTTCACGAAACCTTTAAACACTTTTTGAAATATAATAACACGGTAAATTTTTTCTAGCTCGAAATTAACACTTTAACCTTATTTATCGAAAATGGCTAAGTTTTACAGCGGTCAGTGTGGTTGCGGTTTACAGTAATCACGCCACGTACAGTACGTTGCAAGAGCGCCGCTGGAGTGCTATATTTCGCAGTGTGGCTTTACACCTCTGACTGTAGGTCTGTTTGTCAGGGCATAATGTTTGCGTTTGGTGGAATCACCCTACTCTTGGTGGTGTGGTGTGGACTAGCTCACACTCTGGAGAATCTCACACTGGATGAGGCATGGGAGGGCTGGAAACTCACCCACAAAAGAGAGTACAACGGGCTGGTAAGCAACAGACTCTGAAGAAAACACAACAATATTTGTTCCCTTAGGGTGCCAAAGGAGTTAATGAAATAGACCGGGTTAGTGTTTACATGAAAAGCCATCTGTTTCTCCCTTCTCTGGAAAAAAGAGAGGAAAACTAGCTGGTATTTGTATGACTGTGTTGATTGGAATGTACTGGCTAAGTTCAGCATTGCAGCTCAATAAGAAAAAAAAAAGTGAATTTTATTTTAGGTTTTAGTTATTAGATGCAAGATTAGATGGAAAAATTTACTCACCCATACTTTTTATTAGATGTAAATTGATTAGTTTGTTCATTAGAACAGTTTTGGAGAAATTTAGCATTAGACCATTTCCTCATCAATGAATCCTTTGCAGTCAATGGTGCTGTCATCATCAAGTAATCTACATGACTCATCAATTAACTCTTTGTGAAACTAAAAGCTGCATGTGTTAATAAACAAATCTGTTAAGATATTTCAATGTCAAACCATTGCTTCTAGCTAAAATACAAGACCTTTATTCTTTAAATTAATATAACGTTCAGGTTCTTGCGATGTAGGTGGTGGTTTGTATACAGTTTGAGAACCAAACATTGGAGCCAAGTGTTTACATGTGTGTTTTATGGTTGACAGGGTGAAGAGTCTATTCGACGGGCGATTTGGGAGAAGAACATGCTTTTTATTGAAGCCCATAACAAAGAGTATGAACTGGGGATTCATACCTATAATCTGGGCATGAACCATTTTGGAGATATGGTAAGTGCCGAATTTAGTCTGCTAATATTTTGCTGCTGTAAAATGTGTAAAAAATTGTCTTACAAACATTTGCTAGTCTTATATGTTGGAACACAGGTGTATATATGCAATCATGATCCTTTAAGTTTAAGATTTCACACTCTTGCTAAATCTGTTTGCAGAGTATGTAACAACCGCAATGTTCTAGCAACAAAATATGTATTATAAAGGCATGTCTACCAAAACTAGATCCAACTTGATAACATTTTTGAGGGCTGATCAGCAATTTTAATAAAATTTTGTTGTCTTTATGCTTCTTTCCCTGCAGACTCTAGAAGAAGTGGCAGAGAAAGTCATGGGACTTCAAATGCCCATGTCCCGGGACCCAACTAACATATATTTGCCTGACAATACAGTGGAGACGTTGCCCAAAACAATTGACTACCGTAAACTGGGATATGTCACTTCTGTCAAGAACCAAGTGAGGAAATAGCTAAATATTTCAATAATATTGCCGTAATATTTCCTCATTATGAGAAACACTCACACGATCAACCCAACCCTCATACTCAAGCGCTTTCACACAAATTTCCGCTGAATTAGGTTTAGCAACTATCTGTGATCCAAATCATCTGTTGTTTTATCCAAACTATAGATATCACTGTACTTAAGTGCCATCCAGTGGTCAAAAAAATTATTTCTTTACCAGTATAGTGTTTTAGGGTGTCTTCAGCGTGTTTTCTCTTGCTCTCCTCAGGGTTCATGCGGCTCATGCTGGGCCTTTAGCTCAGTTGGAGCTTTGGAAGGTCAGCTTAAGAAGACCAAAGGTCAACTGGTGGACCTCAGTCCTCAGAACCTGGTGGACTGTGTGACTGACAATGACGGCTGTGGTGGAGGATATATGACTAATGCCTTCAAATACGTCAGTAACAACAAAGGCATTGATTCAGAGGAGGGCTACCCCTATGTTGGAACAGTAAGCGTTAGACAACATTTGCTAAACAACATTCCTTTATGTTATTTGGTTAAATGCAAATGCGTTTTTCCCATTGATTTTAGTTATTAGTGTTTTGTGATCACTGTTTTCTGAGTGAAAAAGTATGCTTCATATACTTCATAGACTTCATTTGAGACACATATGAAGTATTTTGGCTGTTTTAGTGCATTTTTGACGTGCAAAGCTTTCAGCTGGAAAGGAGATCTGCATGGAGAATTTGGAAAATGTTAACTAAATTTTGAGAAAAAAAAACAAAGTCAGGACAGTAATGATTTTTCATCTCACTACTGCCCCTTCAGGACCAGCAGTGTGCCTACAACAGCTCAGCGAGAGCAGCCACTTGTAAAAGGTATAAAGAAATTCCTCAGGGTAATGAGAAAGCACTGACTTCTGCCGTGGCAAAGGTTGGACCTGTCTCAGTGGGTATAGATGCCATGCTGTCCACCTTCCTGTACTACAAAAGCGGTACTTAACATATCTTTACATCATCTACAAAGTGTTTTGTTGTTGTTCTGCTGAAATTTTTATAGTGAAGGATAAGACTAAAATCTTGACTCAATCCAAACCCCATTTCTAGGTGTGTACTATGATCCCAACTGCAACAAGGATGATGTCAACCATGCAGTTCTAGCTGTTGGCTACGGAGTCACACCAAAGGGCAAAAAATACTGGATTGTGAAGAACAGGTAAGGAAAATATGTTAGAAGCAGAGCATACCATTGTTAAAATAATAACATAATAGCAAACATAATGATTCAAAAGAACAATTAATGAAAATATGAATGAATATGTTAATAAAAAGTACATGTAAATTAAGAACAATACATAAAAAAATATAAAAAATAATGGCAATAATAAATATTCAGCATGTAATAGTGTAAAATTCTTCTAATCCATCTGATATTTGTTTCTGTTTCTGAAGTTGGAGTGAAGACTGGGGGAAGAAGGGGTACATCCTGATGGCTCGTAACCGTAACAATGCATGTGGCATTGCCAGCCTGGCCAGTTTCCCTGTCATGTGAGAGCTGGAAGTAGAGACCAAACATAGGACCAAACTTTTCTGCTGCTAACCAATAACGAAAGGGACTCGATCACTATTAGTGTGCTCCAACATTAAATAATGATTGGGGAAACACTCTCTAAAAGATGCAGTTGATTTGTAAACCCCAAGGTTAAGTGCTATTTTCCTCTTGTGTATTAGATGTCTTGATTTTAATCCTGTCAGTTTGTTCAGTTGAAACTGTTTTGTGCAATATTTGAAATCCAGAAGGGAAATTTTGATATTGTGTATACAGTCTGTTAAACTTTTTTTAATTCCCCTGGTGGGATCTGATCTTTGAAACACTTGTTTTATTATGTTTTGATTATACAGATTACCATGTTTTTATTTTGTGGAAAATATTGAATAAAATGGTTAAGTTTAAGAACATCATATCTGGGTAAAAGTATCTTAATGTCATAATTTTCATAAATGTTTTGCTTCATTGAAGCTCAATCACAAGTTAAACACACTATACAGTCAATATCAAGTCAGTATTACACTTCTGTACAAAAAACAGTATATATAATATGTATATATATAGTTGTGTTAAGGTGGAAGAGAAAGCATCAGAGCCTTTATTTTGGAAGGTGAAACCAAAAGAAGTCAAGAAAAGACGCAACATACTGAACTACAAACTAAACAGTTTGGGCTGTTTAAACAAAAATTACAGTTATGTGTTCAGTGGTATGAAATCATATGACCAAAACTGAATCACTTCCCTATTCTCCAGATGAAAGACCCAGCTGTACACTTTTATTTAGTACTACCCACATCTTCACATTCAGTAACTGCCATTTAAATCCATAAACTTTGACTTTACATCAAAATTACACTCAAACTTTTCCACCTTGTAATAAGAAATGTATTTTTTTTTTTATTCAAATGTCAAGTGTTGATATTAACCGATTTGTTATTTAATTTATTAAAGATTCTCATAATTTTGTGATGTACAAATAACAAGAAAGTTCACTGCAGATGTAAATATGCAAAAAGAAACAAAGAAGCCACTATTTGTGCTAAAGAGATTAAATTAAATTTACATTTTAATTTTATTTCATATTTTCTATATGTAATTTGATCCCATTTAAGTATTTGTCCACAGGGTGGGCTATTTATATGGATACACCAAAATATACTCAATAAAATGGCCATCATGGTCGCCACCCATCTTGAAAAGTTTCCTCCCTCAAAATGTGCCACAAACAGGAAGTTAATTCTTCACCAACCAATTCCATTTTATTAAGGTGTATCCATATAAATGGCCCACCCTGTATATATAATTTAACATGCAGTGCCAGTGCCTCATTTTTGTGTCTAACCTCTGTATGGTTCTTTGCTCAAGGCCTCTGTATTTCAGAGGCATTAATTAGGCATTTATCGATTAAATAAAAATTTTATTAAGAAATCTCTGCATGGTCTGAAAAGTAACATGACTATTTCAAATGGAGAATGCAGAACACTCCCCTTTCAGTTCTGCATGTGTGTTTGTGTACTTTCTAAATGAATGCAAAGCTGTCTGCTTAGTAAATGTTCCCCAGAGCGCTTGTTCCAAAATATAACCACAGACCACATCAGTGTGAAATGAACTGATAGATGTTCTGGAAACACCATATTCAAAATTCACAAAATATCATCATTTTAGCACTCAGCATGACCTGTAGGTTCTAACATTAACTAGGAATTCCCCTTATCAGCACACATTTCATCGATTTAAATTTAGATATATGATTACAATCTAAATCAGCCCCAGGTCAGCACAAATATTTGTCAAATCATGATGATGACTCATTTATAAGTGGCCAGTAAATGCTGCATGAATGGAAAAATTAGGTCATGCTACCAATTGTTCCAGTTCCGCAGTTCTTACATGGCCTTTATAACTTCTACCCAGTAGTAAAAAGTGTCATTCTAGGCACAATGTGTTCATTTAGGAGCTAAACCTTGTGGTACACTCTCAAAGCCAAATATCAGGCCAGCAGGTGTTTCAAATGTCATGTGCTTGCTTGTTTAACCACATGATTTCCTCTGGCTGTCTTCCTGTTTCCTGTGTACTTTCATACAGCATGTAATAAATTGTAATTGTGGGTGCAGGTCTTAACTGCAAAGTTATTGTTTATTACATTTCGTCTAGAATTAAAAACAGTCACTGTGCATCGCTTGACGAATACCTTCCTCCTGTGCTTAATATAAACTCCGCTAGATGGCGATCCAAACACAATGAAAAAGGACGCACTGTAGAATAGGAACATTTTCGTTTCCGATTCGTGTGAAACTCAGATCATAGTGCCTACCTAGAAAGCTTTTTGAGACAGAGGTGTATTTTCACGAACTGTAGATGTCTTTAATAGTTCAGTTAATAGGTCATCTGTAAGCGCTGCTGCTGGTATTTTTTTCATAGTTACAGAGTAACTTCGCTGGAAACCCCCTTTTAAAGAACTAGGATATAATTAAACACAATTATAGGTTACTGCAAGTTACCATGTATCTTGCATATAATTGTTTTTAATATTAGCAGTAGTTTATTTATTGTTATATCTGATCATTTGATTAAATTATTAATAATGAATAGGCCTACTAGTATTCTTTAACTAGCCTAACTTTTCATGGTATAATTTTACTTACTACTTTAATTACAATTAAAATTTTAATAAGATTTTTATATTTGATTATAATAAATATAGGTTAGACTGTAATATCTGCAAATATTATTAATTTAACAGGGCAATAATTAAACAAAGGCATCTGTGCCATATCACAATAAACTGAGATTAGCACGTGATGGCACAAAATAAAAGCAGGAACCAGGAACTCAAGACGTTCATCATCACCTCCTCTACAAACCACTAGACGTGTCGTGCAGCTTAAAGAGAGTGCACAGGTAAGACGAAACAGTTGACCGCATATTTTGTTGCTGTTATTCGCTTTGTGTTTAATCTCGTGTCCCTTGTAGCGTTTCCTCCCGAAAAGTTTCTCTTTCGGTTTTAATTGAGGTGGTAACGTTAAATGTTTCATAAGAACATTTTCCTCAAATTGATTTAAAATATCTCCAGTGTTTTAGGTAGTAACTTTGGGTTTAAAGTGAAGACGCTCAAAAACACTTAATCTGTCGAGGAATGAAGAGTCAGGTGAACTCGATCAAACACCAGCGCTGGTTTAATTTCCGTTTCTTCTTCCTTCCTTCTGGCCAGTGTGTTCTCTTGTTCGGTTTATATGGTTAACCTTTTGAAATTGCCATTTTGCATCATTAATCCATCTGGTTAAAAGTAAGTTTTACTCTTTAGGGTTAAAGTTAGACTTGTAAAAACGACCCGAGATATAATAGCTTGCTTGAATCTTATGATACAGGAAGAATCGAGCAATTGCTATGGTTGCTTAGTGCAGTGCATATTGGGGAGTCTCTAAATACTTGGTCTGACTTTTGGAATTAATCACGTTTTCAATTTTCTATACCAGTTTTATAACGTTTGTGTGTTTTTCTTTCTTTTTACTTTGAATTAGTTTACCTTTTATAGAAAAATCAGGCCTAACATATGGATTATTCAATAGATATGAGCATTTTATTAGAAAAACAAACAAAACTATAGACTGGTACAGAAGGAATACAGTTTATACTGTGCCTGATTTGATGTTTAGGCCAACTGTCAACATATTGCAATGAGAATAAATTGGCAGATTAAAATTTTGATGTTTGAATGCATGTCAGTTTAATAACCCATTTTGTTCTTGTCAGGACATGATGCTCGGGAGCTTGCTGTTTGCCGTGTGTTGTAGCGCAGCACTGGCCCATTTCAACACCAATCTAGACCAGCACTGGGAGCTGTGGAAGAAGACACATAACAAGTCTTACTCCAGTATGGTTAGTCTATGCAGCCTTTAAAATCCCAAACCATATTTACTTATGGATTCATTGTCATAATAGTGTTTTTGTGATGCTAAAATCACATTACTGTAGTTTGAAGTGGTCTTGATGCTGTCCATGTTTTGGAGTTGTATTGAAATATCTGTTTTTGAACTGACAAGAAGTCACATGTGATTCCTGTAACTTGCCTGACTGTTGCAGGTTGAAGAACTGGGGAGGAGAGAGTTGTGGGAGAGAAACATTCAACTTATCACTCTTCACAACCTGGAGGCCTCTATGGGCCTGCATTCATACGACCTGGGCATGAACCACATGGGTGACATGGTGTGTGTGGTGTTTATAGTTCATGATAATAGCTTGGATAGTAGCTTTCATTTAGCCTAGGTTTCAGTTTTGCTTCTAGCATGCAAAACCACTTTATTTCCATAGTTTTCTGGTACATTTTAACAGGGTTGTTTTTGAACAGCTCTGTAGCTGACACATTTCACCTACAGTCACCAGAATTTGAACACGTGCACAGATCTCATCAGCCTGAACAACTGTGCTCACACTTGGTGTTCTGGCCAACAGAAATTCCGCTATTGTGGGTTATTTTAAAAATGCATCATTTGAGATTTTAAACCACACGCATATTACTAACGTTGTCCACACTTCTATAACACACACAAATCTTTTTGTTGTCTTTCTGTCAGTTTTAATGGCAAATGCATAGAATCTGTAATGTACTCTACTGACAATATAGTTTTATATCATTGTTTCATAAATGATTATGGTCTATAGGCATACTTGTAGATCAGTAAAAGTTATTTCTTCTGTTTCACACTCTTGCCCCCAGTTTCACAGACAAGGCTTAAGCTAGTCCCAGACTAAATTGCATGTTTGAGCTGTCTCGGATGAAGAGATCTTGATCTGAAATATCTTAAAACATGTCAGTGTCATTGTTCTGTGTTAAGATGCACATCTGTATTTTCTTACAAGGCAATTTCGTAAAAGTTGCTTAAATACCTTAATTTAACTAATACATAGTCCTGGCTTAAGCTAAGCCCCGTTTGTGAAACCGGGCCTTGGTGTTCTCAAGTGACCCTTTCATTGCTGTAACGCCAACAACCAGACTGTAAGAGGGTTAAATGCTCATGCCTACTTTTCTAATTAATATCTGTAAATAGTGCTGCTATAACATAACCTTTATCCTGACCTTGTTTACCTATTTGTATCATGTTGATTCAAAGACCTCGGTGGAGATTCTGCAATCATTCGCCATGACTCGTGTCCCTTCTAACTTTAAGAGGCAAACCGTTCATTTTGTTGGCTCTTCTGGAGCTCCTGTCCCAGACTCTCTGGACTGGAGAGAGAAGGGATATGTCACAAGTGTGAAGATGCAGGTATGAATGCACTGTTTGATACTGCTAAAGGGGAGTGGTTACATTTACAGTTCACCAAAGTAAAATAGTTTAGTTTTGCAGATCTTGCTCTTATGATGTCAAGTGAGTTGACCACATTGTCAGAACTTTTTTTTTTCTTTTTTTTTCTCCTTTCACTTCCTTCATTTTGTTTGTCCAGTCAGGGCGTGAGGGTGTTTATTTCCCCTTTCCTGTAACTTCCTCTATGATCATTTGGAAATTTGGCAACCAGCATCTACTGATTGGTCAAAATGCTGTTTCTGCAGCTTCACAAACCATTAAGTTCTTGTGTTTCCTGTTTTAGTAGTTTTATCACGTTTCTCTCTTTGCTGTCAGGGTGCTTGTGGTTCATGTTGGGCGTTCAGCTCTGTCGGGGCTCTTGAAGGTCAGCTGATGAAGGCCACCGGAAAGCTTGTTGACCTCAGTCCTCAGAATCTGGTGGACTGTTCTAACCGTTATGGCAACAAGGGCTGCAATGGTGGTTTTATGAGTTCTGCCTTCCAGTATGTTATTGAGAATGGAGGAATAGACTCCGAGTCGTCTTACCCTTATGAAGGAGTGGTAAGTTTTGGTGTATGAATAGAACTTCCATGTCAAGTAATTACATAAGCAGGCATTGTACTAGAAGTGTCTAGGCTGGCTACCACAAAATCTGGACCTTACCAATTTAGAGCATTTAAAAATTTTTCTGTTTGCGAGTGAGGTGTATTTATTTTCCCCTTCAATAATATATGCGTTAAGACCCATAATTACAATTAATCTAATTACAGCAAGGACAGTGCCGATACAATCCAGCCCAGCATGCAGCAAACTGCACCAAGTACTATTACGTTAGTGAGGGAGATGAGGAGGCCCTGAAACAGGCTTTGGCAAGTGTCGGGCCCATTTCAGTGGCCATTGATGCCACCCGCCCTCAGTTTATCCTGTACCGTAGTGGTAAGGCTTTCTCCTCTCTCCCCCTTCTTGCGTTTCTATGATACCGATTACCAGATCTCAAATGTTTTAACAAGGGCTTTCTTGTATCTGTCAACCACAGGAGTTTACAATGACCCAACCTGTACAAAAAGTGTAAACCATGCAGTGCTGGCTGTGGGATACGGTGCAATTGCTGGACAGGACTTTTGGCTGGTTAAAAACAGGTACAGTCACAACAATTAAGAATTGCGATCATAAAGAAAATGGGTAACACAACATTGAGGGGGAATCTACAAAGGCTGATTTGTTTTCTACTTTAACAGTTGGGGTACCCATTTTGGAGATGGTGGCTACATCCGTATTGCCAGAAACCAGAACAACATGTGTGGCATTGCCTCGTATGCCTGCTTTCCAGTTATGTAACCGCAACACTGAGTTGTATGAACATTTAAAAATAAGAAATGAACTGTTTTATATTTCTTTATTAATGCTCTGTCGTTTTACATATTTGTTGTCTTTTTTTTTAAGTCTCTATATTTTATGAAACTTACAAAATAAATGAACTTATTTTTAACTATTTTGTTTGGCTTGACTAATTTTATAGGGTAATGGAGTATATGTGCTATGAGTACACCTTCAGGCAATTGGCCACGTTCATAAGGTAATATGAGGGGTAACTGTCTTAATTATTGCATAAATGTGGACCATGCCATCCACCTACCTGTTCACACCACAAAGGAAGCCATCATGTCCTGTCAAGGTAGGGCGACGCAAAAGTATTGCAGAGTAAGCCTCTGTGATCCAGTGGCATTCCAAAAATGGTCTATAAAAATAGTCCCCATAACAAAAACACATTGTTTTGTCTGTCCAGACTCCAACCTATGGGTGAGAGGTTTAAAATATTTACTAAACAAGATCTCCCATTTTCTGTAGAAATGAATAAAAGATTAAATGACCTAAATTAAAGATGCACAACCTCGTGATCACATCTTTCGTCCTCTTACAGATGTTCACCGTAGCGGAATGAGATTTTTAGAGTAGATGGTACATTTTGACTGGCTGTTTTGATCCGACAATTAGTTATTTTTGCTCTTGCGTGACTGGGCAAAGTAAAAAGAGAGTTGTGTCATATGACAATATGCAGAGATTAGCACGTGATCGAAAACAAAAAAGCAAAGCAACCAGGAAATCATCATCACCTTCTCTACAGACGACCACAAGTGCAGCTTCGCGAGAGTACACAGGTGAGATCAGGTTTTTATTGCTTTTCCCAATTTTTATTGTTTACTATTTTGTTTTAACGAAAGGGTTTTCTCAAAGTTTCTCTTTCGGTTTTAGTTAAGGTGTTGATTGCTTTTATGAGAACTTTTTTCTCCCTCACTTTGGAAAAAAAAGAATGTCTTGATGTTTTCCACAAAACAAAACTCTGTTTCGACAATTGTTTTTGTAGGCTATGTTTTCTTCCCTCAAAGAGAAGTGATAGGCTACAGTTGTGTATCAAAGCCCATGATTTTCTAAAGTTTCACTCATGGTAAAACATCAGATAGATGCCGTAGATTTTAATATAGATTCTTTTACTTTCTTCGCTCTGTGCTTGTGATGAAAAAGAAAAAAGGTGGTTTATCTATAAGCCTCGTCGTTCTGCTTTTCAGCTTCTTACGCCACGTATTTAATATACTGTCAAGTTTAAAATGTCTCGACAGTCTTTTCCAATTTGTTTGTTTTAAGAGCACAAATGCGTTCTGTGTGAACGTTCGTTCAACTCACGGTTTTAAAAGTCCTTATTGAACGGTATCTGTTTTGGCCAACAGGTGGAGATGTAGCCTGCGCCCCCATGTGCATAATAGCCATCCTAAATTCTATGTGGTGATAGTAATG
>JAUCMT010000032.1:13368923-13398653 GCA_032357475.1 Enteromius thamalakanensis
AGCCATTGAGACCCAGCAGTCTGCTGTGTATCTCATCACCCCGGTAAGCAGGGAGGGGACCAGAGCATATTACAGTGCCTGACATCGTACTTGCAAGTTCACACACCTCTTTAACATTATTTTTAGTGATCTCCGACCAGGGCCGGCCCAAGCCTTCAGGGGGCCCTAAGGAGAATTTTTTTGGAGGCCCCTCTGTGCCACCAATATGACTAATTATTGTCAATCCTTTATTATTCGGACACTATAAATCTAACACACCCAATATGAATTGTATTTGCTTGTAGCGGGGTTGCTTACATCATATACCAATGTTTTTACCTTTGCTATGATCTTTAATTGTGACAGTAGCAAACCCACAGGAGTAGTCGGGTGTTCATTTGCACTTTAACATTCAAAGTCTTGCAGTACCAGTTGGCAAACGTAATGTGGTGTACTGAAAAGTGGCAAAATAAACTAGTAGACAATGCTCTTAGTGTAAACACTTTATTTTTTGCAACATGTAAAAAGTGCAATGCAATAAACTGCAAATAAAATAAATAATAAAATATAAGGCTAACGTTAACCACTTTAATTACTTTAATTAAGTTTTGTGGACTTCTTGGAGAACAATTTCCAGCAAAAGCAGTAGACTGCATCATTTGCTTTTGAATAAGTAAGCCAGCTCCTCTTTGTCCATTAATTAGCTGTCTGTATGTGTAGTGGTAGTGGAAGCTTCACCCATCAGGATTTTTAGGGAATGTAAAGTTTTCCTTTGTAGGCAATGGTCTTCTACTTACAAGATCAGTCCTTTTAGAGTTAGACAGGATAGATGACCACTCAGCTGGGTCAACTGGAGGTGATGCTGTCTGCCAAAAACAAACAAATGATCAGCAAAAACAGTATAAACAAATTGATGTAGAATTGTTTTAAACTCACATGGAATATGATCCTCAGCTGTAGCACTGGTACTTGAGGCAGATGGCATTGGTTGTGCCACACCTCCAAAATATTTTAACAGTGATCTTAAAAAGTTTCATAAAAGTATAGTTGAATGAATGAATTTTTGTCTGTCTCATCCTTTGCACGCGCATGAATTGATGAGCCGTTATCTTCCGCTGGTGCTCGATGAAGCAGAACAAGCTTGCAATTTAGTCTTGTTTAGTTTATACTTAAATCTTAGCTTGTTGTTTTTTCTCTTCCTCTGATTTCTTCCGTTTTCTTTTCTCTGCACCAGAAAGATGTGTCATTTGACATTATTAATTGTTTTGCTGCAGTGACGTTGCTTCTTCAGTAAACTGAAGTTAACGTCAGGCATCCTGCAGCAGCCAGTTAAAATAATATTGCGTTGTTGTTTTTTTATTAAATAATATATTCGTTACCAATATGATATCAAGATGACAGTAAAGATGACAGAACAAAATTATAGCAAAAAAGACATTAGCATGACAGAATAAAGATGACAGTAAAATGACAATAAGGACAACAGTAAAAACAACAGAGAAAAAGATGGCAGGATTAAAGAGGCGACATCAACAGACAACATACATATCAACATAAACTGATTTACATGAACAAGTAAGCACCGACAGTAGATAAAGACACATGTATAGTACAAAGCAGTTGTAGGGGTTTTTGCCATATTGCCCACCCCTAGCTCTGTAATTTGCAAAATAGTCTTAAAAAACAACTTGAAAAAGAATTGTGATAAAAATCGTGAATCGTGATTTCCCCAGAAAATATCATGATATGATATTTTTTCCATATTGCCCACCCCTAAGCAGTTGACTCATTTTTGGCACAAATGGAACCCCATACTTTAATCCACAGCTTATCATCATCATATATGGAAAGGAAGAGTGGCATTTCAGATGTTCACTTAAACAGAAAGATATTAAGAAGAGTTTTAAAACTAACACTAACTACATTTTAGTCTGTTTATCTGAACTATTACATTACAGTAGATAATGGATGCTGAAAATATAGGCTGTCGCGTGCATTTTCTATGGATGTTATAGTGAATGAACCTGTCTTTATCCAACAATCATTTTATTTTAGTCGTTTTTTCACTCATGTAACCTAAGCAAGCAGTGTCAGATGGAAATAGGCTTTCTGTTTTAAGCCATTGACTGGGTTCATAATAGCTAGCTTTCCTCGGTGTGTATTGTCCAAAGCCCCTGATCTTTTTAAGAAATAGATTTTAAAATACATTTTTGCACTTTCTTTTGTACTAGTGGTGAAAATGAGAACGGCATCAGACGTCTTTGACCCTTGCGCCTCACCTCTCTGCTTTTTCAGCTTCTCATGCTACGTTTTTAAAATGTTGTTTCAAGTTTAAAGATTTGTTTCGACAGTCTGTGCTCTTCCGTTTTGTTTGCGTATTAAGGCGTTCTGTGTGAACGGCGTTTGTTCAGCTTATGGCAATTTTGAAGTAGAACAGTACTTGTTCCGGCCAGTAGGTGGGACTGAGAGCCCGTTTTCAGTAAATCAACTTCAACAACTTGGTTTCGTTCCATTCATTTTACTGTAACATATAAATGGACATATAGGCCTACTGTATATATATTCAGAATTCATTCAATGAAATAATCTCTTCATGTTTTGGGTGATAATGCAATGAGAATATTTTATCATATTAAATATTATTGTATGCTTAAATGCATGGTAGTTATCACGTTGTGTTCTTGTCAGGACGGTTTACAATGATCCATCTTGCACCAAAATCCACTTCAACACAAATCTAGACCAGCACTGGGAGCTGTGGAAAATTTCATTCATATGTCAGATGATCGAAACATGATCTTTTACCTACATCTGGAATATTTTTTAAATCACATGTTCTGTGAGGAATTCATACAACATTTCTTCCTTGTTTCTTATCAAACTGGTAAATCTGGATTAATTCGCTTATTTATTATATAAAAAAAATAATTAATTTGAGACTAAATATTATGAAGTTATATTGATGCTGTAGTAATAAAAAAAGTGAAATCGTCAGTTGTTTTTCCACTGCATTTCTTTGTCTGCTTTTGTTTGCATGCACTTGCATCCAGTTTGTGTTACTCCTGGCACGTACAGCTTTATTTCCTCGTTTCCTTGTTTCTTTCATTTTGTTTTTGTTTACATGAAGCTAATCTGTTTGAGCAGTGTAGGTTTTCATACAATACTTTTTCTTTACAAAAGATTCTAAATGTTTAGGTCAATAGTGTCTAGAAATTGCAGGAGTGATTATATCATTTGTTGTTAGAATTTCAGAATTTCAATGTAGCTTGAAGTCAAAAAGTGTAAATATTCCATAGTTTTTGTGTTTTTCTGTTTAAGTAGTTTTATCATAATTCTCTCTTCTGCTATAAGGGTGCCTGTGGTTCATGTTGGGCGTTCAGCTCTGTTGGGGCTCTTGAAGGTCAGCTGATGAATACCACAGGAAAGCTGGTCAAACTCAGTCCTCAGAATCTGGTGGACTGTTCCTCTATTTATGGCACCCATGAATGTAGTGGCAGCTGGATGAATGATGCCTTTGAGTATGTTATTAAAAATGGTGAAATAGACTCAGAGTCATCTTATCCTATGAAGGAGTGGTAAGTTGTTTGTGTGCGTCTAAGTGAAGAAGAAACAAGTGATAATTACAGAAACATGTTACAAACATTTTATATTAGAAGTGTCAGGAACTGTCAGAAAGAGAACATCCATTTCAAACAAAACACTGAGATAAATAAATACAATGCTTAATGTATACTTTAACAGTTGGTGTACAGGATTTGGAGATGGTGGCTACATCTGTATGGCCAGAAACCAGAACAACTTGTGTGGCATCACCTCATATGCCTCCTTTATCCAGTCATGTAACTGATAGCCATGTTGAAATATTTCATGATTCTTAGCTGATTCTTATTAGTTCTTAGCCGTATATGAGTGTTCTATATGTTTTTGGTTTATTTCCAGTCTGTTTAAAAAAAAAAAAATCAAAATGTATTTTAAGAACGTCTTACAATATAAATATTACATTTTAAATCTGTCTTTTTCTCTTGCTTTTAACACTTTAAAAGAAAAAATGCTCTCACTCTATTTTAGTATGTTTACAAATGACTTGGTTTTATTCAGTGCAACATCACAACGAACAGTTTCACATGAGGTATTAAAGGATTTTTCAAGATCAGCACACAATGTCCAGTTATGATTGACATTTAGATTGCTGTGATTTTTACACCTTTGGTTGATTAGCCACATTCATAAGGTAACACAAGGGAGAGAATGGCATAAAATGACACAGATGTTCACACCAGCAGAAAGAGATTTCAAATGAGTGATAGGTAAAAGGGAAAAGAAAACACTTGCTACCTTTTCAGTCTGCTTATCTGAACCGTTAATAAGTGGATCTCCAGATGCCAAAAACGCCTTGAGAGAATGAATTCTGTCAGCCTATGTTGTGATCCAACTATCAAGTTTGCTAAAATCATATTTGTATTCGGGTGATTCATATAACACAGCTAAAACATAATTGCAGAGACAGACATATTTTACATTTATTTTGGTCTCTATTATGACTTTTACACGGTAACACTTTTTTGGCTTTTTTTTTCTTTTTGGAGGGATAAGCAATCATAAGATCAGCAAGACTCCCTCTCTTGCTCCGATTGTCATTCCCATTTGGTCTTTATACTGATAATTGTTCTTCAATCGCTCTCTGTCTCTCACACACACACACACACTCACTCACACACACACACACAAGGTTCTCTCTGCCTGCAGGTAGGGCTGTGATTTTGTTGTGTTCACGGATTGATTCCAGCACATTTGGCTATAAAAACTTAGTAACGCACAGACGCTCCCTGAATGGATGGGATCTTTGGTACAGTTACATCTCAGCTACACGACACATTACACACAGTTGAGGTAGATGAAACTAGAGCTGTCGGGTAGAACAAAAATTGCCAAACGGGTTCCCCTCAGTTGGACGGCGAAATGGAATTATCACTTAAGATTTACACACTGTAGTCACTCTTTCAAATGCATCTGAAGAGGTTAAACACTACGAGAACATGGCGTGATTTATGCTCCTCTCAGTAAGCGTGTGAACAAAGCGTCCACTAGGAGGCGCCAAATACTAAATTTCGTTAAACGGGTCTGCCACGAGCTGCTAAACGTGATGTTCGGGACACTACAGGTCATTGAGTGATCTCTATCCATCTACCGCGTTAATTTGTCAAATTATTATAACCTAAATCATAACATCTCTACAAAAATAGAGGGCCGGATAAACACCAGTGCTGCAACAGGGTGACCTGGAGAGTTGAGACGCACACATGCTGACACCCTTTGCCCCTCGCACAGCACGCTTACAATTGTCGCTCATTAAACTTTAATTCACATCCCCAAACTCCCATTCAACCACCCCTCCCGTCCCTCACCGAGATTCGGTAATGCTGCTAGCCTCTGATCTGCCACCCCTTCCCGTGAACGCCCTAAGCCCATGGGCCCTACCGAGTGCCGAGCGCCGGCCTCAGCTGCTGAGAGGACACAGAGAAAAAGGGCCTCTTTGAAGTCGGCAAAAGTCGATGGCCTCTTTCATGGGCCCTCTTTCAAGTGTGTGCTGTGAAGGGGCCTCACTACATGCCCTGCAAAGGTTAAACACAGGGGAACGTGAAAGAGCACTGAAAAAGGGACGATCTCTCCCTCAACGGCCCACCCCGAGAGACCACGGCACAGCACGTACAATCATCGTACAGTAAATGTAGACTGCAGTGAGGAGATCACAGTTCAACAGCTTAAATATAGAATCGGCTCGACTTCACAACCACGTGTGTGCTGTGTTACGATCACGCTGGGTCTCGATTTGTTTGGTCGAGCTGTGGCCTAAAGGGTCTAGACATGCAGCACATGTGAACGAGGAACATGGATGGGTACGCTAGCTTGGCTATTGAAATACTAACACAGCGTTCAGGAGATGAGAAACATCGGACATTCAGGGAGGACAAATATTCATCTTTGGTATTGGGACTCCTATCAGAGATAGGGTCATTTTTCACACACAAACAACACTCGGTGAAATAAATACTGACGGTAACTAGCAAATAAATAAAATAAATAGCTAGAAGATTGTAAATAAATACATAAATAATTATAAATACACAAAGTGGTTCTCAGTTTATGTTCAATTCAAGCTTTTTGTGAGAATTTTTCATCAGGTTTGTCGAGATTTTGAGCTTTTTCCAGTACAACAGCCATTGGCCAGATTGTGTGCTTGAAATTTTTACAAAAACAAACGGACTTCTCCATTCTCAGTGTGACATCTAAGAAATCGTTTGAAATCAGATGGAAAATCCTGGATTCCTCTTCGCAGCCATTCTGTCAGCGGAAACTCACCAACAAGTTAAAAGTCTGTTGCAAAAAGAGTCATGGCTGAGTTCCTCCTCGTACTGTCTGCGAGGATGAGACTCCAGTCCTGTGCTGAGACAGTAGGTGTCCCACAGCAGATGTCTTTGGACTATGAGGCCTGGCTTTTTGTAACGAAGGAGTATAAAAAGAAAACAAGCTCTCAAAAATGTTCATATTTTGGTTTCAGCTTCTTTATCCAGTAGGTTTTCCCTTTAAAAGAATCTCTGAAAGATTCATTTGCATCCCTCTTTGTTTCTTTGGTCATTAATTTTTCATTTGTTGCAAAATCATCTTTCGAGAACTCTAAAAATATCATTTTGACTGTCATGATCAACAAAGAAAAACCAGAAACATTTGCACTGATTTTAGACGCTGTAACGAATTACAAAATTAATAGATTCAATATCTATTCAGTAGCTTTTCATAACCTTCAATACTGATTTGTGAGTGATTTTATAAGCCCTGATGCGTCGGGCCCATCCTTTGCGATTAAAGCTAAAATATTCAACGCTAAAACTACAATCAAATCCTGTCTCATCTAGACATTGACTTCATCTTTGGTTTCATATGCTGTTGATTTGTATACAAAAACACCCTTGATTAAAAATCTCAAACTCTAGGAGCTACAGGTAAACCTGTGCTGTGCAGAGCGTAAAACGGCTCGTTTTCCCATCATGCCGTGGAGCAGGTTACAGCTGGAGACGCAGTGCTCGACCCCGATGAGCCAGTGGAGGATGGGCGGCCCTCTTCGGTCCAGCGGTTGACGTTTCTGCGGCGAGCGTTCATGAAGAAGTTGCTTACTGTGGAAAGCTCAAGGCCGAGCTGCTGAGAGATGGTGATCTGCAGGTCTTTGGTCGGTCGGTGGTTCTCTCTGAAAATGGCCATAAGAGTGCGACGCTGCAGGTCTGTGAAGACTAGCCGAGTGCGCTTGGGCCCCTGGTTGCGCTCTAACTTGGACTGCTCCTGCTCCTTACGCTTACAAGCTGAAAAAAAACAGAGAGAAAACAAATACATTAGTCTATAGATAAGACCTGAAAATCTTAATTGGTGTTTCCATTATTATTAGCAGTTTATCTTATCTAATAGCCTCCACGCTCCACACAAAACATGATTAGGTCTATTCAGTGTAGATTTTTAATGTGACTTGCATCTTTAACAATAATATAATATCAAATTGTAAACTGCAAAAAAAAGAACGATTCATCAAGGAAATTAAAGTCAAAGGCTGAAATGTTTTTTAAATTTGAGTTTGAGAGATTTGCAATTTGTAAAAGAATTTCCTTTGCTTTTGTACCAAAAAAAAAAAGATATAGGCTATATATTCAGGTAAATACAGTAGAAAGCTAAAGAAAGATTGCACATTTTTTTGTTAAATGTTAAACATTACATATAATGTGCAACTAGGCTTTTGCTAATACAGAAAAATATTCAACAGATCAGGAAATCATAAACAAATGCTAAAAAACCCACATTGCATGTAAAATCCTGTGCAGTAGAAAAAGATGCAACGGATCATTTAGAGCCAGTGTTGTCAATACTCTGCATTTTCATTTTGCAACATTTATCATACATCGCTGTTAATGTTGTATAATACACAGCTTAATTAAATACTGCGCTTGGTGTAGACCAGACTGATGCCTCAAAACCAGAGACTATCAGACAACTGCCAACTTGATAGATGGATAAATGTACTTCATTGATCCCTGAGTGGAAATTCAGGATAAGGGAGATTAAGTGATAAAGAGAAAGACTGTAAACGTGCTGAACAATAATGATCTATATCAAATAGAGCAAACCAAAAGAAACAAAACGTTCAGAAAGTCTATTGTCCTTGAAATTCTTGATGTTTTGAGTTCACCACTGTGTCATATTCAAACTCCTGATTCTCTCGATCGGGCCAACTTGCTTTCGCCAATACAGCGGCGACCATTAACTAAATGCTTCCTGATGTTGTAATCATGTGTAAAAGGTAGGAATTACCATGCTATAAATCCTGCTCTCCGCACCACACTCCCAGACATAAACATCCCCCCATAGAGTTCTTATGATCGTGGGAGCAGGCCCTAATCATGATGTATACCACTTGTCTCATGTAGCTGAAACGTGATCGAAAGACTTTTTCATAAACCACCCCCACCCCCCCAATTGCCTATCACCCCCCTCTCCCCCCGAAGCTGTACTCCCTGCCTACTCCACCCCCTGCTGATTTTTTTTCGGCCAGGGGCTGATAGAAATTATTGATTAAATCTGTGCTGCTCAGACTCCCCGACCTATAGAGGAGCTTTAACCCCTTTAGTGCTGGATGAAAGGGGAGCTTCTACGTGCCAAACCACATTTATTGTCAATCTCTGCAGGACGGCAGAGATCTAAACTTAACTATACAATTTTTATAAAAAAATAGTTTGAGGGTGAAAATGTAAAAGTAACAGCATCAGTGGGAAAAAGGCCTCTGCTATTTAAGCCGATTATATCTCTGTGATTCCTTAAGACAAGAGCTTTAGGCTTCAGTGCTTGTGTGTGAAATCCCAATGCTGTCCGAATGCCGAGCTTTAGAGTAATGATCTCTACCCTGCCCTGCGACTGAATTTCTCTCTGTTCATCTCTCTCCCAATCAAAGCTCAGCCAGTTTGTGAAAACACACAGACACAAGCAACAGAACACATCCACACAAAAGACCCGAGGAAAAACTGAGTGAGAGCAGGAGAGAAACAATTCAGGATATCTAGGAAAACAGGATACGCATTTTTAGTCAATAAATCTAGCTTATAAAATATTAAAATATGCACTTGTTGTGCAATGTGATCTCAGGCCCTGTTTGCGCTAGGTAAAAAAAAAATGTGTCATCATTTTTCCTTCCTATAATAACAATGGTGGTTGTTATTATAGAAAAGTGCTGATGGGTTTTAAAAGGATGGGTATTTGTTGTATAAATGCTTGTTAAAAATCACTGCATTAAGCTGAATCATCATTAAACGTGTCGGTAAGTTGAACTCCTGCTGTCTTCGAGAGAGGAGGCGTGTAGCCGCATGCATTCTAATGTTTGCTCACGCCGTCTTATTCACAGGAGGTGTGTGCTGGAGCCTTCTGCGTTGCTTTCCCAAGGAAATCAATACTAGCTAGTAATTAAACAAAGGGCATGGTGAGAAAAGTCAACACTCATGGAAAGTGGGTTATATAGGGAAATACGGAGGTGTTCACTTATGCTTTTGCGCACAGAAGCTGTGAAAAATCCATCAGATGGTGATTGGCCGACAGAAAATTCACAGTCAATATCAAATGAAATATATGAAAAATATTCCACCAATTCTAAATTATACATTATGCATATATATAGAGATATAAAGGTCATAGATAAACAGGGTTTATGTTATCACAGCATCACTCAGCATCCTAAACGAACATTTACTGCCAATTTCCACAATGGCATATTTAGCGACTACCACAGAAAACAACAGCAGGACACGGGACCGCTCAGGCCAACAGGGCATTGATTGATTCCATGTATTTCGTTGCATGGAACACCCCAACGACTGAGGGCACAGTGGTCACCAATCAATATCTGTAGTGGTAATGCAAGCAGAATAATTCATTCTGAAGCGTATTTCATGCTTAGGTGATTGATCGCTTGGGATTCGGAAAGATTTCGGCAGAATCTGCGTGTCTGTGTTTGTCTCCCACCCCACAATCCTCAGTGGCTGCTGCAGCACGCCAGCCGACATTTTGAAAACCGCCCCATCCCTGCATCGCCACCCCCCCCCCCACCTTCGTCCATTCTCATGTTACTGTTTTTCTCTGGATCTCTTTGTGTGCTTTGGACAACAGTTAAAGTTTCAGCCTCTTTAGTGTCAAAACATTGTAACACAGCGAGGTTTGAAGTGAAATATGACTTCTTTTTCAATAATCCATACAATGTACATTTCACATTACTGAAACATTTAAGTGCCAATATTTTACTGTATGTTAAGCAGTTGTTGGTCATAAGACACTGTTGTAGCTGTGTTACTATTTCACGTATTGTGACTCAATAACTTAAATGTTGTTGTTAATCATATATGTACCACTTTCTGCTTTTTTTCAGCAAGACTGGCCCAGATTTACTACTGATTTTGAGTAATTGTTCTGCTTCACAACGATAATCCATTTCAAATTCAGCTAAACAAGTGCAAGCTTTTTACCTTCAAGGCGTAACGAAGCCATCCTCTGAAACTCTGGCTCCTGTAGCCAGCGGGACATCCTCTTGAAGGTTTCACGGCCAGACTTGAGTTTCCCCCAAGGTTTGGGGTTCCTAAGCAGGTCTGACAGAGTGCCCTGAGACCTGCAAAGAACCCGCTCTGCAAAAATGGCCTGTGGGATGCTGTACCTCTTCAGTTCAGTGATAATTCTCTGAGCCACATCTTTGGTGTTAATCTCATCCCCTCCACCACCATTCTGCGAGCTGGCCAGCATGCCCTCCCTTCCCAAGCTGGAGCTGGAGGAGGAAGGGGAAGAAGAGGGGAGCTCCCCGAGTTTGGAAGCCTGTTGGCTCTGGAGGTGGTGCTGATAACTCTGGTTGTATAAATGGGGGTGGTAGGTGGGAGTGTGCTGATGGGCATCCATTTTGTTTAGCTGGTGGCTGAGCCCATGCTCGCCCCCCAGAGAGGGTGGTGACATCTCCCTCCCGAAGTCTGGTGCTGTTCGACAGATGTTACCCCCATTGCTGCCCATATGGACCTCATGGCCACCTGGAAGCATCTGGCTACTGTGTCCATTCTGACTTCCCAGGCTGCCATAGCCATGCATGGCGGTCTCCAGGCCTGCACTGCCCAACGGTGGAGACAGACCCGGTCCCAAACCAAAGTCTTTTGCGTACGGGGTATAGTAGTTTCCTCCCAGGCCTCGATCTTCCCGCATGAGAGTGAAGCTGCCGATGACGTTGCTCACAGGCAGGCAGGGATGGTGATGGTGATGATGGAATTTGTCATCAAAGGGCTGGAGGGGTGTCAGTGTGGTGTAGGTGCTTCCACAGCTGGTCGGTGGGTCCCTGCCGTACCCCAGAGTTGCCATGCTGTGGTCATACGCAGAGCTCTGGTGGTCAGACTCCAGGCCCATGGCAGGGCCTCCCAGAGAGGGACGAGGGAAAGCAGCCGTAAGATCCCGAGAGTGCAGCATGGCTCGGCTGTCCTGACTGTGTGCCAGCTCTACGTGGCTGTGCACGGACATCTCACCCATATTACCATCCATATCTTTACCTTCCTTGCTCCACTTTTTCTTTAAATTCCAGTTGATGTGTTTTTCTAACCGTCTAGTGTGTAGTTTCAGTAATATGATCTGAAAAACAGTTCCTGATGCTGTTTATATCTCAAAATCTGATTTCAGTGTACTCTCAGAGACATTTCATCACAGTGGCACCATCTTGGGTCATGCAAGCAAATTTTCTGTTCCATAAATTCTTCTGAATTTATCCATGTGAGTCTTGCTCTTGCCTTGTTGACCAAAGCTGAAAAAGAGACCGGAGGACCACAATCACTGATTTGTTGTTGATTTATTCAGCTTTATTGATTAGTCGCAAATATTGTACTACCAACATGATTATAAAATCCGTCATAGCTAACTTTTTTGTTGTTGTTGTTGTTTATTTATAGCAACATTTTTTTGTTCACAAATTAATTGCATTAAATTTTAACTTTAACATTCATATCGAGGTTTAAAAACTAGCTAAGAATTGCTTACCTCACAACGTAGCTTCTCCGACAGGATGGAGAGAAGCGAAACAGCCTCTCCAAAACACAATCAAAAGCCGATAAAGGGATGGGTTATTCTATACACCTGCAGAAATCCCGAGTTTACCATCACACAACAGTCGGATTTACGTAACAACGACTTTTGTGTGTCATCAGCACATTTCGGTGTTGAAAAAAAGCAACGGCTCGGTCCGGTCCTCCACTCCCGTTATCCGCTAGATTCTCGCTGGACCACAACTGTCGAGGATGCAACACAAACGACGCGCAAGGCCGTGCGATTTTGTCCGATGTCCGGACTTCGTTACGCTGCAACCGTGACAAAAATAAGCGCCGATGTATGTCTAAGCATCGCGCTCCGTCGCTGTCATTATCTCTGTGGTTTTGCCCTTCTGTATCCTCATCGATCTCGGCCCCAACTCTTTCTCTCCTCTCTCTCTCTTCCCCCAGCCCCCCTTCTCTGTACGTCACACTCTTAAAATCTGACAGATGTGGGGTGAATTTACAACCCTCGTTAACTCCTTCCCTCCTGCGGACCTCAAGAAGCCATTGTCTTAGGTGGGGCTCGTCACAGTGTTCGAATTATAGAGTTTCATAAGAGTTGACTTTAAAAAAAATTTAAATTCAACATTTTCAGAACGCAATCTGTTGGGTTTCTCGCGTAACCCAAATTGCCTTAATCACATTTATACAAATATGAAAGATCATAAAGACCTTACAAACAAAACACACGTCTTTTGCCATAGATTATGGGCTGTTTTAAAATATGGACATTTTTAATAAAGTGATAAATACTGATAGACATCTATGTTTTTTAGTCTTCGATACTAGCGAAAACTAAGTAGTCAGCGTACTGTTGCTATGGTTACTTCCTCAGGCCAACGCTATTTTGTTTAGCTAAAATTTTAAACGCGCAGCAATATTTTGATTCTAAATCTAAGATGTGATGTTTATGCAATATTTTGTCCAATCTACAGCCCCTCGAGAATTGTGTTTATTTATACTGATTATAAATAATAGCTACTTTTAGAATTTTTAATATGTACGAGAAAAAACTCCACTGTAATCCAATTAGAAGGCCAAAACGTTTATGTACTATTAACTACAGTTTTATTTTCCCAAGCTAATGGCAATTAACTGAAGCAACAAAGCGTAGTGACAGAGAGCGGCTCTTATCAGCTGTCAGCTTACAGTGTAGTGGACAATTAACATAAGAGTTTGCTCCTCAATCACAGAAGTGCTAAACAAGATCAATGCACTTGATCTATCCAATGCGCACCTATGACCCCCTTTTTTAAGAGCACACGCGACCTTTCCTAAACCGCGCTAATAATCAACAGAATTACACTTCTGTCATGTTTCCATTAAAAAAGGGGGGAAAGCCGTTTCTGCGACGAGAGTTCGAGTGCGTCGGAGAGGGAGAAGGAGGTGGGAGTTGATGCAGGTAGGTGTTTGAAACTTGGAATATTAATCATATCTGTCTGTCAGTTTAATTTTTAGAGATGAGCAACTCTAGAGCTTGAAAAATTTTCCAGTGCGATGTGGGACCGCTGTCTTCCCGCAGCAGATGCTGCACTATCGATCCGCGCCGAGCAGGGCCGAGGGAGGGAGGGAGGGAAGCAGGGGTGGGTGTGTGTGTGTGTGTGCGTGCGGAGAGTGTGTGGCTGGAGGTAAAATGGTCAGCTCTTACCGCAAAAAAGGTCTGTTTGAGGGTCGAGGTGAAAGTTCACTCACTGCGGCTCGATAGACGATAGAACACCCGAATGAAAACAATCCGATTCAGAGTGCGTTGATAACCCTTTACACCCTTTATAATTTAAAATTCTGATAAATAAACACAAGAATTTCCCTTTAACCTTTTAATAATTTTCTTGTGCATTTTAAAGGAAAACAGAAAATAAAGAATAGGATTGAATGGGATTTTTTGTGCAAGTAAAGTCAGATGAATCGTGATATAATTCGACATTAGAATCATTTTGTATAGGCCTATGTATATATAATATAGATAAATAACAGTACCTTAATGATTATTATGGATGGCTGTTGGCCTTTCCTTTCTGACATAGCTTCCCTCTCGCTGTATCAGGAATGTTTGTATTCATATTATATTTATTTCAAAATAATTTTATGTAGCACTCTTAAGGTATCTGCACGAATTAGAGACAGCATATCTGAGAGCTACAAGTTTGGCACCATGTAAGGCTTTGCAGGATATTATTCACCAAATCTCCTTTTCTGTCTGGGACACGTAGCAATGATCAAACATTGTTCAAAACAAACCGTGGAAATCAAAACAGCGGCCAGCGAGTTAGTTAATTATTTATACCTGTCTATTGAGTTCTTTGAGCCTTTGGTCGAGCCACGTCCTCCTCCCGAGTGGTGTGTATCAAGAGGCCTGCAGGTTAACACGTACATGAGGCTAAACGAGCAGAGCTAAGCAGACAGATACGAACAGCGTGTGATCTTTGAAACTTATTGAAGAGTCATTCACGTTTTAATACTAATATCTCGTCTTTGAGACAGCAAAGTCGGTGTTAAATGGCTCACATCATTCAGCACTTAACATCAAATAAATGTATTTCCTGTAATGACCTAAATGCGTAAAACCGAATACACGAAATGATAGACGTGCGACAGAATCTCAGTTTTTGCAGAAATTGCTACTACGAAAGCACATTTCTAGTTTAAACTGACAAAATTTACAGATCATATAAAATATGTTTATGGCATTTACGGAATAACTTTACAATTCAATGCAATTCAAAAGTAGCCTTTGCATTAGACAGGTTTGTTTTTCCTTGGTATTTTCGGCCTTTAGATAAATTTCAAAGACATAAAGGGTATTGGTCACATTTGGAAACAATGTTGTTTGTGGTTTCTTGAAACCTTGGTGTTAGAATAGAATTTATTCTTTGCATTTAATTTGTGAAGAGACATACAAAGCGAAAAAAAAATGTACATCCTAGTAATACTATTTATAGAAGCATCTAGTAGAAGATGAATAGTAATCACTTCTACTTGTAGCATCGTAAGATTTGTTTTTATATTATTGTTTTAAAAAATGATTGTGCAGTATAATTTCCTAAATCTCGATGTTCCTGTTCATCCATGTTTATCTGTTTGTCTTTTGACTGCAGCGCTTTAGCCTTACAAAATATTACAATTAAAGGCTTTATTAAAAACCAGAAGCAATAGGCTATAACAACAACAACAACAAAAACTAACGCAAATCTGCAAATGCAAAGAAAAAAAACAATTATGAAATTGTGCAGCAAGCTTAAATTGTAATAAAAATATTTAAATACCTCACCTACAATTGTCACTTATTCCTTTCGCATTTTAACAAATTGCATTCATCTGAGAAGTATGTGTATTGTTATAACGATGATTATTTGCATTCTTTATTATATTTAACAATATTTGTTTTCATGCGTTTTTATCTACTGTTTTATTGTCAATGTTTTATATCAGTCTTAATATTTTGGCTTCGAAAACAAGTGTCTAAAAGCATAAAAATAAATAAATCAACAATTATACGTCCTACAAACTAAAACGTGTATTCAAATGCGAAATATAAAAGGCCCAAAACAAATGAATTTCGTCCAAAAATAATAGGACGCATGGTGAATAATAAAAAGAAGTCGATCGATGAAAAAGTCAATAACTCAATTAACATGCCCGAACCACACGGAGAGCAGGCCCATCAAACATGAAACATTCACATGAAAATAAAACTTTGTGCGCCTGACTGTAACTTTACAATTATACAAAACATAAACGGAGGTTTATATGATAACAATAATAAAAGTTTAAAAACAAATACATCTATAAATGTTCTATATAATTATAAGAAATTACATTTCCAATTTTTTTAGCATTTAACATTCTGGGGTGGCTGCTGTAACGGACTGCACCAGAAAACGATTTCAGTTATCAGTGTGTTCATGAACCTCAGGGTACATTTAAACTTCTTTAAGTTTAAATGTAGTTTAAGTTTAAAGGCTACATTTTTAACAATAATAATAAAATTATAAAATCAAGTTCATGTAAAATATAAGCTACATCTTACATTACGCACGATCTTATTGTCGAAGAGCATCTTAAACCAGTACAGCTGTTTGCACAGGCTTTATTATTTAGTTGAAAAATAATTTCTGATTTTATTCATATACACAGCACCCTGCATCGCATCATAAGATTTAATTATTCACAAGAATTTACAATTACATTAAACATAGGCTACAAATATAATACAGGCCTACCTACAGCCATACATACAGGTAGTTATCCTATTTTTATTTTATTTTTTTGGTAAGTATTTAATATTAAGATTTTACATATAAAAAAGCTTTTCAGACAAATCTTTAGAGAGATTTATAATTTTCACAAATATGAAGACAAGACCGTATTAAGGGAGTCTGCTGAATTACTATGAAGGTCATGCTCATGTTCGGCTTTCAGTAACGTTTCACTAGTCACATTCACAAACGTAACCACAATGTTAAAGGATAATATTTTCTATGATTTTACGATTTAACCTCTGAGCCACAGCAAGTGTTCAGCCGCATTCAAATGGGCGCGCGCCCGTGTATTTGGTTCTGTTTATCGATTGGGAAACGTGGGCGTGCTGCCAACATGCAGGATGGCAATCTATTATTACCATTGTGAATTATTAGCAATCGGAGTATAACAACCGGCCATATATATAATACAGCATATTTAAAATAAATTGCTAAGAGTTCTAATGCTTTACATGCTGCAGCACAGCGTTTGAATTCGACTGAACCTGATGAAATTACGCAGTAAAACAAGTACAGCATTTTAGTTAAAATCTTAACGACTTAATCGGAAATGCAACAAGATGATGCAATTTAAATTAATCCGTTTGAAATTAAAGCAATGCTTAATCATATTGAAATCAACATTTACATTGTCTTAAAATTCTAGATTTTTAGAGATTTTAAGATGCAAGGCCTTCTACAGCAAAAATCCTCATTCTCACAACACTAAACATACCGACACGTCTGCCTACATTTCCATTGCTCATTCATTCCAAACAATAACAACAGCAAGGGCAGAGCACTTCAAACACCAACATGCATTGTACAATATAAATATGCAAACACAGTGATCTGATTTTTGTCCATGTCGAACTCAGCTTGTGAGTGAGTGTGAAGTGAACCTTCACATAGTTTATGTGTGTATAAGAGTGTGTGTTCTGTATATCCCGTCTAATAGATGCTCTGTGGGTGGGTGGAGGGTCTGAGATTGCCTTGCAGTCGGTTAGCATCCTTTTCCCTGCCCCTCTCCCATTTTTTCTCTCTTCTTCGCTCCTCTCTGCAGGAGCTATAGCATCCACGTCCTCCATCCCATCTTCAATTTGATCAGAAGACAATGTTATCCTGTCCCTAGAAATACCCCATTTTGTGAGTCCCCTCTGTGTCCTGCATCCGTCTATTTCCACACAATTTGTCCTGTATCCATTTTGCTTTGCTGCCGGGCGATGTGGCGTCTTCCCTGTCTCAGTGTGTGTGTGGCTAGATGCGGTTTCTGTTCCTGCTCTTTTTAATCAGCATGTTAATAAGAAAGGTAACTAATCAATACGTTCAATGGCCTGGCGATTGATACCATCTCAGCCTCCCTCCCCTCTCTCTTTGACGCACACACACACACTCTATGAGCATAATGGCTAAATAGCACACAGAAATGTATATAATAACGTTGAGAAAACAATTCCATTTGATCATTCAACAGTGATCTGTGTGATACTGGTACCTTTAAGGAATCTGAAGTGTGGACAATAGGGAATGGGGAATTCAAGCATTTGCCTTAATAAATGTGCGGGGTCTGCAAACACAAAGGGATGATTTTTTTCACTTGTATCAAAGCACATGGTGATACACGTCTTTTCCAACATCAACACCAAGAATAAAAATATCTCTTAGTGAGTATGTGTTCTTCACCCCAGGGTAAGGTCTTCTACTACAAATGGCCAAATCCAAAAGGATTGAAAGAGAAAAATGGCAGAGGATAAAGAGAATTCCCTCACAGAAGACAGCGTTTGGGGGAGAAAAACATTAAACACACATGCAAACACAGAACGGCCTTTAAAGCTGACACTGTGCAGACCTGTGGTCATGCTTTTACTTCATGGTAGTTTCTTTGCAGTGTGTACATAGCAAAGTTCTCTTATGTTTGCCATTGGTTGACCTTAACTGTTTGCATGCTGAGCTGGCAGATCAGAGAAACTAGATTGTACATTCTTCTAAAGACAAAGTTGTTTTTGTTTTTTTGCACTTTAAACATGCAAGCCTTTTTTAGATAAAGGTTCAAATTCAAGGATTTTGTAAAAGACAGTTTCTAAGTAAGCTTAATCAATAGCGTTTGCCAGATTATATTGATTAACACAAATAAATAAATAAACTGGACGCATCCCTCCTGTGTGTCTTTTCTACAAAAAAATAAAAAATAAAAATTATGTTAAAGCACTTTGCACAGAAATGTGAAACTTACATTTTTAGAAAGAACTTTAATTGATTCTTCTGTTAAAATGCATTATTATTTTTTTATGAATTATTATGCAGTTAGTAATGCATATTGTTTGCAGTTTTATGTTGACAATATTTCCATTAAATGATAAATGAAAATTCTATCATCATTTACTCAACCTCATGTCATTCCAAACTTGTATGACTTTCCTTCTTCTGTGGAACACAAAAGAAAATTTAAAGAGGAGAAAAGATATTATGAATGACAGAATTTCATTTTTGTTTCAACTATCCATTTAAGAGGCACACGGCAAATGTTCTTGTTTAAAAATACACAGTATCATATACCGTAATATTAAGCTTTACCCATCAAATGTGGCTTATTTACATGCTTGGAATTATTAATGACTAATTGAAAAGGCCTAAGTGCCATGTTCCAGAAATCTCTGATATGACAGAAGCCCTATCATATTTCTGGCACTGATGCGAGCTTGTGTTTCAGCTCACGGCTCTCTCCGAATGTGGCGTGTGTGTGTGAGCGTCCCTAGGGAGGTTTAGAGTGACCACTGCCCCCTGACCCCCCTTTATACTGTCACCCCACAACCCAAACCGCCATCAGAAATGCACCAGTCACCTAGCAACAGAGGCCTCGTAGTCCGAGGTCAAAGACCAGGAGCTATTGCAGATATTACACACACTCCAAAAAACGTTAATATAGAATCCTCAGAATTACAGTCATCCATTTTAAGAATTAAGTCATGGCATCATTTTATACTGTGTACTTTACATTAAGCCTCCATTTAAGCATTTTCAAGGAAAACACTCCAAATCGACTGTCATGCTTGCACAGGAAACACTTAAGTATGATATTCCTCTCAGCATGAAAATAAAAAATGTAAGGGATGAAGAAGTGTGCCCATACACTTATGACACTAAAACCTCTTTGTTTTTCACTGAATAACAACAAAGGGCAACTATGACCATTCCATTTCATCCAATCAAGAAAAGGTCACTGACCTCTGACCCCAGCTGACCACAAGAGGAGGATGGGCACGATCCAATCACCTTAAACAGTCCGAGGCAGCACGTCCAGGGTGGATGGAGATACTAAAAAGAGGGGGGTTGAGAAAGGGACCGAAGAATGGATGAGTGCAGATGCAGCATCAATCTGTGCCTTAATCAGGGCCTGCAGCACCTTGAATGGAGGGATGAAGAAGAGCAGAAGGATGAAAAGCACATCTACCTCGACTCCATCTGTGCTGAATTTTAATATGATGGTGAAATGTGACGAAATTCACTTACCGTACCTTCAGCCTGACATCATTTGAGAAGAGTTTAATCATCATTTCCGACACAGGAGGCACCACTATGAGAATTTATGATCTTAAGACCTAATCCGCTTGTTAAGTCGTGACGCAAGAAATAGTGTTACCAGGTCCAAGCTTCTATGCATTTAAAATGAGAATACTGAGTCTGATCCTACAGCAACTCGTACATATATTACGAGGTGGCTAAGTTGTATGACCACACTTGTACAAATTCATTTTTTTGCTAAATCATATGAATTTGTACGAATTACCTACACCTAACACCGCCCCTAAACCTACCTGTCACTGGGGTAATAATAGACAAATAATACAAAATCCTACAAGTGAGGTCGTACCAATTTGTACGAAATTGCCAACTTAAATACTTACGTGATGGTTGTAAGACTGTGTATTTTTTGTACTCATTAATATACACACAACACCCCATATTGGCAGAAAAACACAGAATTGTTGACATTTTTGCAGATTTATTAAAAAAGAAAAACTAAAATATCACATGGTGACATTGCTGTGACACTCATATATTTGCTGTCTATTTCTGCTGATCATCCATGCGATGGTTCTACACCTTCATTTGAGTCCAGATGTGTTTGATTATACTGATTGGATTGGATTAGGAAAGTCACACGCCTGTCTATATAAGACCTTACAGCTCACAATGCATGCTAGAGCAAATGAGAATCATGAGGTCAAAGGAACTTCCTGAAGAGCTCAGAGACAGAATTGTGGCAAGGCACAGATCTGGCCAAGGTTACAAAAAAAAAATTCTGCTGCACTTAAGAGCACAGTGAAAATGAAAAGACGTTTGGGAAGACCAGAACCCTTCCTAGAGCTATCGGGGGAGAAGAGCCTTGGTGAGAGAGGTAAAGGAGAACCCAAAGATCACTGAGGCTCAGCTCCAGAGATGCAGTCGGGAGATGGGAGAAAGTTGTTGAAAGTCAGCCATCACTGCAGACCTCCACCAGTTGGGGCTTTATGGCAGAGTGGCCCGACGGATGCCTCTCCTCAGTGCAAGACACATGAAAGGCAGTAAGGAGTTTGCTAAAAAACAACTGAAGGACTCCAAGATGGTGAGAAATAAGATTCTCTGGTGTAATGAGACCAAGATAGAAGTTTTGGCATTAATTCTAAGCTTTACCAAAAAGACTCATGACTGTATTAGATCAAGAGTGCTTCTACTAAATACTGAGCAAAGGGTCTGAATATTTAGGACCATGTTATATTTCAGTTTTTCTTTTTTAATAAATCTGCAAAAAGTTCAACAATTCTGTGTTTTTTTTTTAATATGGGGTGCTGTGTTTACATTAATGAGGAAAAGATTACTTAAATGATTTTAGCAAATGGCTGCAATATAACAAAGTGTGAAAAACTGAAGGGGGTTTGAATACCTTCTGTACCCACTGTACATATAAGCTTAGCTTTTAAAAATTCACAGTGAGCCGGCACTAATAGCCTTATTGTGATCTGGGCATCCCGAGTTCGAATCTTTTCTGATCTCATCCCCCTTCTCACTCCCACTGTCAGATCTAGGCAAAAACGGCAAAAATAAATCATTAAAAACTCACAGTGTACTCTACGCTCCACAGGCTCACAGCATCTAGGAGAATACTTTAACGATTCATAAAAGATCAATCAGTCTGTACATAAGGTAAGGATTATGATTTTCAGCACACCTCGAGTGTATATTAGCTTGTTTGGTTTTGTCAATCAGCATTTGTAAAATCAGACTTAACTAGCAGAATACCTTAACCACTAAAGTCCTGTTTTCACCAAGGACAACAGCCATAGACCGTATTTGGGGAACTGTCATTTTTGATTTTTGACAGGAATGAAAATGAGGCTGAGGGACAGAAGTACAATATGTTCAATGAATTTTGAAGCTGTTTATCAACTAATCTAATGTGACAAATTTTGTCAAGCCAATCTGAGGAAATATTTTTCTATCCTTTTTTTAAATATTTCTTTTTGCAATTATTACAAACAGGCAGAAGTGGGAGATGGGGGGTAGTAATGGTACAGGATTAAGAAAGGTCTGCAAGCCAGGACTTGAATTCGGGATGCCCGAAGTGCAACGCCACTACATATTGGTGTGCTGCCCATGAAGCTATTGGCGCACCATGTAACATCTTTCTGCAAACAATCTAAAAACATAGCAATGAAAGTTGTGAGATTTACAAGATCTAGGACCTTTATATAGCTTAAATTATGATAACGATAACTACAACTTTACAAGTTTTAATAATCATTAGAATTCTAAGAGAATAGGGAAGTCTACACCACATCTATAACAACAAAGAGGAACTATATATTTCTAATTTTTTCCACCTGATAAATTTTTCCATCCAAAGTTACAAAACTTGTGTGCAAAATCGTAATTTCGCATAACATTTGCAAATAAAGCACCGTTTCCATCCACTACACTTTCACTCCTTGATTGAGAAAAATTCAATTTGCTGCATTAGGCATTGTGTATAATAATTTTTGCATTGAATAAATTATGAGCTTTAGAGCACTCAGACGAAAAGCGGTCATGTTATCTTATTTTTGGAGCCTGCTATTTTGGAACACAATTCTGGGAGTTAACTATGACGAAGCGCTTTGAAAAGACTTTGCTCAAGCATTTTCAAATGACAAAACTAGTATTTCAGATGCTGTGCAATGAGATCTTTTTGTTGGATGGTCCAGTTTTACACTTTAAAATGTCTTTTTTATAGCGCATTAAGGAATTTTTCCTGTAAAAGTGTTTCCATCAAAGTTTATGTACGTGTTTTCTTACCAGATAAAAATGTATTCTACTTAGTTGAGAATATAGGCTTTTCACGCGCATTTTTTGAATGTTTGTGCATCTTGGTGTTTTCATCCAGTGTTTTTATGTGATACACCAAAATGTGCTTAAAAATAGGTAAAAAGAAACATAGCTATTGACAAACAATGAGAATTTGTAAGAGCATTCAAAGTGGCAGTCGACATATAATAATTTAGTATTCGATTATAATAAACAGAATTTTATCATCTGCCTGTTTGGACACAAATAAAGTTATTTTTGTAGTTATCATTCCTGTTGTAAACAAACCTTGATGTTTCCTTCTAAAAGCTGACTCCAGTATTGCTTCACAGACATTTTCTGAAGGCCAAACAGGCCAGCTGCTCACAAACAAGCTTGAGATTAGGCAACTGTCACTCCATTCAAAAAGAAAAGGCCGTTCTGTACACACACACACACAGATGGTTGGTCAGCACGTGCCCGAAGGAGGGCAAAGCAGTGACCCTCAGCTGGACACTATGGCCAGGTCAGTGACACTCAATCCCTTCTTTCAGGCCAGCTGCTACTAGTTCTGTGCTAATGGCACCTCCCCAAACACACACATACGCACACCCTTAGGCCCCCTCAATCTGCCTACACTGACCAGTGAAAAGGCATGGATGGGGTGGGGTGTAGGACAGCTGGACACTCGCCACTCTCCTGCCTCCTCAGGGGGTGTCCTAGTGTGTGTGGGTACATGTGAGCGAGAGAAAAGCTTAATAGCCTGGTGTTGATGAGAGCAATTGGAACCAAGAAGAAAAAAAAGAAAAAGCAGTTCTGACACACATAGACCCCACAGAGAGACAATTAGCAAGTTAGCAAAGACCCACTTTAGTTGGCCACCTGATTTCCACCTTGGATTTCATTTTTTTGTAAGCAGTGACAGAATCTATCACCTGGCGGCAAACCTGTGTCATTTAGCATTGCGGCTACTTTGGCTAAAGTACCCCAGCAACCGAAGGTCCAATGATCCACAGCTCCAGGCTGTCCAGTACCACGGGCCGGGCTGAGCCAGACAGTCGATAAATCAATAGGTCACTCACGCACAAACACACACATACACACGCACACACGTCACTGCAGGGCTGAGAGGCCACATGAAACTACCATTGATTGAAGGGGGTAGGGAGAGCGTTGATGGTCAGAGCTGTGCATGTGTGTGAGGTTATGGGGCTCACCTCAATTCCTAACACTGCAATAGGGAGTTTAAAATGGCCTCTGTAATGCTTACACTCTCTCTCTCTCACATATACATGCACACACAGGAGAGATAAAAGATATTGGATCTATAACCTTCTATCACAACTCAAAACACACATTCTAAGTGAATGAAAGCCTTTGAGTCATAGTTTCTCAGACTATATATATATATTTTTAGGATTATTTTTGGGTGTTTTGCCTTTATGATAGGACAGTGAAAAGCAGTCAGGAAGCAAAGTGGGAGAGAGATGGGGGCGGAACCGGGAAAGGTCCTTAAGCTAGGACTTGAACTCGGGACGTCCATAACACAAACGTATTACAGTGTCAGACTAGACAATATATTCGTTTTTGGTTGATTTTAGTGTTTTTTTTTCTGTGTAGTTATATTGGATGTAATTGTTGAAGCCTCATTCTCCTATTTTTTTAAATATATTTTCATATTGTTTTTTCCGCTGAAATTTTATCTTTAATAACAATAATCATTTAATAACACTGTTAAAAGCAAACATTTTTTTCATTATTATAATAAAGCTGTAAATCATTATTCCATTATTCTGTGCTTAAGATGTGTTTATTCTTTCTACAGGTTATCCTAAGGGTTTTCCATTGTTTTAATTATAGTTTTAGTTTAACATTATAATAGTATGCATATATTTACATTAAATATATATATATATATATATATATATATATATAATGTAAAAAAATAAACCAATCCAATCAACAGTTGACATTTGAGGCTTAATATTATAGAAAAGCAATAACAGTTTTTCAGTTTAAATATTTTCAGCTTTTTTTTTTTTCATATAAACATATGACATGCAGTTGCTTCAAATAATGGTATAAACATCATACAATGTAAATTGTGTTTATCGTTATTTTGCATTTATGGTTCTAAAAAGAGCACTGAACATCCATGGGACCAAAGTTTTTTGTTTCTTTAATAATAAAAAAAGGCTTTTAAAATTAATAAAATGATCTTTACACTAACAACTAAGATTTAAAAAAAGAATCTTTGGGGAACCCAAAATAATTATTTTATGGCATCACTGCAAACAAACTTCTTTTTTGCTGTGATGCCCTTTTTTAATAATAAGAGTGTAGGCTGATATTACGTTATTATATATCAGCTTTACTAAGCATGTTATTTAATTTTGCCGTAAAAATGAACTAACGTTCCATGTAATGACTTGGTTAACCATTCGACTTCTTTGAATGCGATCCATATTCACATAGACTGCATCTAAGAGGATTCTTGTGTTAAGTTAGCTGGTGTCTAGTGTTAAGTTGTCTGCTGATCCGCTCTTTGTTGCAGTGTTTTGCTCACTCATGCGCTCATTGAAAAAAGCCTTAGCCTGTTCTTCTCCGGCTCTCTTTTATGACCTCGTCAAGTCAACGGCTGCAGCATTGAACATGTTTACTTGACCTGCAAATTGGGGTCAACGCAAAGTAAAGACTCTTACAATTGTTCAAAGAGCGCCGACAAACAGTGACTATTGAGAAACAGATATTGTGTACACCTACAAAATTCCAAATACGCTTTTTGGGGAACCACATGCAAATTGCTCTATGACAAAAAAATAAATAAACAAAAACGCTCATAAATACAATAAGTATAACGTTTTTGGGTGGCACTTAAACCAACACAAGCTGCCAGGGACTAGCAAAAGGTGGCAGGGAGTACAAGACAGGTGTAAATAAACGCTGGGGCTCTGTCCTTGCTCTGCGAGTTGCCATGGCAACGGCTGATAGAGCATCCTATCGATCGCACTGTCCAGTCTGAATTGTGCAGCCCCTGAACCCACGTTTTTTCTCTGTGCGGTGATGGGTGTGGATCAATACCTGATATTGTATGCCTCTTTTGCCTTGCGTCTCTCATGGCTTCCATAATAGTGGTAATGATAGTGAGAGGGAAGCAAAAAGAAAAGGAAGAACCCTGAAACAATAGTAAAAAGACAGCTGGATCTATTTCTTCACAAACAAAAAAAATCACTTCCTTCTTGGCCCAAAAGGCACACTTTAAAAACAATAGACAGCCATCATGACACTTTGCCTGTGTTATTCGCTTATGCGCTTTACTGCGGCCTGCACAGAAACCAGTTTCCCCAGCACAGAATATGTCACATCCGATTTTTCCGCACTTCTGCCGGTGTGCATATGCGAACAGCCACACGCCATTTACCTAATGTGAGGCCGTTTAGTCCAGCCATTGCTTTGACTGTTACACAAATCAGAATGGCCAGGAAGACCAAGCTGCTCCGGTTCAGCAAGAGCTTGTGAAGGAGAGCGAGGCACGGAGAAGGACCTGCGGGAGCTCGTTTAAATCTGGCCTGAGGGATCCCTCCAGCTAGGGGTCACGGTTGGAGTCACAGCGCACTGGATTTAAAGGTGGGGCTCCTTAAGGTGGCTCTGTTGCCCCGAGGCACAGCCATCACAATTCCTGCAGTGCTGGAAATGAAAGCCGGTCTAGGACAAAGGCTCTTTCCTTGCTTATGGCCACTGCTCCGAAAAATTACTCAAACGATTGAGATGTCGGTTACATCTTTCTTTTTGCCTCTGTCCTCCCTAGCAACACCCAAGTGTGAGTTTAAGAAGAATTAGTGAGAGGTTTGACTTCTTGAGTAACTGTATAAAATTAGTTATTCAATATTTTTCTACATACGGTAGACATACAGATCTATGTAGACCATAGCTCCTTTTATAGCTCCTTATGTTTCCCAAGAACGTTGTTCACTAGTAATTTTTTTTTACATGCATAAACTTCCGTTGTCCCAGGCTAAGAAGTCCTTGATCTCTAGAGACTCGACTGAAGTCGCTCAAGCTGTTTTCGTGTTTCTATCAGTGCTGCATGGATTTGGCTGCTTGCCTGCAGTACTGAGCTCTGTGCAGCGGTACAAATGTAAATCCGTGCTCCGCAGGGATGGAGTGTGAGGGGGAGCAGAGTGGCTGCCCTCGCATCCCTGCGAGATGAAAACCCATCCACTCGGAGAGGCACAGCGGCTACCGGGGCAGAAGTCAGCCGCGGTGGGGCCGGGCATGTGGGAGAGAGGAGTGATGGAGGGAAAGTTTTCTCTGCCTCAAGCGCTCTGCATATGTTGTGAGAGTAAGAGCCTGCAGTGAACTTGGCAGCACACTTCAAAACTTTATGGAGCAGACGTGCACACTGCATCCTAATACAAGCTGTGTCTTGATTCGTGATTCGGGATTCTTGAGATTTGTCAGACGCTGTGCCTTGAATTTTTATTTTTTTTTATTCTTGGCTCGCTGATATAAGATTTTGCTCGCCTACATTTGGTTTAAAGAGTGGTTTCTCATTGGGTTCACTTTGTTCTCAAAGCGCTTAGATTAATAATAGTCAATGTTGATCACATTTGGATAAACAGTGTCAATTTAGGTGCCAAATGTTTACATAACCACTTTTAACATTTAAAGAGATAGTTCATCCAAAAAAGAAAATTCTAGTATTTACTCACCTTCAGGTTGATCCAAACCTGTATGACTCTCTTTCTTCTGTGGACACAAAAGAAGATGTTATTTGTCCATACAGTAAAGGTCAATGGGATCTAATAATTGAAAGAAAGTCAACATGAGTTTGAATAAATGACAGAATTTTCATTTTTAATATATTAATAATTATTTATTATATTATTGTTATTAAATTATCTACATATATATATATATAAAAAAACATTTTTAACAAGTTATTGATTATCTACCTAAACATTTACAGATGAAATCCTTCATAACACAAAAAAGATGAAAAGTAGATACTGACCCAAAATCAGTTTGGTTTTTTAGATGCTGTTTCTAGTCAATGTAAGACAGACAGCACAGGTCCTGGATCTATGGGTGGCCAGTTTCTGTATTCAATTCAAGGTCCATGTTAGCGAGCCACTCTGTCCTGTCCAGGAGCTCCATTCACTTCACAGTCAATAGTTATTTATCATCCAACATATTAGCGATTGCACTGTCGATATGAAGTCCAGCACTGAAATTAGTCAGTGCCAAGTCTGTAACTACAGCCCAAGGTCAGACACACACTCCATTGACAGGAGTGATGGTCCGCAGCTCACAGGCACATACATCCAGCCCAAGGTCAAGTGTACGGTACTGCTATTTCAGAGGGAACACACGTGTAAAACACTCTGTCATGTTGAGAGATGCCAAGCATGAATTCAGCTTAATTGTGACGCATTTTATTTCATGTTTTGGATACTAATCAATACCGTAAAAATGGAAGCCACTTTAAAAGATCCTATGCTTTTTTGTTTGGTCATAGATAAAGGCGCAGTTTTTGAAAAGAGCTAGAGCGGTGAAAATTACCATATCCACCATCAGGGAAATAATTAAGAATTTCCAATCAACATAAAATGTTAAGGCTGCCTGGAAGAGGGCGTGTGTCTCTATCATCCTAATATTCAATTCAATTCAAATTTATTTGTATAGCGCTTTTCATGATACATATCATTGAAAAGAAGCTTTACACCAAGGAAATGTTTTACAGTATATGTAGTAGTAGCTTGTACATATAGCATAGATGTGAGGTAAATATCAATTAATGGCGAGGAGTAGAGTTTGAGTGGCTAAAGACTCTTCAAGGACCACAGCTGGAGAATTGCAGAAAATAGTTGAGTTAAAGGTCAGAGAACTTTTAAAACAATAGTCAAACAGCTCCTACATCAGCACATGTTGTTCAGGAGAGTTCTGTTCACTCATCCAAAAACAATCTCCAGCATGTTCAGTTGGACTGGAACTACAAATGGGATTTGCTTCTATGATCAGATGAAACTAAAACATTAGTTTTTTAGCAGCAATCATTCGAGATGGGTTTGGTGAACACAGGGATAAAAAGCACTCCATGTGTATAATGAAGTATTCTGCTGTGTTTTTTATGTTGTGGGTTAAATTTCTCCTGGACATCTTGTTTAGACACATAGCATCATGTATTTTATCAAATACCAACAGATAATAAATTTAAAACTGACTGACTCTGTTAGAAATCTTATAATTGGCTATGGTTGGGACCTCCACTGGGACAATAATCCAAAACAAGCATCAAAATAAAAAGAGGAGAACGAACATGGAGCTGGTATTCTGAAGGATCTGGAGAGATTCTGGATGAAGGAATGGTCTCTTTTCTCTTATCAGCTGTTCTCCAAACTCTTCAGGAATTACAGGAGAAAACTCAGAGCTGCTATCTTGGGAAAAGGACATAGCAATAATTGGGTGCCAATAATTGTGACCAACATGTATTGGAGAAAAACATTTATTTTATCAAGAGTTTTCCTCCCCATTTTCAATTGTTTTAATTTAATGATAGGTTATAATTTTGTGAATGAAAGATCAAAAGGATATACGATTCAGATTCTTTTTCACAGGGTGCCAATATTAGTAGAGGGCACTGTATATGATTGTTCAGCTTTTAAAATGTACTAACATGCAACTTTTAAAATACTAATATGTACTATTTAGTGGTAAACAAGGTAGATGTACCTAGGGTACAGTCCCAGCGACAGCATTGTACCTTTTATCTGAAAGAGTGTGGTCTAATAAATTTGGACACTCTTGTAATTTAAATAAGACTCTTGTAAACACTTTAGTTTAGAGACGGAACAAAGGAAAAACAATATACTATTACAGGCTACTTGCTGTATTAAGTTCAAAATTAAACTATATTCTGTATTTTTATTACAATTAAACCTTGTAATCTTTACAACATAACAAAATTAATTTCAGTAAAAGTTTAGCTAAGCTGAAGAATCGCTAATCAGCAGCAAAACATTTTCTACCCTTCTGGCAAGGTCAGGGGATCACAGTCCCCTGCTAAATGTCCGAAATCTCCC
>JAUCMT010000032.1:13398753-13466040 GCA_032357475.1 Enteromius thamalakanensis
CCCCCCCCCCCACCCCCCCCCCGAAGCCCTGAGGGGTGATATCACCCCCCACACATAGATACACAGCCTGACAGCAGCTAACTTGGTTCGATAGCTTAGTCCAAACTCCACTCCGCTTCCCTCCCCCTCCCCCCACCGGTCTCTTTTTACATCGTACTATTAGTTCCAAAATGAGATGTTTGCGTCATTAATGTGAGGTAAACATGGCTACTAGCAGCTGCTGTAAACTAGTCAGAGAAGATGCTAAATAGCTAAAAATCTGTCAATACCAGAAGCTCTTGTGTGAATGGGCAAAGGGGCTTGTGTGGTTTCTGATTAGTGACAAATCAAGTCCCAAAGACAGTGTTTTGCAGCCAAACCTGAAATTTTTTTTTTTTTTTTTTTAAATGCTTTTATCTCGAGCCAACTTCTAAGAACACTCAGGCAATGAGCCAACAAATATTTTGGAACTAGATAAAGTGAATGCTGCTGTAAACAGGGACTACTATTGTTACAGTGGAATTCTAGAATATGGCTGCAAAACAACCATTGCTATGGATTTTTGTCAAGAAGATGTAAGATTTCTAAAAATTAAAACATATTTACAAGTAATAATAAACAGTTGATTGTTGACAGTTGACTGTCAGCAGGTGCAGATATACAGGAAGAATTAGGCTTTGACGTTACAGCCTAAATTTGCTGCTAGTGCTTTTGAAGATTTATTAAAAAAAAACATTAAAACAACCCACCAGCATCACTAATCACACTGGAAAGTGCTATGTTGTGTAGCTGTATAGATCCGCAAAACAAAAGCCAAATCTAGTTGAAATATCTATGGTCTAATATATGTACTTCTCTAGACATAAACTCTAAACTCATTATTCATTAAATTATATCACTTAGGTGCAAGTACATCCATAAAACCGTCTGCTTTATTACAGAAAAATGCATGTTATTTTATTGCAATCACTGTTTTAATACAAAAACTGAGAAACAGTGCATGCTGCCATCTAGTGGACTCATGTGTACACTGTACTGTAGCTGTAGCGACTAAATCATGCAATGCTACTAACATTTTCTGGCAGTGAAAGCAAAATATGACTATTTCAAATTAAATAACAAATAAATAAATAACAAAATACAAAATTAATTTGTGCAATCCTCATGTTATCATATTCCCTTGAACAATTCAACTTGTTAACAATGGATTTCTACAACTAAATTCATCTTTAGAAAACAAAAAATAGCATGTGTCAGTATGTTGCTGTGACACCGTACTATACATGAGACTATGAGTGTACAGGTCAATGTTCTTTAGGTACACTGACTTTGCGCTTCTTTGGGCCTGACGGCTGGGGATCTTGGCTAAGCGGGAACTCTAATTGAGAGATCTGCAGAGACAGAGGAAATGTTTAGTGGGAAATTAAAGTTAATCCGGAAAAGAATACTTGAAAAACCTGTTTTTACATGATTCATTTGTTTATTTTATATTTTATCCTGGCTCAGATTGCAAAATAGAGTCATCAGAATGACACATTGTATTTTAAAACTGTTTACCAAATTCCAGTGATTATACTGATAAAAATCCAACCAACATGACAAGATACAAATATGGACCATGAACAGTACATATCTTACCTGAGGGTCCAAGATGCGTCCGCTCCTGGTCTTCCTTGCATCCACCTTAAGGTCAGCAGTTTTCTTTACCAGACTGTCCGTCTAAAATATGCATCACATAATTTTAAACTACTTCCTCTCAACCACAGGCCATTAAAGCAGACTGGCAATTTACTTCTGTGTGTGGTGAATTGTGTAGTGCTACCTTTGCATTTGCTAGGTTGACATCCTCCTTGCTAATTCTGTGACCTTGTTGTGAGTTTTCCTGGGTTTCTGTATAAGTAACAGACCGTGAGCAACAGTTGCTAGGAGTTGCTTGCATTTTCCTTAATTTAGATTCATGCTGATGTCATTAAACTGGCAAAGAAGAGTCTAATATTTACCTGGGTATTCAATTCCTTCATCAGTGATGACATTCTCCTTTGTCATACCCTCCTGCAAACAAAAACATCCATCCTTTGAGATAAATCCTCAGATTTTGTAAAGGCAGAAACGAAAATATCAGAAAGATAATATTGGCTAATTATAAAAAAGACCCCACCTGCTGAACTGAGGTCTCAGACATCACTCCATCCTCCAACATGTTCAAAGACCATTTTGTGGTACTGACACATACTACCTCCTCCTCATCAAACTGTTCACATACACATGAAAGACATTGATCACTACTTTACATCATTGATTTTATATTTTCTTCCAGACAGATCAGTAGATGTCTGGCTTATTTTTCTCACCGTCTCAAGCCTCTTTTGCTCAGTGGTGACATTCATTCTGAGGGTATGAAAAGGTGTGACCACCTCTCCCATGGTCAGATTTATTGCATCCCTCTCAAACAACAGCGTCTCATTGTCATCGTCCTTGAAGCCAGGTGGCTGATACTCCTGAGGGGTGACTGAAACACAAATACACACTGATTCTGAATAACACAGTATTGATATCAGAGGTCTCCAAACATTTTTAAATGAAAAGATGAAAACCAAATTAAATGGAGGGTTGTTGTACAAAAGTAAATCCTGCAGCATATTCAACTGTATTATATTCATTTTATTTAACTGAATGAACTTATATTTGCTAAATTGGAATGTAAAAAATTAATAATGTATAAAAGATAAATTAGAAATTTAATTATTTATTTTTTCCTCCTCTTGTTATATGATATGACAGGTCAAATTAAAGGTCATCATGCACCAAATTTGAAAAACAGCCCCTTGTTTGTGCATTTCTAATCTGTACGTTGTGTAAAGATCTGCAAAGTATCAAATGCTTTTAGCTATAATACATATCGAGTTAGCCACACTAAAACACATACTAAAAAATACAATAAATGAAATTGTCTGTTTCACATGGCAAGCATAAATTTACCCTCATCATAGTAGAACAGTTTCATGTTGAGGCAGATGTTGTCAGGCAGCGGGCCGAGATGTTGCATTAGCATGTAAAGTTTGCGCACCAGCAGTATACTGGATTTCTGGCTGTTGTCACAGGCTATTTTACTGTCACTGTGCCCATTTTTGCTGAAAACACAGACAATACATTTTTTATGCAACATTAATATATACTATATAACATCAATATAGTCTGTACAAATGTTATTAGGCCATTCTATACCAATACAAGTTATGTATTTTGGGCTGAACCTAGTTCATAGAACATTGCATTGGCTGCAATCCATAAACTAGTTTTGATAGCTGCTCAGACAGATAAGCCACCTCTCAAAGTCCATCTGAGGTCCGTTCTCGGTGTAATTGATTTTAAACTGGTAGCATTCAGTCACTTTCTACAACAAAAGCAAAAATGGAAACGTAAACATGGGTACTCAAAGTCTTAAATAAAAACGTCATCATGCACTGATTTGATTATTATTATTATTAGTATTATATATTTAAATGCTAGGTAACATTCCAGCATGGTGTCGAATTACCTGTGCATTGTCTGGATCACAGTAAATCTACAAGTGAAAAATTAAAATTTTTATTTACTAAATATTATTATACAACAGAGCATATAAACTATTAAACTACTAAACTTCTACATGCAAAAAGTAGTTAATTATTTAATACTCACTGATAGAACAACCATGCGCAGCTGATAAAGTAAAGAAAATGCAAAAGGTTCAGAGGTACTAAGATTGATGACCAGTATATATCTGGTTACTTAACTGGTTATTACCCATATCAAAATTTACAAAAAGCACAGACTTACGTATCTTCTTTGAAGTGCATCAAAACATCCCTGCAACCTAAAATAGTAGAGGTAAGATACTATCTATGCAGCATATTATACTTTCAAATGATGTATGTACTTTATTAAGGGAATATTACCACTGCACAATCTGCTGAGCACCAGGACAGCTCTGCTCTCGCAGTATTAGGACTTTCAGCTCTGTCAAAAGAAAGAAAGGAAAAAAGAAAAAAATAGCAAGTTAATAGCAAGTTGATCTGGATTTCTGTTAAATGTTACCTGTAAAACTCTGATGTGTGACTTTTACCTCCAATATATTTGTTTCCATAGGCCTTTTCTGGGAAGAGACCTCTGAGGTAAGTGATACTTGAGACAGCAATTGCTAAAAGTTTCTTCACAAGCACCAGAGACTGTTGTTCGGTGGACACCACAGCAGGCAGAATCTGACAACAAAGAAAAAAACAAATGCTGTAAGAAACATACAGTTAACGTTAACGTTACTTCTAATGGACGGGCTAGCAAACACCTGGACAAACTAAAAGTAAATTAAACGTTACCGTCACACAGTAACTGTTACACGCTATTGTGCTAGATGGAAAAAACAAACAAACAAATATTTACCTGAACAGGGCGCAATTTCTGTTCAGAAGCCATCATGTTCGTATTAAAACCTTAACGTTAAAACACAATTAACATTAGCAACCAGATTTTCAGTCACTCAAAAGCACATAAATATGTAAAGTATTCTCTTAACAGATAAAGTCGACAGTGAAGATCTTAAGTGTTTTTGGCAAACTATTAAACTGTAAAATAATGGCAAATATACTTAGAAACGATGATAACGTTGGTCCGTCTCAACCGACTTTTAACCGTCAGTCACTCTCGCGCGCCATCCACCGATCGAGTACGCGAGTTTCGCCGTAAGCTCCTGCGTGACGTCAGGAAAAGAATAGAGAAGGCTGTCAAGAATCTAAATATTTTTGATAGTGATTGAAATCATTTTGTGTTTGATGTATTAGAATGTTACTGTATAAATGAATGTATATTAAAAAAATCGAAATATTAACAGCATGTCTTCTCTTTTATTTATTGACTAATTATGTGTAAGTGTCATATAAACAAGCACACATGGGCTCATAAAAAGTTTTTTTTTATTTACGTTTATTTTGTCGACTGTTTTTCTATATTAAAATATTTTTTTATAACTTTGACTGTTTTTGAAAAGGAAGCATTAAATAAACTGGAGACAATTTTTTTTAAATGAAGTCGACTTATATAGGCCTAAGCCTTATAATTACTAGTTCAAAAATAGTAATTAAAACGTTTTTTCTGTATAATAGATTTTTGCAGGTATGATTGATTTGAAAAAAACTGTAATAAAAAAATATTAAATAATTACATTAAATCCTGAAGATTTTAATACAATTTAAGTTTAAACTACCCCATAATGATTATTATTGTGTAAGCTAGCAAAGGCATTGTAGCCTACCATTGGTCACTTTTTTATTTTGATAAGTTTATTGGAAACATACAGGATGATTCTTCTGTCCCTCAAACATCAATCTAGCTTCCTATTGGGTCTCCCGTTGCGTGACCATCCTCCAACATGACGTCACTGCAGCGAACGCCATTTTGATACTGAACACCGTGGGTGGACCAGATCGAGCACGAATAGACAGCGAAATAAACACTCAAACACGTTCATAAATTGGACAGCAAACGGCGAGCAACTATGTCATCAGATAACCAGGACACGGAGACGAACTCGGAGCAGCTGGACGAGACTCAGGTGGGGATTAGACTCGGGCTGCGCCTCGCTCGGTGCAGTCTCTTGTGGTGTCTGTCAGTTTCATCTACTATAATGTCATTACGCTTAAATTCTGTTATATAAAAATGGCTGCTTGCTTCTTGCTCATTGACACCTTTAACACAAATATATATCTGACTCTTTGCAATTTGATTTCTGAGCTGTCACCTGCGTGAGTTGAACAAGGTGATAGACGAGGTTTTCACAAGCATGGGCCTTCTTTTGATTGGTCAGGAGCTCAGACGTCACGAAATGGCAATGTTTGATTGGTTCATTTTGCCACTTTAGATTTTGTCACGCCTACTTTAACCTGATGGTGTCAGTTGGGTTGTGTGAACGTAAATAGCTGGGGCGCCCATTTTTCATGTTTCTAAATAATGTTGTCAAGCCAAACTATGATAACAAGCTTCAAATGTATATTTCTTTGAAAGAGCCATGATTAGTTTATTAAACAAATCAGAAGACCTTAACTAATAACAGTCATTATTGACAGTTTTGTGCTAAAATGGAAAGTATACATGAGAAAATGAGATTCAGGACACAACTAAAGTCCCAAGCACTTGCAGTTTTGACTGAGGGGAACATAATAGCCTTGTTTGCACTTTTTCCAGGTGGTGCTAAATATAGAAGCTCATAAATTACTTGTTATAGATCCAAGTGAATCAGCAAATTGGACTTAATCAAAAGAGTAACGTAACTTGTGTTTCTTCTTAAGGTTTTTGTGGTTATTAATGTCAATCTGTGTGGAAATTGCTGTTAGTGAAGGGAAACAATATATAATTTTGATAAAGTTAAAACTTGCAGTTTTATCCTTTTAGAGTAAACTGCTTTTACTGATTAAAAATGTAATAAATATCATGGGGTTGGAAAATAAAATGCTATCTCTTAGGTCCTTGAATAAACTCATAGGAAACATTCGATTCTACATTTGTGTTTTAAAATGCTCTTTTATGAATTGTTTTTGACTCACAGAGACACACAGGGTGTAGCATGTAGAATTAGTTACTGTGTCATGGTGATTTACAAACCTGTTTTTCTGCAGTATGCTTTCTGCTATAATTGCATGCAGGTTCATGTCTTTTAGCCAGCATAACAAGCAATAAAGACCTGTCCATTGTTAACACACGGTCTAGTCATTTGCAAAAATGGTCTTTATCTCAAGTCATGTAGTCATAATGGAAGCATGCTTAAACATCTATACTGCGGTCTATATCATTAGTCTGCTCTAAAGGCTGCTTTTTGTTTGCAATTATCCAGACCTCAGTCTAAACACACCCCCACACAATTCCTCAGCCTAGGGCAAAATGCAACCAAACAAACAATTGAGGTCCTCGAATATTTGCCTTCTTGTAACCTTCTGTAATCTTATGTTTTGCTGCCATATGCATTCCTGAAGACTAATTTGGCTGTTTTACTGTTCAACACAATTATCTCAATATGAAGATGTTTACAAATAGTCTACGCTCGAATGAAAGAATTTCCTGACATTCAGACTGAAACCAAAATGTAGTTTCCCTATTTAAAAGCGAAGTCAGAAAACACCTGGGAATTTAATGCCAAGCTAAACGGTCCTGCTGCACCTTGCCCTGAAACGTGATTTATAACCACACCTTTTGGGAATTACTGGACAAACAATAACATGATGAAAGGGTTTAGATTTATTGTTGTGTTTTATATTGTGGGTGTAAGATTTATTAGCTTTAGTGTTGATTATTAGTTTGTTCCTTCTTCCTTTTTATAGTCAGATTAGTAAGACTAAATGAAACAAACAGTTCTGAAGATTGTTTACATAAATTATTTAAAATCATCTCACACCCTAAAAATACTTTTAATTGGCAATGATTCAGTTACTGATCAAGTAACAGTAAACACTTTTATATTGTTACAAAACTTTTCATTCATCAAAGAATAGCGAAATGTATTATTACATTTTTTTTTAAACTGATGATAATTCATTTAATTATATATGATGATAGTTAATTTTCTTGAACAGTAGTTTAACATGTTTTTTAAAAGATCATGTGACACTGAAGACTGGAGTAATGGCTCCTGAAAATTCAGCTTAAGTATCACAAGAATAGAATACATTTTAAAATATATTGCAATAGAAAATAGTTACTTTAAGTTGTAATAATAATAATGTTTACTGTATGTTTGACCAAATAAATACAGCTTTGATGAGCATAAGAGACGTCTTTTAGAAACATAAAAAACATACTAACCCCAAACTATTTAATGGCGGTATGCATATTAGACCTTTTCAATGAAAGCATTTATTCTAATATCTAATATCTACACATCACAATAAATGTTTTTCAGGAATCCCAAGACACAAACTCAAACCCAGTGCGGACAGAGGAGGCCAAATTGAAAGCGAAGTATCCCAACTTGGGACAAAAACCAGGTGGCTCTGACTTCCTGATGAAGAGACTGCAAAAAGGGGTACGTTAAAAAAGTTTTTAAAGTCATTCATTCATACAGATTTTTGAAGTTCCAGGTGCTTGCAACATAACCAAAACTACGTTTAATTAATTTTTTTTTGTCTTTAGCAAAAGTATTTTGACTCAGGAGATTACAACATGGCCAAGGCAAAGATGAAGAACAAACAGTTGCCCGCTGCAGCCGGTCCAGACAAGAACATCGTCACCGGGGATCACATTCCAACTCCTCAAGACCTTCCGCAGAGAAAGTCTTCTTTGGTAACAAGTAAACTGGCAGGCTAACATTACCCATAGCTTTTGAATAAACCCTCTTACCAAACTTCCAAAACCTCCCCAGCCCCGCCAGACCAGCTTCATCAGGACTGGTTATCAGTTTATTTGGTTTTATTTGTTTTCTTTTGGGTGTAGAGTTTTGCTGTCATTTTCGTTTTACTTCAGTAGGTCCGACCAACCCAGCTCTGTTACCCTCTTCAAGTGTCCCACATAGAGTAGGAATAAACGAAACCCTCTGTACTTCAGGCCCCGGTGGAGCATGATGCACTTTACTCTGTGTACTTCCCTGTACATCAGTGAAATTATGAACAAAACCCTGAAGACTTCATAAAAATGCTGTTCAAAAGATGCTTTTAAAAGTGTCAAATAATTTGAAAATGATTTAAGATTGTTTTAAAAGGCATTGTTTTCTATATAGATAATACTTGACAGCCATTGGCCCCAGATGTACATTGGCAGCCCTCTTTTTCAATCATAAGGACAAATGAATGAATGTTTTATGAGAATTTCTTTGAAAAAGTCAGATGGATCAGAGCATTTTTGGTAAGGAGTGGCTGGTAGCCTTCATCCGCTCTTCTACCTCTCACTCTCTAAATATGGCTCAGTTGAACCAAATAACGTCTGCGTATGACTGGATTGTTGTACTATTCTCAGCCTTCACCTTCCATGGTAGGATCTGAGAAAGAGGTTCCAATCAGGCTGATTAGATTATTGTAATCGCAGCTTTTGGGTGTAAACAGAGAATGTTGTAATTCACTGATAATAGCCAAGAGCAGAAATGGTCTTTGAATGGGGCATGATAACGAAACGGGCTTAAGAAAATGATCTCGTCATCGCACAAAGCATGCGTTAAAAGATAAAGTACGTTCATAGAAAGTAGTGGCTATATGTGTTAAATCATTAGGGCATCTGGAGTCATTCAGCTTTAATGTACACTAACAGCAGTGTATTTATTAATTGGATTAATGTGAGATATTTTGTGATATTCGACTCATATAGTGTGATCCATATGACTCCTGTGATCATCTCAGATAATGACGATGTAATCATCTTGTCCATCTTAACAAAATTAGTCAATTTGATCCTAAATATCTTTGTGTTTTTGAGAATGAATGAGATACAGAAGGAAATTTGCAGAACTAAGCAGCACCTTTAGTTCAATATTTTAGATTAACCATTAAATAAATGTTTTACTTAAATTTGGACAAAGTTCCATGTTTTAACACATAAAAAGTATTGAAAAGCATTACCTATAGATTGTTTTGACATGGAGCTTATTATCAGTTATACAGACAACTTTAGGGAATATTATATCGTGTAACCCATTTGTTTCCTCACTTTTCTCATCATTTAGCAAAGTGTCCTTCTTCAGAGGGCATGAATCGTTTAACCTCTGTAGCTTCTTCAAAGTCTGAAGAAGTCTGTGCTGGGCTGTTGTAAATCACTGAAACTTTGTAGAGGATCTTAACAGCTCATTTATTCCAGGCTGTAAGACTTTGTACACTCCTTACAGAGTCCTAGTATGAGGATAGATACTTTACAGAGCAAATTTACACTCAGACTAGGCAGTCAATCCAGGTGTCTAAGTCAGGATTTGCATAGTCTAATCAAGTTGCCCCTTCTAAAACCACATACTCGCCTACATGTGGCATGGAGATTTAAACAAAAATGTGTTTAGCCATGTGAAGTTAACAAAAACATGTATATTAATGCATGTTATTCTTGGAAAAAAGACATTACTGTACTGTCACTATGTAAATCTCACTAAAAGGTGAATTACATGTAAAGGATTGAATGTTTTTTTCATGTATGGTTGAGGTGCTGGTGGCAGTTGGCAATACATCAGGGAAATACGATGGTCTTGCACTTAGTTTTTGTCACTTGATGGTATGTGTGGATGATGTACAATGTTTCCTTTGAGGAATGCGTTATTGCACAATGCTAGGAGATAATCTTATTTTGTGCTGCAGCCAAATTGTAAATAGTCAAACTGTGCATCTGGTGTCATATTTGTGCATTTTGTCTTGCATTATCTGTCTGAGTTGTCTTTCCAATATACACCAAGTTTGTGTTTTATCTTTTATTTGTTAATATTGTGTGTCTGAATCTCTGCTTTTCTTCTTTTCTTTTTTTTTTGGATGCAACACGTTGTCAAGAATATCATCAATTCTAGCGGGAGAAATGTAAATATTGGGGTTAAGGATGCATTGTAATTAATTGTAATTAAAGACAGCTTTTTAATTGGTTAAATTACATTCGGACAAATCTAAAACCTTTCCACTATACTGCAATGTGATATTCATGGTCACTACATATTAACTCTAAATCTACAACTTGAGGCGCTCTCTATTAGACACACAAAATGTATTCTTTGCATACTTTATGGAGCCTTTAGTGTTTAATTATTTTATTTTTGTGCCCCATTTATATATTCTTTATTGTTTCAGATGTTTTGCTTTAATTACTTTGTGTTTGAAAGTGGATTACCAGAACTTTCCAGAGTCATCTGGTCTCGTACAATTATATTTACATGGAAGGATGGTGAATCACGCAGTAAAGATAGATGTTTAAAATGAATACTGGAGCTATGTCTGAACTTCAAATAAAGTTTTACATTAATAACAAAACCACTGTGTGGTTCTTTTAATTTTTTTCTAACGGCATGTGTGCTTTTGTGATACTGAAAACTTATTTCTATTGTAGTGTACGTAAATCATGTCTACTAGTTGCCAATGTGCCAATTTATATCTTGTTTCCAAAATTAAAATGGGCTCTTGGAAAAATGTTAACTTATCCTTGAGGAATCTGAAGCTTTTGCTGCTTTGCAAGTTGCTTTTTTGTTCTACAACTATTTCTCACTAGAGGGAGCGCCACGCTTTGAAAATCTGAAATGGACAAAACCCATTTCGAGGTGGGCGGAACAAGAAAAGAAAAACATAGGGTTGAATTTTTAAACCCAAACACAAGAATATTGATCTTGTTTTCACCTAGATGTTAAACATTTTTACATTCAATCATTTTAAATAGCCTATTATTGTCTCTGCTGATAAACGTTTAGCGCCGTTGTACAAAGAGAACGTAAACACGTTAGGGGGCTTTACGCTAAAGCAGACGCATTTTACGTGCAGAACCAGTTGTACCCTAACGTTTCGAAAGCGCAGCTGCGTTTAGTACGTGTTTCGTCAATGATTGGTTTAACACACATAAGTCCCGCCCATTAGTCTGAGTGCATAAATGGATGCTCCATCCCAAACGTTTCCGCTTCGCAAAAGTAAGATGTAGTGAATAGAGTGTTGTTTTAATTTCGAAGGACGTTGCTTCCTACCATATACGGAGTCAAAAAATTGGATTAAAAGCATTACTGTGAATTAGCGAAAATGTTTCCTGGAAGTAAAGTTTTAAAAGACAACCGCTTTTGGCCATGCATTGGAATAGCAGCTCTTAACGTCAACAACAGCTCGAGCGGGTTTAGTCGCAAGCCACTGGTAATGCCAGAACTGAAAACCCAGAACCAGTTCACAGGGAACGGTCTCCAGGGCTCGGTACCTTCCTCGCCTGAGGCAGAAATAGATGATTTCACCTCCAGTTACGACGCCCTGGAAATGGACACTCGGGAGATTATTGACATATTCTTAAAAAGCTTTACAGGACTCCCTCATTCTAAAAATGGAAAAAAACAGGTTCTGGCTACGATGAGGCGAGTTGTGGATAGTCTCGAGGTGAAGCACGAACTGGCTTACAAAGGTAATTTCGCAAGTGCTTGCTTCCTTTTAGCAAGTAACGCTGCACGGCTTCAATTTCGCTTTGTTTCATAATGTTTATGGGTTGATAAGAGAAGGACAAATATTGTTAGAGTTGTATGGCAGCCTCACCCTCAATACACGCACCTGGCTGTGCAGGTTGCGCCACTTCATGCCACGTATTGCTACGTTTATGAGTCAGCAGTGGCCTTTAACGTTTCAATCTTTCAGGTATGATTGCACGGCTGAATCTGGAGCAGAAAGGAGAAGATGTGAGTTTTGTCAAGATTGTGGCAACTGAAATGTTCAGCGATGGCATCACAAACTGGGGTCGTATTGCCAGCCTGCTGACTTTTGGGGCAATGTTATGCAAGCATCAGAATGACAGAGGACTGAGCAAGTATGTTGGTCTGGTGGTGGAAGAGATCTCTTCCTATCTTCTCACAGAACAACGGGACTGGCTGCTCAAAAACAAAGCATGGGTAAGTGTTTTTTCCCCCCCTATTATATGTCTGCATATGCTCTTGCTTTGAGTTTTTCTTTGTTTGTAACCTGTACTCACCTTGTGTTTGTATATTGTTCTCCTTAGGATGGCTTTGTGGATTTTTTTCATGTCCCAGATACAGAGGCAGCTGTGAGAAACACCTTGATGGCAATTGGTAGTATGGCGACATTCGGTGCTGCACTTGCTTATTTGATACGATGAATCCAAATGGACTTTATGTTGCAAAACAAAAAGAACACAACACAAAGTGAACCCTCTTTTTGTCCTCTTGGAAACGCCTAAGAGAATTCAGTTTGCTTTTTGTTTTCAATATTTTCTTTTTTTTGGATATCAAGTGTATATAAAAATGGTTCAAATTAAAACTATTTTTTTATTAAAAAGTAAAATGTAAAATGTTCAGATCTCAATTGTTGACATGCAGGTAACCCCTTCAATGCCAGTTTTTTGTGTGCAGTTTACACAATCACATACTAAATTGTCATTACAAGACCAGCAGTGTTCTGTATTCTAGAGAGATACTTGGCAAAATTGGGAACTCTGAGAAATCATTTAAAATTGCTAACTATGTGTTGCAACGGATTTTTTAAAAAGTGGTTTAATACACCATTAAAGATCTTCACATTTTCACAATGTCACTTTTTGTTTCAGTAATTTTTTATTTTTATTTTTTGTTTTTTTTGCGATATCGTGCACATGTATCCACATATGACTTCAGGTGCTGGCTTTAGCTTCAAGTAAGCTTAAAAGCTTTTATCTAAAAGCTTATGGTGGTTCTGATTTTGAGTCCTAAGCTTAGGACTATGATAGCTAACCACAAGGCTGCTAAATGTTTTCATTACCTGCAGATTAATCTTTTGGATACACTGAGAAGTAAGAATTAATAACATAGAATTTTCTGTAAATACTTTTTTCTAAACTGCATATTAAGCCCTGTTTAATCATAAACCACTGTCAAATGGGTGGCTAGATGAAGTACAAACTGCTTTATTTGGCTAATCATTTGTAGCTTCAAAGCTTTTCACCTGTACGTGGCATTGTAGCAGATTTCTGTAAATTATTAAAGAGTTGGTAATGTCTCTGTATGCTCTCATTCACTGTTATTGCGGCCTTGTGGAAAAATTTGCACTGTGCTATTAGGAAGTTTGTCAGAGTCACAAAGAAACTAGATGTATGTGGGGGTTCAATTAGTTAATTTTGTTTGCTTAGTCATTTTGTTGAATCATAGTGTACAAACTGTAGGACCCTTGCATATTAATGCTTCATATACATCTCCCTTGCCATCCTTCTAGCTTTTACCATAAATAGATAACAACCAAATTTATCAGCTGCTGATGTTTATTATTTTCTGTATCTTGACTGTAACTTTGACTCAAAATATATTTTTATTTTGTTGCATTTCATCTGTCTTATTTTATTCTGAGAAATGAACAATAGCACAAAATATGAATTCCTTTCCAGCTGCTCGGTGTGTAACAGGAAGCATGACGTTGTAAATATGACCTCAGTCTATGTCATTGTGTTCTGATATTTTAGAGGAAGTTCCGTCAGTTGATTTCTTAATCTCTTTGTTTGCTGTACTTTTTGCCTGAAGCAGGTGGATGTAGCCAGTTTGGCTTGATTTCCAATGTGGAAGTGATAGTTGTTAACATTATGACTGTCACACGGTTTGCGTGATTTGCGTTGCACTTTCGTACAGTGAGTCACTTTTTAATGCTGAATGGCCAGACTTTTCAAATCAGGCTTGAAGAAACCTCAGCAGATTATATTGTTTAAAATTCCGGCTCAAATCGCTGTGAATGAAATCACATATTAGTGGCTTATATGGTAATGTCCACTTCCTTAGTGGATGACTTGCATGACCTACAAGAGGTCACCGGAAATGTTTCCAAAATAGAATGGCAATTTATAATGCATTGACATTCTGGAAATACTTTAGATAGTTTGCTATCGCATACCCTTTGTTTAGGAAAACCAGTTAAGGAAATATCATGATGAGCAAGGCAGTGGGACTGCGGCCATGGTCCAGTCTATGAATTAGGAATACAGCCTTTACTGCTTTAAGGAAGAGATGGTTTTGAGACGCTTTATGTATCATGGTTTATGACACTTGTGCTCAATGCTGTGTCAAATGGTAGAAGTAGTTAGCAAGAAGCTAAATGAGTGCCTTGCAGGGAAAATTCACCCAAATATTATGTTGTCATTTTGTTTCTGAATGACTTTCTACTGAAGAACACAAAATAAGATATTTTAAAGATTTTTTTTTTTTTTCGTACAACAAAAGTCAATAAAAGTTAAATCACCATTGGACCGTTTTTGCTTTCATAAATAAATGTAGACTGAGACATTGTTGAAAGTATCTTGCTTTGTGAAATACTAATACAGAATTTTAATTTTGGGTGGACAGGATTTGCTTATCAAAACATTTTTTTTTTTAAAGGTCCAGGATATCCTGCTGGGAAATCAGATTAGCCTGCATGCTTAAAACATTTCAAGCTGATTTGCAAAAGAATCTTCTGACAGAACACAGTCCTTCATCACGAAGAAGTCTGTATTGGTTTTTCTGGTTAAGCTTGACAATATTTGTGTGAGTGTTCTTGTTTGCTCAGATTGGCTTCGTGTCTGGTTACAGGCCATCCGTGGGGTCTAATGAGGACTATGGTAATGACACACACAGGGCCTCACCTGATCCTCCAGCTCGTTGCGGCAGCACCTGCTGTGGTTACCTGAGCCAGGTGGCACATGGCTGTTAAACTCAGTGGAATATAGGCAAAGCCATGACAACACATGTATTAATCTCTTCAATCTTGTTCTGTAGTCCATGGATTGTTCTATTTTTCAAGTATCACAACAGAAGCCACTCAATTGTGACAGATTTATTTCCTTAGCCAGTGTTTTTGCCACTTCTTTCTAAAATGACTAGTGATAGAACCAGTGCCATCACTGAGCTGTTTAAAAAGTTTTCTTTGTTTCATTTAATATGGTATTTCCAGTGTTAATCTAAAGGCTCTAAATAATTTTTCCAAAGTTTTATGTTACTGTAATGTGGTCGAAACTACTTCAACTGCAGTTTTCAAAATACATTAGAGTGCCCTTTAGCCAATAACAATCAAGCATTTTAGACAGCTTTGTTACACAATGGACTAATTATTGTGGGAAAAATCCAATGGAACATAATGTGAGTTAATGTAAAGATTGTGCAAACAATGAGCATATCCGGACTGCATGTAATTTCAGAAACCACTTTGTTAGATATTGCCTATTGATAGCTCTGAATGTAGAACAATAGGAGGAGGAGCATGCACTATATTGTATAAAGGAAGCAGGCAGAAAAGCCCCAAATAGCACTTAAAGGTTCACCAGTTAGGCGAGTTCAAAGGTTAAACAGTTCACCCAAAAATTAAAATTCTGTCATCATTTACTCACCCTCGAGTAGTTTCAAACCTGTATGAATTTCTTTGTTCTCCTGAATACAAAGGAAGATATTTTGGTCACCATTGACTTCCATAGTAAGGGAAAAAATACTATGGGAGTCAATGGTGACCCAAAAAGCTTTTGTATTTGGCAAAGAAATTCATACAGGTTTGGAACTGCTTTAGGGTGAGTAAATAATGACAGAATTTGCATTTTGGGTGAACTAGTCCTTTAATAGAAAACCTTTGGTGATTTAAAAAAAATTCAAGGTTGTCTTATCTTAAGGGAAAGCACATTTCATTTATTTTTCTGCTACTGTGCTTATATGTGAAACACAGTGTTATTTTACCAAACTGTTTACTTTGACTGTCTCATCACAGGTTTTGCTGGTATGTTGGCCTGCTTGAACAGTGACGCTTCATTTAGATAGCAGATAGCAGTTTTCCTGATTTCCTTTTTTTGTCTAGTGTACAGCTTTCATGTTGTGGTAATCTTGCTGACAAAAGAATTCATAGTCATGATGAATGACCGCTGCTGGATCATTTCCTTTACAGCCTGATTCCACAATCAAAACACGTCACTTCCACATGAAGATATAAGATAACTGCTCATAAAGATAACAGGTCTAAAGTAAAATAAAAAGTATGCTGCCCTTTCACCCCTCAGTTGATGGATTTTATGCATAATGTGTGTTTTTGATAAATATGTCTAATATTTAATCTTGTGATTAAATGGTTAAACAGTTCCTAGTAGACTATGTTAGTCAGCTCAATGGGAGAAAAATATTGTTCTGACTCACTGTTAGCTTCGAGTCACTTGACTTGTGTCTTGGATTTAGTGTTCCTTGGATTATTTACTGTGTAAACAGACGCATGAGGTAAAAACTCACAAGGCACATGTGTTAGGCCATTAACAGTGGTGTAAATAAATTAATCTTATATCATCTGCTTTCCCATATTCTAACCCTATTCACGTTTTTTTCCTCTTATGGAGGCTTCCATCTTGGGTCATTTATTTTAAGCACAGTTAATAGAATACAAATCCATTGTAAAAGCCTTTTTGCCAAAGTATATCAACAGATATTGCTCAAGATTGTAAATATTTTTGAGAAGAATGTGCTTGATCTCCAAGCAAGTACTTAAAATAACTGTTTACATGGAAGATTTTTGAGTGTGTCACATAATGGAAGGCTAATTCTTAGATTTAGAAGCCAGCATGTTTGTGGAGAGATTTAACTCTAAATCCTCATCATCAAACCTGCTGACCTTATAATATGTAGTTGACAGGCGACAGGGCCATACTAGTCTTTAGTGGTAATGTGGTCTGGTCCGGTCTAGTTTGAACTGGTCTGATTCTCTTCAGGCAGTAAAACATTTGAGGTGAAGAAAAAAGACAAAGTTTGTTGACCTATGACACACATTCATAAGCTTACTGACTTAACCCAGAGCATGTGAGACTGACTGATGTTGTGGAAAAAAAGGTACACAGAACAGTTTTACCTAATAATAATTCACTTTTTAGATGACTGTATTGTGGGATGCCACAATGTCTTTAAAATATATCTTAGGGTTTATGAGATTAACGTAAATTGTTTTGTAAATAATTCAAGCATTTCATGATTCCATGTTGTCTGTTTATTATGTATATGCCTGGTCTTATCTGTCTGTATTTCATATACTGTACAAGCTGTACTCCTACCTTTCATAGGAAATATAAAATAAATGTGTCTTCCCTAGAAATGTTTCAGCTTTTTTGTGGTGTACAACCAGAATAAATGTGTTTTTTAAATTTTCACAAATCACATGAGCCAATATTTTATTCCTAGTTGAACGTAGATAGCATAAATGTTTAAACTGAGAATTTTATACATGAAATTAACCCATAACAAATTTGATGCCTGCCTAAAGAGTTTGTACTTATCTTGTTGGTGACATATTTTTAGTGTAATGATGCACCAAATGTTCTCTTTAAGTGAAAGATCTGGACTGCATGCAGTCAAGTACAGCACCCAGACATTTCTACTACAAAGCCATGCTGTTGTCTGATTTCTTCAGTATGTGGTTGTGCATTGTCCTCCTTAAATACACAGACCTTCCCTGAAATAGACTTTGTCTGGAAGTGATCACATATTGCTTTAAAACCTTTGTATACCTTCCAACATTCATAGTTCCAAAACGTGCAAGCTTCCCATGCCATATGCACACCAGAGAGTTGAATTGATGACATGTTGGAAGGTCTCCCTTCTCTTTAGCCTGATAGAGACACTGTATGTAATTTCCAACAAGAATGTCAAATTTGGACTTGTTTGACACTTTTCCACTTTGAAACTGTCTATTTTAAAGGAGCATTGGCACACAGGACATGACAGCACTTCTGGACCGTGTTCACATTGTTATCTTTTTGCATGATAAAACTTTGATTGTGTTTACCGACAGTGGTTTCTGGATGTATTCCTGGGCTCATTGAGTATCGAGCGCAGTCTTGAGGGGCTATGTAATGAGTGTGATGGGGCCAAGAGCCATGGGAGCAGATCAAGGTGGGTGGAGTTGAACAGTACTGAGAGACACCTGCGTCACTCACCAGTCTCGAGTCCCATGGAGGAGCTCCGGAAGGATAAAAAGAGGATTTTTGTGTATGTTTTGTGAGCGTTAGTCATCTGCAAGTGGCTTCTGCTTTCCTTTTGTGTTTGTGTATTTTATTATTAAAGTTTTATTATTAACGTTCAAACATTTAGTATTAATTCATGCACTTTACAATTTCCTAAAGTGTGTGTAATGCTTAAGCTCCTGTGCTTTTCTGAAATGTACAAATATTTATTTTTTTCCCCAAAAATGTTTTGGCTTATGTATTACATTTACTTGTTAGAATACAACATACAATAATAGATGTTGTAATGAATTTCTATATCATATATTCTATATCCTACATTGTAGGCCTATATATCATCATCCTTTTTCTGAGAAATAAAAACCAGTGCTAGTAATACTAGTGTCTCATCCTCTTTTTTTGTAGGCAAATCATTTAATCAAAGAAGAAATCTATTTTACTTTCTCTTTTGCTTACGTTTGTGGTAAAATGATTTCCTCTGTAATTTTGCTAATTTCCAAACCTACATATCCTCATAAAAAAGGACAAAGTCTTGTTATCCATACATTATAATATAATAAAATAACTATTTTTGTATTATTATGCACAGCAAATGTCTACCAGCCAAATTAAGAAAATATAGCTCAACATAAAGTTAGCTGATAATTTCCAGCTCCTGAAGGATCACTTTCCTGCAAGGTTTAGCTCCGACCTCAATTAAACAAACCTGCAGTTCATCAACATCTTCACGATTACTAGAAATTAAAGCTAGTTAGAAAGCTGGATTGAGTTCACTACACAGGACAGTGGCCCAGGACTGGAATTTGATCCACGCGTCAGAAGGTTGACGTTTAAGAACGGTCCATAATCTGAACACACACTATATGTGGCTTGTACTTTGATACTGGAAGGAGGTGTTTAAAAGTGAAATGGTTCAATTATTACTAGCTGTCCAATCAGAAATGTGGTAATCATGATGTAATGGAATTTTATTTTTCTTTTAAGATCCTGTTACAAGGGGGAAATTGCAAATACACTCTTATGGATTTTTTCTTGTTTCAGCCAAGTTCTCCTTTCTGCTATTTTAAAAGCTGATAATCATGGTAATGTCTGGATGTTTTGTCACATGCTGTCATATGGAAATCAAGAAATAGATGTTGTGATATATTTTTTTGTGTACAAGGAAACTGCCAAAACCACACCTATTTACATCCAGGAAGCTATCAGAAAACCAGGATTCCCCTATTCATGTTATTTGACATTATTTTGCATGATGCAAAGTTTGATGTTTGTTGTGTTGTGCATTTTCTCTTTTTTTCAATTCTTTTTCCAATATCAAAATGCATGTCTGAAAAAAGACCTAAATGCAAAGTAAGTTTGGAAAAGGTGTTGACAAGAAATTTCTTGCTGCAGCATGTTTGTTCTGGGCGTGTAACATAACCAGCCTTAGAAAAATGTAAATGAGGAAACATTTCCCTCTGACTAATAAATCCACAGAAGTTTTATGTTGCAGATGATAAAATGTAAATGCATGCGGGACGATAAATATAAAGGGATCATTTTTCACATGTTAGCTGTTTTGCATATGCTGCACAATATGGTAAATAGTCCAAAGGTTGTCAGCAACTTGCAGGTGTCTTTGCTCATACATATAAGTATATAATCAATATACAGCTTGCTGCTCTATTTTAGAGTATTGAATATTTTTTTTTGCTACTTTGACTGAACTTGCATGCACAGTGGCTCTACAGGATGGAAACATGTTACCTCTACTCAAATATTTCACATAGGATGGACAAAAGCAAACTCTGTAAACTACACAAAAATTAGACATGTCCAAATAACTTGATAAAATTTTGTGCAAAAAATTGAATTGGTTTTAATGAATCATGTTAAGCCAAAGAGTTTTTTTAAATTATTTTTTTTTAATAATAATAATAATACCTGAATAACAAGCTCAGGTTGCATAGTTGCATAGGGCGCCAAAAAAAAAAAAGATTTTGATTCAGTTTTCTCATATTTTTTAGCTGCAAAATAAGCAACCTTAAATACTTCAGCTTGTTGCAAGAATTAAGCCCAAACAACATGCTCATTTTTTATGCGCTAATAGGACATTGACCTTGACCTTGACAGTAACTGTAAACACGTGAGAGTTTGTCACTACTCTGTTCCCACGACCGACTCTTATTTCAGTTGATCTCTCTGCTTTTCCCATGAAGGGATTAGTTACTTAGAAACACATTTCCAGCAGGGCTTTGTTGTCATTTTCACCTTAAGCATCTGAATATCTCGGTGCACTCATTGGTAGTAGGCCTTCAGTTACAAATGCCGCTCAAACCCAACAGAAATGTCGCATGTACACATTTCTGTCGCTGTAAAGTTTCTGTGATGTCACATATAGCATGATACAACTTGTCCTGTTTTGTTTGAAGAGTCTGATCTGTTTGGCAATGACATGTTTTGATGCCCTTGTACTCTGGCATTCATTGGTTTTCTTCCCACACCTTTCAGGGAAATAAAAGCTGGCTGCTTTAACCTGAAAGTTTTCCAAACAACTACCGGAATTGCTTAATTTAGCTGCAGTATCATAAGGCTAATCTAAAAGTGCTCTGTAGAGAAAAATTTTACATTTATGGCTTATAAAAAAACCATAAATGTGTTTTTGTGTTTCAGTTACCGAAAATGTCCTTAATGGGGGTTGGGGAAGCAGTAGCTGTGGTTGTCAAACATTGTGGTAGCATTTTTTGTAACCTTTTGATAACTTAATTGCACACAAAAGTCTTCTTTTTTATTAATAATGTTAAATACCAACCAAAAGAAGTGCTACAGTAAAGTATGTTTCGTACATATACAATACACTGACAGCACACTAAAACCACACTTTGTAACAAGTCAAATGTGCAATTAAAGTGCATCACACATAGCTTTCCTACAAGTTGAGGTAGGAATTTTATGTGAACAAATACAAAAAACTAATATAATGCAAAAAACATTCGTTTAACAACTTAAGATGTAACACAAAACCCAAACGCACTCAACTAACAAGAACACTTTTTTTACATAGTTTCTGTATACTTCCTGCGTGACCTGCAACATTCCCTTCATTCTGTCTTTTGTCTTGTTTTTTGTCATAGTCATGGTTCGCACATAGACTCGCGAATACTTTTTAAGTGTAATTTTTTTAGGATAGGCCTTCATGTTTTTTTTCTCATTACTTCTGTTTTGTTTTATTTCTTACTTATTTCACTTCTGTTCTGTTTGGTTTAACATCCATTCTGATTCACATTCATTGCCAATCTTATCCGAAGACAAACTGCATCTTCATTAGACATAACAAATAGCAAACACAAAGCTTTAAAGGATTATCATCATTTGTTTACATCAAAAGGTGACAAACACAGCAAACTGATTCACAAGTGCATGCAGAGGCCTGCATCAAAGGAATCTTCATAGTTTCGTTCTGTGTGTGAGGAAGAATACGTGCGTGTTGTTGCCTCAGCCAGGTACTACGACTGGTATGCGTCGCACCCTTCAAACGAATACCAGATACCTGAAGAAGAATACAACTTATCTTCTTCCTGTTCGAAGACCAAAAGAACATTTTAAACCAAAATAAATAATAAAATCAGAACTTAATATTAATGAGTTAGTTTATTACTTTTGTACAAAATACAGTTTTAACTTTTTTGCTTCCTCACGTGTAGCCTATGGCAAGTTATGTATTTAAGAACATTATGTGCTTGACACATAGGGTGTGTATCATGTCTGGATTAGGTACGTCCAGTCATTTTAACTGCCCAACTTTCAGTCGCTTGTGTCATGCTGTGGTGTGTACTTCAGTATGCACTCTGATACTGGGCACTTTTAAACTGATTTAATATGGCATATTTTCACGTTGGTATATCATTACATGTAGATTTATGCAAGAAGCTATAAAAGCTTTCACTGGGGCGGTACCTTTTCAAAATGTTTGCACCTAAAGGATCCATTTTGGGACCTTAAAGGTACAGGTACTTAAAGTGCAAAAGGTACCGCCCCAGTAACAACTTTTGTGGATCAGCTTTACCATCACAGGAATTCATGCATGAAGTTATAATAAAATAGAGAACAGCAATTTTAAAGTATAATAATTATTCACAATATTACGAGACTAAGTAAACTAGCTGTAGACCAGCAGCTTATAGTTTAGGGAAAATCTTCAACCCTGCTAGCTGATGAATTTGTCTATTTAATTTTGTTTATTTAAAACTCACTGCCAGAAATAACTATTACATAAGAGTACATCGCTGTATTTAGATGTTCTAAATTAGTAACAGTTTTACAAAAATGTCAAACCAAAAAAGTCTTCTGTGGGGCTGAATATAAAGTCCTTCAACAAACCATTTGTTCAAATATTTTCCTTTTGACAGTTTTAGCCCTATTTTGTTGTATTTTTGTGGAAAAAGCTTCAAATTGCATGCTCATGATTACGGATGCTTTAGTCTTGAATCTCAAGTGTTTTTAAGCAGTGGTACAGTATATTCTTCTCTCTGCTTTAGGAAAAAAGATGTCATGATGTGGGTGAGCAGGGGGCTGGACGTCTGAGACATTACGTCACCATGGATTCAAACAAGAACATTCTGTTCTGAGGTCAAAACATGAGTCTGGTCTCTGAACATGCCCAAACAGAACCAGTGGCCTTACGTAACGTGACAATGTATACTTTTGACATGGACAATGATGCAGAAGGGAATGACAGCTCAAACAAAAGCAAGCTTAACCTAATTTATCAACAAAGTTATATAACAGAATACCTTGAAACATACGTGTCCCTTTTAAATGAGCTTTTTACCAGTTACTGCAAACTGGGTCAAACACAAGTCAAACTGGATTAGTTTGTGTTTGTAGTTTTTGTGATTACAACACTGGACAACAAACTTTTATAAGGAAACATTTTATCCACGATGTCTAACATTGCCATGATCATCTATAATTTCTTGTGATCTTATCTAGCCTCTCATTTTAGCGGCGTGTGGTCTGCTAGTCTAAAAGGGGGATATATACCACCCCAAAGCTTGTTTCCCAGCAGCAGCATGTTTTCACATTCCAGAGCTGTGAGATCATATCCCAATTCAGCTCTCAGAATGATATCTGTGTACAGAGGGCCAAACAACGCCATCCTTCATACGGTACCAATCACACCACCCACGATAGAGCCTTTGAGCTCAGTAACGCACAACAACAACAACACAAACAGACTTCAGTCTGTAACAACTAGCAAAGTCAGTGTGGTATGATTCAAGTTAGGTAGGGGGGCTTTGATTTCTTCTGTGAATGAACATGCCACTTCTCAGTTTCAGCAATGTTTTGTATTCTAAAAAGACGGGGGGGGAAACGAGACAAAAGCCAGACATCAAATAAAAAGAAACCAAATGCCATTCTGAATACAAAGCATCCATTGATGCCATCCGCATTCTTTTAAAAAGCCGAAACCCACTCTTTCTTCACAGAAATTCTAGAATCAGCTGGTTCACATGATTTCAGGGCTGTTCTAGAACTTTAAGTTCTGAATAAAGAAGTGAATGTAATCTGGCAGAGGGATACCATTCCATATCTTGGAACCAACATGTTTCTTACTCCTGAAACCTTTGATGTAAATATCCTTTGGCGAGCAGGAAGTGAATGCAGAGTAGGAATTCAGAACATTTTACCAACCTTAAAAACAAATCTGCTTGCTTTTTGGCTAACACAGCAAGCACACATTTAAAGTATGTAAACTTAGTTGGGATTGGGTTTGTGGGTGTGCACATTACCTTTGGTTTTCAAATGAATGTAAATGGGCTAAGAAGGAATGACATTGAATGTTTGCTTAAAACACACACTGCAGCTTTGTTCCAAGGACAATTGGGTTCTGTCAGTGCTACACGCACCATACTTTCCCAGAAAAGACTAGCAAAAGCACATTGTCTATGGTAAATTCAGAGATTAAAAATACAATAAGCACTGTTTTGGTACATTACACTCTCTATGTATTGTTTGAAAAACTGTGCATAATGGTCATCAAGGGAAATCTGGATATATGTCTTTTCGTGTGTGTGTGTGGCAGGGTGAACAAGAGAGTTCTGCATGGGTGGCAATAGATGTGTACTTTAACCTTTTCCAGACCATATACAGATCCATTGAATTCACATGATCTTGACCACCTGGGGAAACCAATGATGGTTTACTTTAATCATTGGCAAGATGCATTTAAATGAGATGAGATTTTAACTATCTCATTTAAAAAATTACAGTTTGACACAGTGTTGTTGTTTTGTATTAAATTAACCTTTCCTATAAACCGAGTGGTGGTTCTTGGTATCAAGGTTTTCCCCCATGGACTTTTACCAATTTTTTTTTTATTCTGTTGAATTGGTTTGAGCTTGGCATTTCCCAGCTCAAAACCACAAAGGTAAGTCCCCAGGCATTTGAACTACCAATTTTCACCTTTAAATACTGATCTTCAAAATGCCTCATGCCTTTAATAATTAACTAGCAGCAAATCCTTTTTATATTAAGTAATAATCAACTTGGTTAATCTGAAGTATGTCTCTCATTTATTTAGTAGGGACTTATTAGCGAGTGGCCACCTAAATAAAAATGAACCCTTTTTCAGTGTTTCTGGCTTGGGAAAAAATGGTTTGAATTGATGGAATTTTTGGACATCATGCGTCTTTTTTAATGACACACCAACATACCAACAATGACCATGGAATGTTGTTTAGGAATGTTGCTCTCATTTCTGATTAATACAGTACATATTTGAAATATGGGAAGAGCTTGACCAGGGTTTTACTACGTTTTTTAGACTAAATTGTGTGTACAAATGCCATTGCCAACCATTAAAAAGATCAAACAAATGATATTTACCCAAAATATACATATACATAATATAGTTATTCCATGACAAGAGTTTTATTTTATAGAGATTTAATTTTGTGGTTTTGTTGTTGAAGCATACTTCAACAGTTTTCAGCAGAGCCTAGTTCAAAAGTTGTACTCTCCCAATTTATTTTTTTAACGTTCCACAAGATTCTTCAAGCAAAATATAAACAGATTAAACACCATTGTTTTTCTATTTATAGATACATCATAGCCTATTGCTGACACTTGAAAGCTAATGATCCACGACGACAACTTTAATAACAAGGAGAACCACAGATTTTTTTTTACAAGTTAAAGATTTCTTAAGTTAAGTCAAGTTATTAATTTCTATTAAAGAAGAAAACAAGGTTATTTTTAATGTAACATTTTTTTAAATAGATGAAAATGCTGCTTTTGGTGAATGTAGATTTTAAAAAGAAATAGTTTTACACCCGTTATCCAGTAGCCTACTAATCCCCCCAAAAAAGGAAAAACTGGAAAAGTAATGGGAAAATTTTCATGGAATGACTCATATAATTTCCTGCTGTCAGTGTTATGCTAGAGCTCGGCAGATGAACTTGAATAATCATTTCCGGACACGAGGGTACTTCAGTGCAGCCGTCTTTTCTTCACTGCACCTCTGTCTCCTCCTGGCGGCCGCGGAGGAATTTCCTCGTTCTATTAGTTTGGTCTGGAACAAGATCTCTACATCGATTACTCTCTTAACACTACATTAGGCCAGTGAGTCTGACATTTAGCTTTTATTCAGCTGTCAAGCTCTTATGATTTTATAATATTTTTTTAAAACCTTCAGATGCGCTTCTGTTGATGCATTTTATAACAGATTTGATTCCTTGTCCCCTGCTCTGTTTTAACATGTAATGCCATTCATTTAAATGATAAATCCCTATATCGTCTTTACATATTTGTTAAATAGATTTGGGTGTCACGATGAGTTTAGCTTTCAGCAGGGCTCCTCGGAAGACTGCGGGAAACCGTATGTCCAGACTGCTGGATGCAGAGGAGGATGAGTTCTACAAGACCACCTATGGAGGATTTCACGACGTGAGTGATGAAATGTCACCCGTGCGGCTTGTCATGGGCTCGTGTTAACACATCTCTGCAGCTGTAATACATTTATACTTCAGCACGAGCGTTTGGACAGAACCCTGTAAGAATATGCCCCGTCACTCGGATTTTATTGTGTTGAGACTTGAGACTGTCAGGAGATCTCTTATCACACGACTTCATGAAGTCATAGTGCTTTTTTTTAAGTTCGTAGGTTGTTTAGTAATTTAGCACCATCCTCATCATAAAAAAATAATTTAAACTCAGTATGTAATATTGTGTTTTCACATAATTTTACATTTTTATTATTTCAAATTTAGTCATTCTGTGTGTTTGGTTATGTTCTAAACTTTTTAAATGCATTTTAATTCGGCTAAACGTATTGTAAATATATTTTTAAAATTCATGATTTAAAATAATAATTCTATTATTTTAAAATTCCAATACGTTAGCGATAGTAGCCTATATGTTGTAGGCTATATTATATATTCTAGCTGAATGTACATTGCAACAGAAATATATAAATAAAGTAACATTTTCAACACACATTAACATGCTTATACAATTCCTGTTGTAATATATTAACATTTATTGTTTTGTATGTTTTTATTAATTAATTACATTTAGTAATATATACATTACATATTATAATTTACATTAGTACATAAGGAAAACGTATGGAAATAAATATTTTTGTGTAAGGTTAAGTATATTATATTTGTTTACGTATGTGTTCATTTGCTCTTCTATTCTTTCGAAAAATTTCCTGGTATTGTAATTGAATAGTTGAATATTGAGTCCTAATATGTCTATTTGAAAATCTTAAATCTTAAGGGGCAAAAGTAAAAGAAAATAGCCTTTAAAATGTGCCAAAATTTGTCCAAAAAGTCCTTAGCTATGTTTATTACTAATCACAAAAAAAAAAAAAAAACGAAAAATCTATCATTTTTACCTATGCAATGTATTTTTGGCAATTGCTACAAATATGCCCATGATACCTATGACTTCTATGGTTCAGGGTAACATTGCATACAATATGTTATAATCTAACTGAATGTAATAAATGCATTATGCAAATAACATGCATCTGTCTAGTGTCTCCTTTGTGACTTTGAGTCCTGAAACTTTCTGCAGGAATCAGGTGATGAAGAATATAAGGGTGACTTGTCAGAAACGGAAGATGAAGTGGACAGTGACTTTGACATTGATGAAGGGGATGAACCTGACAGCGAGCAGGAGGAAGATGGGCCACGTCGAAAGAGCAGAGTGGTGACAAAAGCCTACAAGGTACAGGAGAGTTGCTAAGAAAAAGAACCAAAAAAACATCATAAAAATAAATAGCTTCAGATGACTGGCAATATAGCACATGAGTATATTAGTGTGTATATATAGTAGTATACTTTATGTACAGAATGTACTGGTCACTATTTTATATATAGTAAATGATAACAACTTTTTCTTATTTACACCACTTGTAATCCTAGAACTGTGTGTTTGTGTAGGAGCCGGTTAAAGTGGTGAAGCAAAAACCAAAACAAAGAAAACTGGCTGAACTGCCCAGAAGGACAGACAAGACAAAGATAGACAAATACAATCCCCCTGAACTACAGGAGGACATCAGCAAGAGTAAGACTTTTGCCCTTTATTTACACACGCACATGTGACATAACATACATAACAGATGTTTTGTCGTTAGTGTCAACAGTTCATCTCATCCACATTAATGTATGAGAGTATCAAATACGAAAACAACGTATGTACGTAGGAATGTTGTTTATGCTCAGGACAAAGGATAAACAACATAAACACAGGGTAGCGTATCTGTGTACAGTGCTGCTGATCCAGAACAGCATACAATGCTTATGTATATGATACTCTCAATGGGAGAGTCAGAGAGCTCTAGAAATGAATCACAAATAACTTGGTTTTGATGAGGGTGAGTAATTAATGACATTTAAGAAGTTTATGGAATATACTGGGAAATATAATGCGATATGAAATAATAATAAATAATACATTTCCATATATGGGTAACTAATGCTTATACCACAGTATATGCATGGACTGTGTGTTGCTATGTATTGATGCATGTAAAAAATATACTGCACTATTTTTTAAGTACATGTAATATCTTAATTGAAACAATAATTAAACATTATTTATTTCTCTTTCATAAGTTAACAGATAGGTGCATATAACTTTAAAGCTTACTATATTTATAATTTTTTTATATAACATTTAAATATAAAATGTTAATAAAATTGATAATTTTAATAGTTGCATATTATATATAAATATATTTGTAAAGGTATATCAGAAATAAAGTGTTTACTGATTAAAGTAATATATAAAAAGTTTAGTTTTTTGGATTTTTTTTTGTGGAAAATGAGATTTGACATGTTTAATAGATTCAGGGCTTTATAGTAATATTGTATCAGTGCAATATATTGTTCTGTATATTTTTTAATAACAACATGTTTGTGTGAAAAATACATCAGTTATTCGGATTGATCAATATTAAGTTGCTTACAATCAATTTTTCCTTATTATTTTTATGCAACGACACATAAACAGTATTCTTTTCTTGTTTCATTTTTGGGCACTCGTCCTTCCAAGGAATTGACTGCCATAAAAATAGCTTCTATGAAAAAAAAAGTAAAATGTTGCTGATAACAGAGATATACAAAACTAAAAGCAATTTCTATGAACCTCTGATATACAAGATATTCATAAATCACAAACAAAACATCATAAAAGTTATCGCTTCTTCTTCTTCACGTGAATTAGATAATAAAATGTGTTTCTTGAGGAAGCTGTGAATGAGTCAAGTTTACATTCCTTCCTTGAACGGCAACAATGTGGTAAAAACATCATAAACAGAGGAGAGTGTAATAGTAAATGTTAGTAAACTTTGAAATTGTTTTTGTCTTAGACAGGAAGTCAGTGCGTCAGTCAACAACAGAACACACGCGGCTGACGTACCTGAGGCTGCAGGAGAGGCAGGTTGCTCCGCGTCGAAGAAAGGGTACAAGACATGAGCGACCTTTGACCCAAGCTGAACTATTAGCGGAGGCCAAGGTCACAGCAGAGATTAACCTTCGATCACTGGGTGAGGAATTGATTCTGATAACTACAAATTGTTCTGTCTTCTAACTTTAACTTTAAATGTTTGTGATTTTGGCAGAAAACTACGAACGTTTGGAGGCAGATAAAAAACGACAGGTTCATATGAAGCGCCAGTGTGTGGGATCTGTTATACGATATCACTCTGTCATCATGCCACTGGTGTCTGACGTCACTTTTAAAGAGGAAAACGTGGATGTAGAGGGGTACTTCATCTGGTTCCTCGTGTCTTACTGAATGTCTTTTACGTCTATTTTCTTTTTAGACTTTAGACTTTTATTGTCATTGAGTGGGTGTTTTTATCTAACTTGATATTGCCTGGCACTTACAATATGTGGATAAAGTCCTCAAGTGTTCTTATGTTTACAAATAGTCTTTCATTCATTCATTTGCCCTAAAAGACAAAATCAATTGTGATTCTTTTCTATTTAGAGGTGAACTGAGTTTTTTTATTTTGAGTAATCTCATTCGTATCATGACATTATTTATATAAAACAACTATTACAATAAAAAACTAATAATTATTTATATAAATCAATAACAAGCATGGTAAAAAAATACAAACATTTTTCATAATAAATAAATAAATAAATATATGAGGAGTTAATTTGCAAAAGCAGATAATAAATTTCTCATAAATAATATTTTTTCCTGGTGCATTCCATTGAATTGCGATCAAACTGCTGTTGGGTTTTTTATGACTAGGTTAAAAAATAACTAAAATAAACAGCTAACTAACAATAAAAACATGATAACATAATAAAAAGCAATATAGTTATTTGCTTTTGCAAATAAACTCCAATGTATTACACATAATTCATCTATCTCCACCCATAATTTCAAAATTGTGTGAAATTTTTATGATTGCACCTCTATATTTTTATCCCTAGATATATTTTATCTTTTCATTTACAGTTTGGACCAGGACACCCAACAGAATCCAGGCCCTTACCCTCCACAAGGTCTTTCCCAGTCAGAATCCACCCTTACAGCACCACCTAGTGTCATCTCTGCTAACACAGCAGCTGTAAACTCTTCCCTGTCATCAGGACCTGCCAAATGCTCCCGCACCTACATCACATTCAGTGACGAGGAATCCTTGAAGCGTTTCTTTCCCCAGTCCCCACCTCTTCGAATTCCTGTCCAGGAGATCTGCCCCGTTACCCATAAGCCTGCGCTCTACCGAGACCCCATCACAGACATTCCCTACGCTAATGTACAAGCCTTTAGGATCATCCGGGAAGCCTATAAAAAGTATGTGGTGGCCCACGGCCTGCCCTCCACTGGCACAACGACTCCAGCCGACACCACAGCAAAGAATCTGCGCCAGAAGATCAATATTAAACAAGGCATGTAGAACAATTCATGAAATTAAATCTATATATCTATCCAAAAATAATTTATGTTCTTTGGTGACGTACATACAGTACAACTTCATAAAACATATTTTCTGCCAAATCTCTTTCCATTGTATTTGTAAGTGCAATAAGCTGCATAGTTGAATATGATTTTATGATTAATGTAACTTTATTTATTGTTTAATTTTATTGATTTTGTAGTGCTATGTATATGTCTTATAATGTGCCTGTATTATTTAAAACAGCATTAAAAATTGCTGTCATGTAGCATTTTTTTTTAGATGCCTTTTTTTATAATAATTAAAAAATGTGGGCCATCTATAAATTTGTTTATGTTGGAAAGAACCCACACTTGGTACACAGTGTGTAAATATCTCCAATCAGGCGGCTCTCTGACTTGTAATACTGTCTCTCTACCCTAGAGGTCACTCCTCTCTACTAAAATGTTACGTGTTTAATGAGTAAACCTCAGTTACTCGAACAGATGACTACATGGACCTTCTCTGCAGTGTCAGCCTACTCTCTCTCTCTCTCTCTGTCCCTCAGTTTCATAGTCATTAATCTCTCACAGCCAAAATAATGAAATGCTGACCTCATGAAGAGTAGCTCGTATGCCTGTCTCAGCTCAACCCAGATAGCAAACGAAGAAGGGAGGGCTTAATGGGGGAACGACTACCGGGGAGGGGGGCGAGTGAGGGGCTATTCTCTGATTTCAAACATACAGTTGCTGTTCAGAAGATCCCAGCAGCTCTGAGTTCTAGTGAGGGTAGGTAATACACTAACTCTCTTTCTGTAATCTGTGTCTCTTTTAGCACCAGGACCACATTAGCATGTGATTTTGGACGCTGTGTATAGTATGTATAATGAGCAGGATTCATTTATTTGAAATGTAAAAGTGTTAAATTCAGCAGCTAATGGCATGAATTATTGTTTTTGTGAATTTTGTTATAGCAGTCAGTGTAGTTTTTGATAGAAGGCCCAGTGGGTGGTTTGTAGGTAGGGTTAAGTAGAAGGTTAAAGGTCAAGTTAGTAAACTCCAGATCTTGTTGGATCATTTGGTGTATTTTATTGTTTTGCAGAGTCTGCCTGCAGATTCACCCGTTGATGTGAGTGCATGTCAAAACGACAACCTTGTGACAGTTGTTTCTTATTTTTTTTAAAACCTGCTGATTGTCATCCTTTTTTTGGTGGCATACTGTTCTTAGACACATTTTTGTTTTCAAAACAGCCCGGCCAGCCTTGCTTGCAATAGTGCTGCACATTGCAGCTTTGCAAGCAGAGAGGATTTACGCAGCTGGAACTAGCTGACTTGTGAAGCTAAAATTAATCTGAGGGTTGATTTGGAATTTTACACTTGGGTGGTTAGACTTGGTGAAGTCAACCTACAAATAGTGTGAAGCCTTATGAGCTGTGTGTGTGAGTTGGAAAATGCTCCCAGCGAACAAACTCCATTACTGAACTGTGGATCTGAATAAGAAGGTTGTTTTTAGGCTCTTGCTCCATGTCAGGATAGTTCTGGACGCTTGGCATTAACTTTTGCCGTTTCTGGTGGATGATATGGTATCTGATGTTTCAGTGCCCGATATTTGTTCTGCGTCCTTCTGAAGTACCAGAGGGGGAATTGGGTTTCTGAGACCCAACTAAAGTTTTTGTCATATGGACGATAATAACTTTATGGACTCTAGAAGGAAAACAGTCAGCAGAGTCAGGTTGCTTGGAGATGTTTAGTAAGTTTGCAGTTAAGTAAAATTGCCATGTTTTACAAGGAAAAAAATATAAGAAAGGTCTAAATGCCATAAAAGAACCATGTTGGGTTCACCTTTTAACAAACAATTATTTTGCTTTGTGTAGAGAACGTTCTTTGGATGTTCTTTGGAAATACACACAAATCAATTCATTTGAACTCCAATCACAGTATATTCAAAATCTAATTGTTATTTATATCTTCTGTTGGAGTTTTTTTTTTCAATTTGGAAAGGTCAAAGGTTAGCTGCTGCCTTGCAACAGTGAAATAACAAGGATTCCATGTTGAAGGACTAATTTAACAAACCCTTTTTTACAACTAGTGAGCCTGAACAGGTGAAACTCGGCTAATACTTTTAAGGCTTGAGTTGGCGTCTTTTGGGAGCTGTGAGAACAGGTGTTAGGAACAGGCAGACAGACACTCTTTCCTGGGATATGTGCACAACACAAAAAGATGACACCTGGTCGGCAGAAGGCCTGCTTTTGGCCTGTATGTTTATTGTAAGATTGAAGAGACAAAGTAGTTAATGGCTATTTATAATCCCTGAGCTATCAATCTTGTAGATTGACAGGTTCCTGAAAGAATGGTGTCAGACGCATTGCCAATTTCTGAGAGCAAGGTCATTTAGGAGGTCACATAAAACAGGGTAATTTGAATGTATTAAGAACTGTGACATAACAATAGTGTTCTTTTATCCATATCAAGTTTTTCACTTTATTAAATTATCTTTTATTTGCATTTCTAGCTGTAGCGTTAATCCAGCGAAAGACAACTGAATAAACTAGATTTCATTTCATAAACAACATATTTTTCTGCAAGTGATTAATAATTATTTTTGAAGTGAGGTCAGGACTAAGTTTAGCTATGGAAATGCTGCTTCTGGAATAAGTAAACTTGTGAAGGGTTGATAGCTGTGTACAATCTTTAGTTTTTATTTTCTGTTCTTAGCTCTCTGATCCTGTGTTTGTGTCAGTGGCTTTACAAATTAGTGCCACACTACTCTGGTCTAACACCTCTGATAGACAGACAACTACAAATACACACCCAAAACAAACACATTTGTCTTTTGGATTATTTCCATAATGTAAAATCAGCCATCGCTAACTCTAATAATCTGCGTTATTAATTACACTAATTACCTTAGAATTTACTTTGCAATCATCAGGAGTGTATGAAGAGTGTAGACCATAACAGACCTTTGTGATTCATTGCATGATATGTAGCAGTAATGTTCATTAGCATATATTTATAGGCCATTACCTCACACTGGTCTCCAAATGGTTTTACCACATGATTGTAAACATCGATCGTCCAATTTACAGACTTTCAGTCTGACAAAAAATTGAAAAGTAGTTTGATTGGAAATATTTACACATCAAAAGCACCTGAAAGATCACAATCTGACATTTTCGGAGAGATTTGGCTTTGTGTTATGCAAAGCCATCTCAGTGTGATTACAAGCAGGTGCGGTAACTCTTTAAAGTTACTTGTGCAAGCATGCAAAAATCTTTCAGTATTAGGTGTCTTGTTTTCTGTGTAAAAATATCTAAGATAAGTTTACACAAGACAATGTTTTTTAACACGTTCCAAGTTATGTAGTTACAGGCGGAAGAGTTCAGGTCAGTTACACAACATGTTAGGCTGTATTTCCTAGATCCAGTTTGGGTGTGGTCGTCTGAAACTGGTGACTAGCCCATGACTCTATCAGTCAATTTCACAAGGCAGACGGGTTGCAGCATTGGCCACCTTCACATGACTGTGAGCCAGTGATAACTCCTCACAGTTCTAAGTACCTTCTCCTCCTCACTGTAACCCAAAACCCAAGCGTTACTGTTCAGAGACTAAAAATAGATTCTCTCTGCCTTGGAATGAAAGAAGTACTTTCCTCATGTTCCCATATGATCGGCGAGTCTACTTATAATTACTTATAATTACATCGTGTTGTCAGAAAGTCCTATCTCTGTTCCCAAGTACACTGTACCTTCAGACTCCTAAAAGCTCTTCCTGTACACAAATGCTAGCCTTGTCCTTTTAATTCAACTGGGCTTTGTGGCATTTAACAATGTAAGCAGTTCCCTGTCATGCCCTTTCAGTGGCTGGCTCTTTTGGCCAGGCTGAAAGTGACTTGGACTGGAAAGCTTGAAAGGTTTTCCCATTCATTCTCAACTTCTACAGAAAGCACAGAGGGACCGAATAAAGCAAGCAGGCATTATTGGGCCTTATTTGCAAGCCAAATATAGTAAAACAAGATTTTTTTGTAAAGGTTTCTGGCTTTAACTTTATCTCTCTCTCTCAGGGCCCACTGTCTCTGGGCGAGCTGTGTGAATTGAGAGTACCACCGAGCAGCCAAGATGTCCAAAAGTGATCCCCGAGACATTGACGAGGATGCCATCCTCAAGGGCCTCAGCGCTGAAGAGCTGGAAAAGCTGGAGTATGAACTACAGGAGATGGACCCTGAGGTTTGCCTTAAATTTGTTTAAGACTTAAGCATGGATAGATAACATTTGAATAGAAATGAAATGTTTTGCCAAATGCACTTATTTTTGAGGAGACACAAGGCAATTCAAGGCTGGAATACACTCCCAACCCCACCCCCTATTTACAGCTGACTGAAGGGTTGCTTAAAGGGATAGTTGATCCAAAAAGGAAAATTACCCAATGATTTACTCACCTTCAAGCATCCTGGATCTTTGTAATGGCACTGAATGATGGCCGAGATGGTCGAGAACCCAAAGTCCATTAATCATACAAGTAATCCACATGACTCAGGGGGTTAATAAAGCCTTCTGAAGTGAAGCGATGCATTTGTGTGAGAAAAAGAAATATTTTCAAAACTTAATAAACTGTAATCATTAGCTTCCAATAAATGTGATGCACACAGCGGAGTGGCTTTCCAGCGGATGGCATAAAGTGCAGGTGTAGCGTAATCTCTGGTTAGAATATGCTAGTCTCAAACAAAGAAAACTAGCCTGGGCTTTGTAAGATAGATGGATGTTCTTTTTTGGGCTTCAAAATCTCAACCACCAGCATTTTTTTAAATAACTCTGATTGTATTCATCTAAAAGAAGAAAGTCTTTAGTATGGCTTTAGAACAGCTTCAGATTATGATTCCATTCAGTTGTGATGAAACAGTTGATATACTGGTTAATGAGGCACATGTTTATATCTGGTCATTACATTTACTACTATCGAGACAAGATGGCATCAGTGGCATATGTATGAATGAGTCTAGGATGTGACGTGAGAAACATGAAAGTAGTTGTATTTATATCAGGATCTGATATAAACCACATAAAATATTTGAAAATATACGACAGCTGAATGGACTGATTGAGCAAGTATTCCTGAGAGCTATGCTTTAAATAAGCATGATTGCTGCTGTACTTGGCAGTGCTCCGAATGCATTTTGTTTTCACAGAAAACTATTTGACATTGGGACATTTTGACATTTCCCCCCCAAAAGACATACAGCAGATTTTTTTTGAAAGGATGAACTAATCAAGTGTGTGTTTGAACGGGAAATTTCTGATTGCAGAAATAATTTTAAGCATAATGATTTTCTTGACCTTTCAGAATGCCATGCTTCCAGCCGGGTACCGCCAGCGTGACCAGACCAAGAAAAGTCCCACAGGCCCCTTTGATCGCTTCGCCCTGATGGATCACCTGGAGAAGCAGGCCATGGAGCACAAGGACAGAGACGACCTGGTGCCTTTTACAGGGGAGAAGAGAGGTACCACCAATACTGGATTCTTTTAACATAACACTTCCAATATCTAGCATCTGAAGAGCCTTTATGAACAAAATATTCAGGCAGATTTGTCTCTTCATTATCTATTATTCTGAACTTTTATAAAAATTTTATAAAAACTCATTTATTAATAATTACATTACATATAATTGTATAATTTGTTTCGTTCTTGTGTTCGTATATTAGTTATGAGTAAAGTGAACATCTGTCTGTAGGAAAGGCCTTTGTCCCTAAACCAGGATCAGGACAAATCCCTGCGGAGGACCAGATCACTCTGGAACCTGAGCTGGAGGAAGCACTGAAGAACGCAACAGATGCTGAGATGTGTGACATTGCAGGTGGGCATCACATTTCTACTCTGTTTCTTTTCGCATGATATTAAACAACTTTTGATATCCGGCTGGGAGAGCTCTAGAGATATGCATTACAACCTCACTTTAAACCTGTAACGTCCTGTAAACGGCTCTGACTGGAATCCGAATTTTGATCCTAGACTAAGGACTAATCCTCTGTTTGCTATTGTAAACAGCTGATCACAATACCTTGTGCATAACATTTGTCAGTCAAACCCATTCTAATTTCTTCTGCTTTATTTGTGTTGTACTTTTATATGTCTCATAGAACAACTAAAATAATATATGTATGTATGTGAAAGCAGCAGCGTAGCTGAGTTAAACGTGTAACTATGAACATTGTAGGTCATGCACAGAATTATACCACACAGTATCTATTTCCTCAAGCTCAGCAGCTCACCAAAATAAAACGAGCAACAGCCAACTAGTCAACATGAGCAGAGATGGAGTGAAAATGTTATATGTGTTAAGCTGGCTGCAAGTCGTCTGTAGGCTAGAAACGCGCTATGATTGTGTGTTGGCAGCATTTACTTAAACATAAATATCACTTATCTTACTGCTTCTATTAAAAATGCAACATGAGACACAAAGAATTCACATTTTTCTTGAGTTAGCTCACTAAAGTGATGGAAACCGGTCAATAGACTAATTGTCCTTGAGTACTTAATAGCCAGCCTTTGCCCTTAAGGACATTTAAAGCTGTGGAGTTTGCCACTGTCTGCAGATTTCCCAGCAGAGCCCCTCATTCAGAACACCCTTTTAACTCTGGAACACGTCCAGTTCTGGATTAAACTGTCAATAGGGTTTGCAGTTGGTGATTTAATGGATGAGTCTGCTTTTGCTGAGATGCAGGGTAGCTAAATGGATTTCTAAATAGCGCTGGTGGGTTTAATCTGGTTATTGTGTGTGACTATGGAATTCCAGCTGTAGTGCAAAGCTAAGATCTGGTCTATCCCAATCCCAAATGTATCTGCTGTTGCGCTACTGTAATTTTTTACCAGTTCAGTCACTGTTAATTGAAACTTGGAGGGTGCGGTTATAGTGGATTTACTTGTTAGTCAGCGCCACCTGCTGTTCAGATGCTAATTCACAGTTTAACTGATCTGTCAGTGCAGCTTAAATCATTTGTGCCAGCATTTCTAGTTAAAAATTATTATACAATATTTACATACCAAACATTATTTATTATTTGATGGTTTGTAATAATATTAATTGTAATTATTTAAAATGAGTATTTAAATATCTATTATTATATCATTAAAACTTATTAATTATATTACTATATAAAGTATATTAACTAACAAGGGTTATTGTATCCTCACAGCCATCCTGGGAATGTACACACTCATGAGCAACAAGCAGTATTATGATGCCCTGAACAGCACTGGCAAGATTGCCAACACAGAAGGCATCAACAGTATGTATACATACAGCACATTTAACACTGAACCACTTCATGTCAAATGAAAGTTTTATATAGCGAGTTTTTAATTTGTGTTGAATTTACTGAATGTTTTAGGTGTGGTGAAACCAGATGTGTATAAGATCTATCCCGAGGAACCTCCTAATGACACAGATGTGGAGGACACTCTCCGCTGCATCCAGAAGAACGACAACAGGCTGACAGAGGTCAACCTCAACAACATCCCGGTAAAGATGCTAGCTGTAATTATGATCACATTACAGACTAGACATAATGTTAATACTAGAAACAAATCGCCTTATTAAACTTTCTAGTTTTCTTGCAAGCGGTAATTACCGTAATTAATCATAAAAATGTATGCATTTTGGTGCATGAGCAGAGTGGGGTTGTAATGAATGTTTGTGTTGCTGTAGGACATTCCCATCCCAACCTTGAAAGCGATTTTTGAGGGTATGAAGCGTAACACAAATGTGTTTAGCCTCAGCATCGCTGGGACACGCAGTAATGACCCAGTGGCCTATGTAAGTCGTGAAGCCTGCGCATTGATTCATTCATTCATTTCATCTCATGTTTTTAGAAATACAAAATTATCAAATTTAAAAAAAATAAAAAATCTTATCCCTTGTAATGTTTAGTAAATCCTGTAAATAATAATAAAAATATGTTATAGATTCAAATCATGGAGCTTGTTTTTGTTTTTGATTAAGACAGTTGTACTGTTACAAAAGATTTCTACAATAATAAATGCTGATTTTTTTGAAAGAAATAACACTAAAAATAAAAATAAATAAATAAGCGGCACTGAATACTGCAGTAATGGCCGCTTAAAATTGATCTTTTCCATCACACTTTAAAATTAATGAAAATATTATTTATTTTTAATTCTAATAATATTTAGTACTTTTTTATTCTATTTTATAATGGATTCTTGGTTAGCATAAGTGACAGAAACATACAAAACTATCTTACCGACCTCAAACTTTTTGACTAATCTATAGTTATTTTTAATATTCTTCATAAAATAATTGTTTAACTCTGTATTTATTGTGAAAATGATGGAGAGCTGATTTCTCTGGCTGTGTTTCCGTGATTCAGGCTATAGCTGAGATGTTACAGTCCAACACCACCCTTCAGACCCTCAACATTGAGTCCAACTTCATTACTGCACAAGGCATGATGGCCATCATCAAGGCACTGCGAGAAAACTCCACTCTGACCGAGATTAAGATTGACAACCAAGTAAGAGACTAAAACACTCTTGCTAGAAACTGATGGTGCTTGCTTTAAAAATTAAATTGTTCCTGTGTGTTCTCACAGAGACAGAAACTGGGAGACTCAGTTGAGATGGAGATTGCAACCATGTTGGAGAACAACCCAAGCATCATAAAAATTGGTTATCATTTCACTCAGCAGGGCCCGCGTGCGAGAGCCGCAATAGCCATCACTAGAAACAATGATATCCGTGAGTGTCTTCTCCAACAACTATCGGAGCTTATGCTTGTCTGTCGCTGAAACAGGAAAAAAGTTCGTTGCTACATTGACCTTTCTATTTTTTTGTATTTATCCCACCCGCAGTTCGCCAGCAAAGAGTAAGATGAAAATAGAATGGAGATATCAAAGTTCTCAATGTGCGCTCTTGGAAATCATACAGATGCTTCAGTAACAGCCAAGACAACCCCTACAGATGACCCTGATGTGCTTTTACCATTCATCAGCGGCCATTGTGGATATCATTACTGCCAGCTTGACAAGACTTCATTGCTTTTTGTGGATTTCATCAAATCAAAAGCTCTGATCTAATAAAATTGATCTGCTCCTTAATACCTCAGCTTGCAAACTTGAAAAAGACACCAGTTGCTCAGTTCATTTTCTGGTAATATGGTGCTTCTGCAAAGGTTTTTTTGTAAATATTTGAAATAAAATATTACATTCTATATTGTCTAATCAGACTTCAAAGTTTCATGAAATTATAAAATACAATACCATAATTTAATACAGGTTTGTATCAAAACACAGGCATACTCTACCAAACTCATATTCTTATTCAGCAAGGATGCATTATACTGCATTAAAAAACACTTGGGATTTTTTAAATACTATAGTTTCAAAGCAGGTGTTCTCAGCACACTCACTGTACAAAACAGCTTCATTTTCATTTGTAGATCTGGGCTATTTAGATTAGATTTAGATGATGCGTTATTGAATTAGAATTATTAAATAGAAGACTGAGAGAAAATAATGACTCATGTCAAAGCTTTGCTGATGACCAAAACCCAGAAGCACAAAAGAAATGGAACTATTTAATATCCCAAGGCAGGGTGTCCTGCTCCCCCTCCACTAACCTATTTTTACACGCAAACCACCCAGTCATGAAACCCAGTCTCTTGGGTTTGAATTACATGCTCCAAATATACCACCTTCCTCCAGGAGACTTATGCTCCCCTTTTGAACAGAAGCTAACCGATGAAGATTTTTAAGTGTCACCTCTTAAATACCATTATTGCTGTTTTTAAAGACAAATAATATACATACACCTTTTTTTTTTTTTTTTACAGATGTATGACTTGAGGTTTTGATTTTGGCAGTGGTCTAAACTTTACAGGCCTACTTCAGAATTTTGAAAACGAATGGCATTTGGCAAAGGATCCACATAGCCGTTCCACATTCCGTTCTCCATTTGGAACAACATTCTGGTATTAAATGATAAAGATATTTGAGATTCAACACAATGAGGAGACAACCTTCTCACTTTATTTACCGTTTCAACAAATGGCAAGTACATACTGTAGTACTTATACAATCTGCAAACTCTTTTCTAGAAAGAATGTCTTTAAGTTTCAACCTTATTGTATGAAAAGTAGGTCACAGAGGCATGGACATAAAAGATGTCACATGAGAGTTGTGCCAATCGAGACAATATCTCAAATGCAGTTCTGTTTAAATGCATCCTGAAGCATTTTTGGCAGTTGCTAAACAGTATTGAGTCTGCTATGAAGATTCGCTGCTAGGAGGTAATTGATCCGGTTCTTCTTCATCCGAGTCAAACTCAACATTCTCATCTTTAACCCATTTACCACTTCTGTCCTGCAGCCACCCCGAACTGCAACAGACAAGTGAGAAAAATAGATTTAGAGGTAATCTATGAGAAACATTTATTTAATGATTTCTATGTGGGGAATTCTATCTCCGGATGAGATCGTTTAGTTTGAAATGAATAGTACACACCAAACCCTCAGGTCATCGAAGATGTAGATAAGTTTGTTTTCTTCACCAAAACCAAATTCAACATTACATCACTTGCTTACGAGTGAATCAACTGCAGTGAATTCATCAGAATGAGTGATTCTAAAGAAACAAATTCATCACTTTAGTATTTTCAATTAAAACTACTGCTTCTGGCCCCAATACGTGTGTATGACACATAATAACACATCCACCAGTGAAGAAGTCGAACAGTTTAAAACTGTTTTGTACTGTTCCTGCTTGTAAATGCAGCTTGATCTGTGCATTTCTCTCCCATTAAAGATGTCTTACTGAAGAATCTGTCCTTTACAAATGTGCAGCTTTCACTTATGCATTATTGTGATATTTTTATCACCTGTTTGGTCTCTTAATCTGACAGCACCCATTCACTTTTGTGAGGAAGTAATACTAATTTCTCCAAATCTCATCTACTTGGATGGCCTGAGAAGGCAAGTACATTTTCAGCAAATGTTCATTTTCTGGTGAACTATTCCTATAATAGTTCACAATAAATACACTGTACCAAACGATTAAGCTTAATGTAAGTACATAGTAGTTAAGGTCACTTAATATAAAGTGGGATTTTGAGTCACTGACTGTCATACCTTTTTAATTTGAGGTAGTGATCCATTTCTTTGCGTCTCTGCTCGGTTACAGGCTCACACACAGTGCTGGATCCCTTCTTCCTCTTCTTTGTGTCTTCTTTCCCTTGAGTGTGTCCCTGTTGTACTACAAATTACACAAGTTAATATAATGCATATGGAAAATGTAAAGAATATTAGGATAAAATTTTAACTAAATGAGTTGTACCTGTTGTACTACTTGTTGATATGTAGTCAGTATCAACTGTCCTAATGGGTGAATGTGTTGATGATTTAACATTGTTGATTTGATCTTTGCTGTCTTCTTGGCCACTTCCTGATAATTCCGATCGTTCACTTAATGAATGTAAAAACAGATAAAGCAAACATGCAAATAAGAACAATAAAAAAAATCAGACATATAGATGGTTCAGCTCATAGACATTACCTGGCCTTTCTGTGGCAGCTACTGTATGGAGCAGTTCGGAGTAGGGCATGATGGGTAATTTTACGTGTTTGACTCAAGAGAGGAGCTGAACTGGAGGGTTCCTGGGGACAAGCAACAATGTAATATTGTATTAAAAAGTATATGCTCTTATTATTTGTATGTACTGTGGATCTGTGATTTAAAATCAATTTGTAATATAAAATTAAAAAAAAAATTTAAATAAAGAAATATTACAATGGAAAAATATGTAAGAGATGTTATTATTATTTGAAAATGAAGAATAAATATTTTATGATATAAAATTAAGAGGCTAAATAAATTACAATTTAAAAAGAACTAGAAATTTGTGTAAAACTTTAACTTTCACTGTCATATAAATGATAATATGATATAACGATAAAATTGTTTCAGGGACCTTTGAATTTAAACTTGAGTTGAAAAAAAAAACGAATTCACTTACCTGTCGCTCATCTTCTGCCGTAACATAATCTTGATGTCGTCTTTTATCTATTTCATGTTTAAGTTGCTTCTTTTTGCCGTAGAACCATTTCATTCCTACAAATGAATAGACCAAAGAGGACTTAAAACCTGAATTCTGGTTTATAGAGAAGCTGAGTAGATGCCTAGGTCGAATCTCACCTTCAAGGTGTCGCTTTCCCTTCCTGTGCACCATGAGCATATCAACAGTGTCAAACACAGGACGATGAGAACACACAAGGCAGCTGTATCTACAGTTAAGGATAGTGACAGGGACAGTGAATAAAAATAGGTGAGATATTGACTTCTTTCTGCCATCCATTTTATGCCAACAAACAAACAAGAGTTAAATAATCACCTTCCGTTTTTCATCAGAGTAGCTTCATCATCTGGGATGAAGTTAGACAGAAGATCTGCAACGCGTCGTTTCTGGTAAGAGAACAAGAAACAGAAAAACAGTGAGGGACTCTTGCATGTGTACAAATAACACGTCTGTCTGTCTGCTTGCTGTTTTCATTATAACGTTACCTTCAGTATATTTAGCTGACTTTGATCATCACCCTCTCTTTTGAAAGACATGGCTGGCTACCTGCAATCTTGTTCTTTCGTGTATTGACGCAAACAATTACTTATTTCACTCTCAACGATAAGCACGCTTGCTAATATTCTTCCTGTTTTGGTCTCTGGAATTATGGGTAACGTTAGTGATGTCTGAATCATGAACGAATCGATTCTGACGAGCAGACTGGTCCAGTTAAAGCAAAACCACTCTTTATATCTTTCTTTTTTGTGATTTTTTGTTTTAAATAGGCTTTATTCGTGTTCAAGGCATGTAAAACCTCAGAAAACACATAATGACTTTTATAAGACTAATGTATACTTGATTCATTGTCCAAATGAATCGATTGGCTGAAATGAGTCGGACATGGATCTTACGTTAGCTTGACGCCATGGCAACAGAGGCTAAGCTAATCTGTTAAGAGCTCGGGACAAGTAAGTTTTACGACTGTCTGAGCTTAAAACGTAACAGCAACCGGTAATATTTTTGCATTATTTATGTGGTCGATACAGTATTTCATGCTTGAATTGTTCGTTTTTGGGGGCGCTAACGTAACGTTACTATTGTTTCATCGATCGACGAACAGTTTATAAGTTAAAAATTTTAAAACCTCAAGTTTGTCTGCGTAGGACCGACTTATTATTTCTCATAGTGTGATTTTTCTACGGGTTGAATTGCTTTAAAAAGTTTACAGTTAAGTTATATCGGTTAGTAATGTCGTTCGCGTTATAAATAAATCAATTTGTTTGTTTATTGTTAAAGACTTTATTTCTCCTGTTCATTTGACTCCTAACAGAAGCTGTTATGTTAAACGTTAGTCCTGCCGTCATGCGTTCAGCAGCCGCAGATGGTCAGCTGAAGTTCATCTCAAGTCATTATTAGATGATCGCTGGAGCTTAGGTCATGTCTGCGGATAACTCAGCGTCAATGGCCGGGACTCACGGCCTCCTGCGCGGCCAGCGAACCCGGTCCTACGGCAGCCTAGTGTCCTCTTCATTATCACCCATTAGACAAAGACGAATTGAGCATAAAGTCCAGCCCGGTGAGACCTTGCAAGGACTATCATTGAAATATGGCGTGTCTGTAAGTAAAGATAATGCATGCATTCGAGGAATTTGTCCTTTTAAACCTTTATTTGGAGATAATTGCTTAATTATAAACATAATATAAATTCAATTTCTTCTTCTGTTTTTACAGATGGAGCAAATAAAAAGGGCAAACAGACTGTACACAAATGATTCAATATTCTTAAAGGAGTCCCTCTACATCCCTGTGCTGACAGAGTCTGTGTCTTTCACAAATGGAGTGGAATTGACCAAGGACGAGACAAGTACAACACAAATACACACTGAGATTTCTAATGAGATCTCCAAAAGCCAAGCAGATTCTGTATGTGAAGCGACTGCTGATCTGTCACCAGTGGAATACCTGAAAAAGATAGACAGCTTGATCAGTCAGTCCAAACAAGCAGCTGTGAAGACCTGCCAGGCGGGAGAGAAACAGTAAGTTGTCAGAATTAAATTATGACTGCTGGCATTATTGTTAGGGTATAACAGAGTTCACTCATTGCGGCTGTTTTGTTTGCTGTCAGCTGAGTTGTTCAGCAAGTTTCAGTTCAGTGAAAGAACCATGAGTCATATGATTCGAGAGAGGTTACAATGAACATCAGCTGATTCTTTTAAATTGAAAAAAAAAAAATTGGTGTCGTGTTTAAAGAAGTCATACAAAGCCAATTTTCCACTAGCTAATATGATTCTTTAGAGTCTTAATCAAATGTTTTTAATGTAGTTTGTTTTATTTCCAAAAGACTATATATAAAAAACTTTTTTTACCCTGTCAAAAACAGCTCTTTTGACATCACTGTGTTCTGTGTACTTCCCCTTTAAATGTTCATGTGCTTCGCTGACCCTGCCCCTTTTTTCTTAAAGCACTCTTGGAGGATCTTTAGCCGTATTCATAGTGAAACTTGCTAATTATCACATTATTAGGAAAGACGATTTGCAAAGATTTATTTAAAAAAATTATACTCCATGCTTCTCTAGGTGAGGCTGGATCATGGATGATTCACGTGAAAATAAACGCATTTCAGTTGATCAAGGGCGTGTTTCCCATCAGAACCAAATGTAACGGTAATCCTCTGCGTCTTCAGTCACTCAGATGTCTGGGTTAAATGACTACTGTTATGTTCATTAATACATTCAACAACAAAACACCTCAATCTCTTAGGAGTCTTGCTTGTTTCAGCATCTCTGTCTGATGACCGCTCACTCAGGGTGGGTCTTAGGTATGACACCAGTTCAGTCTGTGTGACACGCGTCTGTCAATCAACTATTGTGGTAGTGGCCTCACACAGACACCGAAACCTCTGTGGCATTCTTACCATGGTGGTGGCATGTGTAGTTTTACCTGTGACTATCATTATGTAAGTGTATGATACTGTGGAAGACCAAAGGTTAATTTTAAAGGGGTCATGAACTGAGAGACCAAAATTTCTTTGATCCTTTGACTAATAAGTGGTCTTAGTACTATAAAAAAACATCCTATGAGTTTCAGAACTCAACACAAAAACCAAATGATAAAGATGGCTCTGAAGACAAGAAGACAATGCAGTGCCATGATGTGGAAAAAAAACGTCTTTGCTTTGCATTCCTTCTGCTCCCAATATTGGGAGAGAGGGGATGAACCTTATTTAAGAAAGATCCAGACCTCTTCATTGAGAATTTGTCATTTGTTCAATTCATTTTACTGCAGATTTATTTTCTAATAAGAAACATGGGATTTTCAAAAAGATCGAAACTAAATGACGTTGCTGTTCTGTATCTACAAGTTTCAGCACTAATGTTGCAACACTAAAGTGTAACATTTGTTATTACATGATTACTTTTGCTTTGTCTGTTATTATACGTTGTTTGATGTGGATTGAGTTATGCGCTTTTGACCTAAATCACAGCAGCGTCCTTCTATGATGCACATACACAACTCTTAGCCACTCCTACCTGTGGCCTTTTACTTCCAAGTCTACAATCAGCAAAACCTATTCAAAAGGACTGGAGCATTCTGATGAAGTAAATAAAGACAATTCACAACACTCTTAAAATTACATTTCTACCTGAGTGTCTATATTACCTCATAGGTTCTGGGATTAGAGTTCTTCCTCAGTAAGAATATTTATATTTTACCCCTTAAAATTAGAGTTTTTTTTATTTTACAGATGTTATTGGCTGTGTTAAAGTCCACTTGAAATCTAAGATGGACTATATTGTTATTATTTTTTTAGTTCGAATTGTTATTTTTGAGGTTAACATTTTATGCAAGCTGATCCACACACAAAAAAAATATTGTCTTTAGTAATCTTTAATTTCAAATCTGGAAATGCTCCTCCCTTTCTCTGTTGACATCAGTTTGACAGCTTGGGCATAAGCATGACATCCTTAACCATGCACTTCCAACTGTCTGTTAATTTCTGAATGAAATGCCTACTTTGGTACGTCCAATCAATTCGCAGTAGCAAAAACAAGCCAGACCCTCTATTTTCCTTATTCAGTATTCTGTTTCTCTCAGAGGTACGTCATAATACGGAAGTAAAATCACTCGCAAAAATCTGGTTCACACAGACCTTAATGGAAAAAAAGGACTAAATCTGCATCACAAATCTCTTACATTTTAGTCTCAAATATTATATACATGTGTGTCCACAACATTGAATCTGTCCCCTGGACTCCTCTGCTTTATAATTTTACTTTGGAGCAATCTATCAACAAAAATTGGTAATAGATCCAAAGAAAAGAAATAGCAAGTTATACATTGAATTAAATATGAGATTTTGAAGTAGAAAATCTTGCAAAGCAGACTTTAATAATTGGTTTATTCACAACTTTGAAACAATTATTTGTTAGCTTGAACAAACTTTCTTTGAAATATATTTGAACCTATAACAAATCAATTAGAAACGCCTATTTTCCTTCTTATAGCATAACTTGTCCAGTAATAAAATCACTAAAAACATTCCCTTTTGCATTTAAAGGTTTTCATCTCTGGAGCAACTCCATCACAGCAATCTGACGTCTGACAGAGCATCCTCCCAGCCGGCCGTTTTGGGAGCTGTTCCCATTACAATCACCAAACGGTCCAGGAATTTGAGGGATAGGGAGGATGAGATGTTCCAACTCTGATGTAGGCATTTATTAGAACTCTGACTGTTTTCTGTGTTATTTGTACAAGTTGATTGTTCTAGGGGGCTCCTTCATTTGGTTTCTTGCCTTTTATAATGTGGAGATTGCTGAAGTAGTTTGCAATAGTTCTTTCATGAAACTACTTCCAGGTTTAGACACGTATAAGTGTGTTAAAGCACTGTAGCTTTATGCCTAAAAGTAATGTGAACAGTTTCATAAGAGTGTAACCAAAGTAATGACAGACTTTTTTTTGGCGTGTGAAATAGATGACTGCATTTAAACAGAATAACTATTTAGGAAACAAAATTATGCAATTGCTAGTTAATATTGATTTTAATACTACCTCACAAATACTTGATAGAAATACTTTTATAGTTTTAGAAAACTGAAAAGTATATGCTTTGAGAATGTGCCACTGGACAACGTTCAGATCAGAGACTAGTCAAACTTGTAAACGTGATGCATGGTTTTGCACTATAGTCACTTGATTTGCTTGGTGTTTTTCTGTTGGGTTTACATTGTGTTAAAGTTTCGAATGACCTTTGTGCTTACTAAACGTGATAAAGACTTCGATAAAGAAGTCTCGTTTCCTGGACTGGTTCATGTTGTGCATCAGTGATATGAATGCAGTGATACAAAATGCACAAATTAAACGCAATAAATAGACACACATCTTGGTCTTTTAACTTTGAAACCTTGAGTGATACTCATTGGGAAACTATTAAACTATTGTAACTAATCGTGTTAGTATTGTGTTTAGCACAATTTATATGCCAAAAATCATTAGGATATTAAGTAAAGATCATGTTTCATGAAGATGTTTTGTACAATTTTTACTGTAAGTATATCCAAACTTAATTTTTGATTAGTTATATGCATTGCGAAGATCTTTATGGACAACTTTAAAGCAGCTTTCTTAGTGGGTTTTTGCACCCTCACACTTTCAAATAATTGTATCTCAGCCAAATCTGTTACAATCCTAACAAACCATACTGTATATCAGTGCAAAGCTTATTTATTCCCCCTTATGACTGGTTGTGTGGTCCAGGGTTAAATATATTTCTTTAGTCATGTATTTCTAAGTTGGAAAGCGTGAACTGCATGTTCACACAAAGCATTAGGGTGTGAGTTACCAAATATACAAGTTCTCCAGATGACAAATACAATCATTTGCTTTTGTAAGCTGTTTCTTGTTGTAACATTTTATGTTTAGAAAGATTTTGTATTTATGTTAGATAAGCCCACTGCAAATAAATGGCACAGTGCAATTGTGTTATATCACAAATTAAAAATAAATGTTTTCTGTTTAAAGATGTAATTAATTCTTGTAATGAAAAAGCTGAATTTTTAGCAGTTTTCAACGTCGCATGATTTTTTTCAGAAATCATTATATGCTGATTTAGTGCTTGAGTAACGTTTCAATGTAGAAAACGTTATATATTACAGAAACTGATACAATTTTCAGGACTTTAAACACAAAGGGCAACAGAACAGCGTTTATTTGAAATATAAATCCTTAAAAATATTATTTTTTGTCACAGATCAGTTGAACATGCCTTTGCTGATCTCAAACTTTTGTACATTAGTGTGTTGCAACACTAAGCAAATTACATAAGGGATGTATGTAAGGAAATATTTATTTAGTGGTTGTTCCCTTTCAGAACAGCAGATCCCCTTGGGGCTGTTCAAGTCAAAATATAGTTGTTGACTCTGTAGTGCCAAGCTCGGATTTGTATCATAGCCATAACCACAGGGTAACACTAGATGGCGGTGTAAATAGAATTAGTAATGTGATTGTGTAATTCTGGTTCTTGTTATTTTGTTATCCTGGGCGCTAAATAATCAGCTCAGAAATGTTAACAGTTTTGAACAATACAATGTGCTCTAATTTATAGCAGAGTAGCTGAACCCCAGAGGTTTAAACATCGTTATTCAAAAAAATGTAGTCTAGAAAACTGCTATCCAACCCAGCTGGAGTCCCAGAGCTTTAAAAAATTGTTCAGATGATACTTTAATATTTGTTCTGAGCTCGCTCAGGGAGTGACCGTGGCTGTGTTAACAATATCAGGACACTGATTGATCAGCCCAGCAATACTATTTCAGAAGTTGAATTGCCTTTGGTCAGTCACTTTCTGCCTCTTTGTTTGCATTGTATGCAGTCTGAGACAACGGGTGGTCCCCCTGCCAGTCCTGTAAATGTCTTTCAGTGCTTTGTCGTCCTCATAACGTCCCGGCCTCCAGCATTTTGTTAAGCCCATTGCAGATTTTGGTGAGGTGGGGTTTGAGAGGCCCGGATGGGTTGTAAAGCTGGGTGAGGAGGTCAGGGTCAGCATAATGGTTGAAGACGTGGTTGATGCGTCCGTGGGATTTTGGTGTGAGGTGAGTGTTGACGAGCTTCAGGAGCATGTCCCTACTTTCTGTCAGGATCTCTGACATGACCGCTTTGTCAAATGTGAAATCCACCTGTAAAGGGAAAAAAGAGATTTTTGTTGGGATGAATTACCTGGTTACAAATAAATGTTTAGAACCACACACAGTATAAAATAATAAGTTGACAAATAATAGATTGTGATATTGTAAAGGGTTAAGGCATTTCAAAGTGCCAAAGAAATACTTGATTACTTAGATAACATTAACAATTAAATTATAATAAATAATTACATTTATATTAATAAAACAAATATAAGAAATGTTTTAAATATTGTAACTAAAAATGGCAAAAAAAAGTTTTGTGAAAAAAAAGCAATTTTTTATTGTATTTATTTATTTTTATTTTATGGATTTTTTTACTGTGCCAAAGACGTTGCTGAATTTTTTTTATTTATTATGTATTCATTTTTATTTTATTAATTTACTTTTCCAGATGTTAACAATATACCATTAGAGGTCTGGTCACTATCTATTTTTGTTTTAATAATAAAATATTAACTATTTTTCCACTATCAATTTTTCAGTATTACAAAAATCCCCAAAGTTCAAAATTTATAAATCAACCTTATTTCCATTGCATGAATCCTAGAGCATAAATTCAGAAAATACTGCTTAAGTGTACCTCGTGGAAGCTGATGACTGTCATGGCTCCCTGGCGCAATTTCTTTAGGAAGGTCTGGGCCAGCTTGAGCTCTTCCTCATTAAATCGATTGTGCTTATAAAGCACAGCTATCTTCACCACCACCTTAATAAGGTTCTTCACCACTTTCTGGGCCTCTGAACGGTTCCCAGTGTACTCCTTTGACACACGGTAAAGCTCATCTAGAATCTCGCTGCTGGTATCATCGATGAACATCTGCACCACAGACTTGTTTGCCATTTGGCTCAGGATCTTTTTCTGGGCCTTGAGAGCCATGTCCTTGGAGCTGAATGCCTCCATGTCTTAAAGAAAGAGACATGAGGAGAGAGATTAATAATAATTTAAGATGTTACTGTAACCCCTCAGTATCTTTTAACCAGGATATATAATATATATAGATATATAATAGATATAACCAGGATATATATTATATAAATATGTAACTATATGAAATAATTAGATGTTTTAATAACTAGCATTACAAAGAAATAATAATATATTTTTATATAAAGTAACACACTTTTCATTAGCAAAATCTTAAACAAAAAGTACGGATTTATTCATGAAAGTCTTAAAATTTGTCATTTAAAACGGCATATGATTAATCACATGGCTTTGTTTATGAAATTTTCTTATGACTAACTGTGCATTTCCCCCTGTATTTTATTTCTGGTTATGTATTGTTAAGGCTGTCAGTGCTAAGAGAACTCCCACCATGGGGAAGTCCCCTTACAGTCTGTCTTACTGTGTTGTTCATCAGGGGAAAGCTCATGCCATTTAGGACTTCATCATTGCCCACACATTTCATAAACAACACTAATTGTTCTCAAGATGATGTGTCATCATACCCAGTGCTGCTCAGTGACATCCAAACATCTGTGATCACTGTGTCTATATAACATTCGACATTTTATCAGGTTTAAAGGAATAGTTCACCAAAAAATAGAAATTAAATAATTCAAAAGTTTCCTTAAAAAAATGTATTTATATATATATATTTCCCCCCTTTTTTCTCTTGATTCAAACAAGACGACTTCTTCACTGGAGAAACTGATTTTAGCCAGAAGCAGTGTTAAAGTGTCTTAATGATTAATTAGTTTTTTATAAACGCAGAGCTTTTTTGCTGTACAACATCTAGATTCATTGAAGAGCAAGTGATATAATGCTACATGTCCTCAAACCTGTTTTGTTAAAGAAACAAACTCTACAACTTTAATAACCTGAGGATGAGTAAATCAGGTAATCTTTGTGTGAACTATTCTTTAGTGTGTGTGTAGTATAATAAAATTCAGTAATATTAGTTGAACTATCATTTGCACACACATTCTTCTGCATTTACTCTCTGATGTCCAGCCCAGCATAGTTTAGCATTGCTTCACAGATGGTATAGTCAGGAAAACGTGCAAAGACTTGTATGAGAGACAGACTCATTGCATAGTACTCACAAGTTCCTGCATGTATCTGAAGACTCTATCATGAGACAGGCATCTGCTTAGAAATTTCTTCAGTATATTTTTGCCATTTTAGAGATCTTGCATATTACCTACTTTCGATGTTCTTCTCGTTGGTGATGGTGTTTTCGTGCAATTAGAAAGTTCTGTACTACATTACAGATTGTGTACTCATTTGTACAGTGATTCTGTAACAAATGCAATGACTACAAAGTGCATTAATGTGAAAATGACCAGCGCTGTGTTCTTTTAAATTAATCAAGACATGTCAAAAGTGATGTCATACCTCAGTGCCGCCATCAGCTGTGTTTTGCTTTTGAATCCAATTCTGTTTATGGTGAACCAACCTGATTAAATTTTAATGCAGTTAGAGTTTCATTTCCTAATGAACTCTATTTAATTAGAAGCACTGAGTGCATTAGAACAGTCATTACTTTACGTTCTGTGACATGGAACATCAAAACAACTATATAAATACTCATTTGAACAAATCAGCATGTTGTACACTTCATTTGAACTATGAAAGCAACATAATCCTACGCTTTAACACTCACTACTTCTCATTTACTCTAATTCATCTAATTAAGGCAAAACCGATCTGATAATGTTTCCCTATGCGGCTTTGTAGATGCAACTTAATTCTACAATTCTTTTTACAATTCTGTTCTTAAACATCTGATGAGATCAAGCTTATACTAGACTTGATAACTCATTTTTTAAAAGGTTTTCTTTCCAGTTTTCTGCGGTATCTCAATACATATTCAAATATGATATAATATTATTTATTTGTTTTTTCTTAAATAAGAAACCACATGTGAGTCAGTCAAGTGTGTTAAGTGTAATTTGAGTTGATATGATCCATTTTATTTAATAAAAAAAAATAATAATTATAATAATGGTAAAAGTTAATATATATATATTTTCAAAAATGTTATGTTTATTTTTTTAAACCCATTTTTAATAAAATATAAATGCATACTTTTAATGAATATTAATTAAATAAATTCTTTACATTTTTAATTATTAAGATGATAAATTAAATTAATTTAAGACAAATTGTGGTGTTCATGGATTTTTTTAAGGCTCATGCATAACTGAGAAGACGAGATATAAGCAACATTACCTCAGTCTGATTATGACTACTTTTAGTTTTAGAACATCTAAGGTAATCTAAGGTCAAGCAAATGTATTAATTTTATACGTCCACTTCATTCTAAAATGGCCCTGTGTCCACTCCCCTGATTGAAAGGTTTGTCACAGACAAGGTAAATGCTTAGCATTCCTCAGATGACTTCAGCGCAGAGCCTGAGGCTCTCTGCGTGTGTGTGTTCACATGTATAAAGCCCATGGGATTTACAGGATGTGAGAAATCATGTTGTTCCTCCATCCTAAAGACCACAGTAGTCATCCTGTCATCACAAAGCACGCAGCAACTCACAGCACAAGCCCGAGTGACAGCTCAGAAGAGACAGGTCAAAACCTGCATCTGAGTTGCACAGGATTTGGCAGGCCACTGTTTGGGAGTTTTTATTCAGAAGGGTCAAACGTGACCTTTGCGATAAACATATAAAACGTGGCTGCGGAAAGTACTGGTTTGAAGTGTGTGAGTGGGAGCAGTTTGTTTCTGAATGGCTCTAGGGTATATTAAAGTGATAGACGAAGATAAAGACAGCCCTGTTTAAAAAAAAAAACTCCAGCTTTTTTTTTTAGGCTATTTCAGATACTCTCTCAGATACAATCTAAGACTGCCATGTATTTGCAAATTAAAGAAATCTCACTTGTTGACTAAGGTAGACTAGCTGGTTAAGCTAGTTAAGAAGCCTGACAGGACAGTAGAAACCAAAGGCCAGCATCCAAAACATACTGGTCTTTTTAACCTGGTATTCTCTAATGACAAGTTTTCAGTCGTCATTATTTAAAGAAAATCATTAAAGAATCATGCATTAATGTGTCCACCCAAATCATTCCTACGCCCATCTACAAAGACGTACGTGTAAAAACGTGCGTTTGGTATCAATGTGCCATGTGTTTCCTTTTCAGTATCTCCCCACAGCACCTGAAGAGCGAGATTTAAGTGTGATGATGTAACGTATTGTGCAAAATTACCCAATACCGTCTGTTTTTCCCTTCACTGTTTATTTACTGACATTTTGCATCTTGGTAAAGTTAGCACTCATTTTCATGTGTGCGACTCTTTCTCTCAGCCCGAGTTGTTTTTTAATATCTGATCACAGAGGAAGTGAAACTCTATGGTGTTTGCCATAGTTTTTACTCCAAATTTTCAGTTAAACCCACAACAGCTAAATTCTCCCGACACGCACTGCTACAAGAAAGCTCACAACCTATTCATAGCCTGGGTTCACAGAGGTTAGGACCCTGAATATGACCCTTTATTTCAGTATAAGGTAAAGATTACTGGCTTATGTAGGAAGACTAGATGTGGTTTTGTTTATAAAAGGTCCACCGGATGGAACATCAGCTATCCCAGTGTGTTTTAGATGTTTAACATGGGAGTGGTTGTACAGAAAAACAAGTTTCCACTTGACATTATTGACTACAAAGCTCCAGATTTCCTTAGCACAAACTTTTAACCAAAACAGAAGTAGAAAATGAAAGTTGTTCTTGCTGATAAAACAGACATCTGACATATTTTTGTCTATTAACAACACCTGCATGGGTTGCTAAGTGTTTAATTTACTAAAGTAACTTCATCTCATGTGTACATGATCACAGCGCTCTCCGAGATGATGGAGGAGAGGGCAGAGGTCAAGACCAAGACAGACTCACCTGGCTTTTCTCACGTTTGCTCTCCCTCTTCTGTTCAAACGCTCTGTCCTTCCTCTGCGCTCAGATCAGGTGGATGAAATCCAGTGTGCGAGTGATGAAATAATCTCCTCAGACAGGTGAAATCAAAGACAACTCCGCTACAAACTCTGTCTTGTGCTCACACCACTGTAACAAGATAATTTGACTTGTACTTCCTTGAGGAACTAAATGTATAAGACACACCCCTGAGTGTGCGTTCTCTCTCTCTCTCTCTCTCTCTCTCTCTCTCACTATCTCTCTCTCTCCGCCCTGTCAGTGTGTTAGCTGCTGACATGGTGTGTCTGCTTGCCCTAACAAGTGCAACCCTTGTAAAGAATTTAGCAGTAATCCTGGATGCGGCCCAGTGAATGGGGAGGTTTTAGTCTCTTTGTGATCTGGTATGCAGCCCCTATCATCACTGACACTGCTAATGTTTCTCACTTGTGTTCCTCGTTTAACAAATTCATTAATGGGCCAAACTGCAATAGTTCTGAAATAATTTTCTGGTCTGGAACTGTACCGACACGCAAACAAAAAAAACTCTGAAAATGCCACACAACCAGTCAGATTTAAGGACTGGATACTACACACACACACACACACATATTGTTGCTGTCAAATGATTAATCCAAAATAAGTTTTTGTTTATATAATATATGTGTGTATACTGTGTATATGTATCATATATAGAAATTCTATTACTTTGATGACAGCGGAAATAAAACAATAGATAGAACTGCGACTGTATGCAAGTGTTGTGGAACACGCATCCAATTCAGTTTATTAATGATTAGATGATATAACTTTTTAATACTGTATCCTAAATTGTGGATAATTAAGCTATATATCATATGCTGAAGTACATTTCTGTAGTGTTAAAGATTAAAAGAAAAAATAACAAGAACCATACTGAACCGAAAACCGTGACCCTAAAACCGCAATACGAACCAAACCGTGGGTTTTGTGAACCGTGCCACCTCTAATAGAAATACACACACACGCAGTAAATATTATAATAGTAAATATCTACATATATGTATTTTTTTTAGATTTGTTTAAATGAATATAAATATGTGTGTGTGCTGTTTATCATGTATTTATAAATACACACGCATACAGTATATATTTAGAAAATATTTACACATTTACATGTGTATATTTATATTCATATAATGCATATTATATACAAATATATTTCAAATATAAATATATATCTATAAATAATACTCCTGCATGTGTGTGGATTTACATATGAGTACACATATTATGTAAACAACATTTATTTTGTATGCAATTAATCTTCTGGCCACACAAATATATATATATAGTGTTTGTGTGTGTGTGTTTGTGAATGATCTGTGATCGAAATGATCTGTGTGTTCTCTATTAGACAGTTTTGTTGTTGTTGCTGCTGCTTCTGCTTTCTGATCAGTGTTTTCATCTTTTCCTGCCTACAAAGACATGAGCTTAACTGAATAATATAATCACTTTGCATGGCTAGGACAGTTTTTTGTTTACCCATCAAAACCATACAGACATTTCATTGCTTTTATGCAAATGGGATAGCTGAATTGCTTCGCTTACAGCTGCATAGTTCACAGATTTTTGTTTGTCATTTATGTGTCAGCTGCTTATTTCTATTTTGAGTGAGTTAAAAAATATTTTTCATATCAGTGCCGTCGTCATTTATTTATTTATTTTAATGGTTTGACAGTTATTTTAACAAAGGAAAATGCACCCTAAAATGTTACATTTTAAAGTTTTTGGATCATCGCTTTTGTCTTGTTCACTTGATGTTTTTTTTTCTCTTAATAGTTTTTTTAGAAGATTGTCTTCCTAGAATTCACTGGTGATGCATGTATCTTAATATATTGCTTGTAGACAAATTAAAACTGTAAAAAATGTATAATAAAGTTAACTTCTAAAAGGCCACAAGGCTATATGCTCTTAATGAAGAAAACATCCTTGTACACAAACTGAACATATTATATTATTAGGCAGCAAATTATGTTATATATATATATTACATTTATTTCTAGTTGCCTAACCTCCAAACATTATGCAAATACAACCAAAGAAGTGAAGTTTTGTTATTGGTGAAAAGCTGGGTGATAACAGCGCTTTATTTGCCTATGTCTTTTGTAAACTTCATTGTTTAGTCACTAATATTAGAAATTGCTGTACAAAGAACTGATCCTGTGCAATAGAAGTCACCTCAGGGCTAATGTCTGTGCATTAGTAATGTCTATACTAAAAAAACCTGCTTATCTGTCTGCTATCTGAATGGAAACCATCTGGACTTAAGCCCTAATGCATAAAGACTACAAAAGGAATCGATGCATAAGGCTTGATTTGTGAAAGCCATCCATTACCTTGACTGAAATATCAAGTTACGGTAGTTTTCTCCTCTATTTGTATAAGATTGAAATTGAAAACATGACATTTGTGTTTTTCTGCAAAGCTAAGTGCATTCAGGCAAAGTAAGAATTAAGCTTGTCTCCAAGACAACAGACAGGAAGTGTCGCTTAAGTGGTTTCCTGATGGCTTCCCCTTTATCGCTAAATGATATCTGACATGTTGTGTGCAAGTGTGTAATGTGCTCCAGAGATAAAGCAATGAATATCCAGTTAGCTACAGTTTAACGAATTTAATGTATTTTGGGATATTTGTGATAATGTAAATGTCATGACTGTCTTAATCTAGTAAATAATAAATTAAATAAAGACCCACATTCCCAGATTTCTGTTACATGTTCTTATCATTTGAGTTCTTCCTTTTCTTGGTCTCTGAGCAGAGTTTAAAGTAATAGGCTATTTGCACATTTTATTTGTGGCTGAAGAGACAGAAATAGTTGAAGTGGTAAGTATGTCATGCTAGTGTTTGTTTCCTGGTTTATCTTGTATATCAGTGTGTTTACATGCATGTGAGTAGGCCTGTCTAAATGTAGGTGTATGTGTTTACATGTTTTATTCAGGTCACTTGGTTTTATCTGATGTGTTCGCTCCTACTTAAGCAAAGTATGTGTTTCAAAGCAATATTACATTGCTCATCAAAAAATAAAACCAAACGTAAGCTGTAAACAATCACATTTAACATAGAGGTACAATAAACTCTTGTTGTCACAGCAATTGAATGAATACAGATATTTAGCACATATCATAGTGACCATCTAAAAAGTTAAACATAAATGCTGTTACTGTACATGCTAATATACTGAAAACAGATTGCTTTGTGTTGATAATTAATAAAAAAAATATTAATAAAATAATTAATTAAATATTATAATTAATAAAAACATTAATTAATTCTATAATTAATAAAAAATGTTTCTCTTTAAAGAGGAAATGCTATATAGCATCCGAACTGTGCTTTATTTTTGATGCCCAGGCTTCGGACATCCTCTTTTATTGTGATTCATATAATTTAGTTACCTGTGTTTTATACTAAACGTCTGCATTTAAAAACATGAAATTGTGCTTGTTTTCATTCATTCGCATTTATTCACCTAGAATTTGCTGCCACAGATTCAGTTTTCTGACCATTCTAGAACTGATCTATCTGTAATATCATAAATACAATTTTCTCAATCTCTCCTGGCTGTTCACAGCAGATTGCAGGCTGTGCTTCGCATGCTGGGGTTAGCCGGTAATCGCGAATACTGGCTTCTGAAACTGTGTTTTTTGTTGTTTAGCTCTGGAGCTGCATTCTCTTGGCTGCCAGCAGGAGGAGTGCTTTCCTGCGCATTACCAGAAGCGTTCTCTGCCTTCCCTCCTTTGTTATTCTTTGTTTTTTTAACCTTTTCTTTGTCCTGGGAATCATTGGGGAATGTGTTTGGGTCTGTAGCGCCCTCTAGTGCTGGCAGGGTGTCAGGGGGCAGGTCAGGGGGAGTGGGTTTACCCTCAGCCTGCTCCTCATTGGGGGTGTTCATGTTTGATGGGGAATGTTTGCTGTTGGTGCAAGTGGAACTAAAGGAAAAAAGACATTGAAAAAAACGTATTGGAGTGAATGGTGCATGCTCAAATGATTGGCAGGTAAGTCATATTATGTTCAGAATGATTCTTTCTAAGCTGATGAGAATATTAAATGAGCATTTTATGTTAGGCTATCATATATTAAATGCTTGCTAAGAAGACCAGCTGCCTGCATATGTTGTGTTTTGTGTTTGTTGGGATGTCAATTATTATGCTTGTCAACCAGTTTTACCAGTTAAGTTTTGTTCACTAGTTAAAATTTGGACCATTTAATCAGAATTGAGCCTATGGTGTTGCGTTTTGAGTTGAGTTTTTCCAAACTCACCCATTTGAGCTTCTGTCTTCTGAGTCTTTCTGCTCATTGCTGTATCTGAGCTCTGCTGGAGTCTTAAATGAGAGATCTTTCTTTCCCTTCAGCCAGTACGTCTTCATATAACCTTTACCCTTAATCAAGAGAGATTAGAGTTGATTTCACACTAATTTAAGATGTTGTTTGCTTGCAGTATGAGTCATACAAAGTAGGTTTTTTTTCATAGAGAAATGAGTTCTTCTGAAAATATGCTTAAAATCATATACACCCACATGAAATGAAGCAATTTTAATAGGAAATAGAAATGAAATGTATTATTTTATATATAATGGATTAGAAATTTACACTACTGAGTGCACTTTTTTGGGCAAGTATTTGATTTACATTAAAGACTTATTAAAATTAATTAATGTTTTAAAGAATTGAATGCTTTTATTCAGCAAGGATGCATTAAACTGATCAAATATGACAGTGAGCATTTTTGTAAAAAAAAAAAAAAAACTTTTAGATAAATGGTATTCTTTTAACAGTTCTACTAAAAAAAAAAGCCTGAAACAAATATAACAATGTGACAAACTTTTAAATGGTGTACATAGTAACATTTTTATTGTGCATAAGGTTGTTGATATTGGCAGTGAAGATGACGAGGTTGATTATGTATTTTCATACCTTAACAAAAATCTTTCCTCGTTCCTCGATGATGTAGGGTTCATGCTCCAGATGGTCTTTGGTGGTCTGACTGATGTGGATTTGCATGCCCTAGCCACACAGAAAGAGAAAGATTATAATTAGCTTTTTAATTAACTGCATTTTCTTTAAAATGAATTAAAAATGACTCATGAATATTTTCTATTGCATAATGAGACAGTTTTGTTAAGTTATTAGAGTCTGTTCATTTTTCTCTGTACAGCATTAGAAAGTGGCTCACCACACCATTTGACTCCATCCGAGAAGCCGTGTTTACCGTGTCTCCAAACAGACAATACCTGGGCATTTTCAGACCCACCACACCTGCGACCACCATTCCAGAGTGAATGCCTGTGTGAGGACCACCGCAAAATTGTTTAAAAAGTCTAAATCATTTTCTCACATTATGTGGCATGTAGAGAAAAGATCAGATGAAAGGGATGCAGAAGTGGTTTCGTTATGTGATGCTGTGTGAACGCAGATGTACCCACCGACACGGATCTGGATGTTGTCGCCAGTGGAGGGGTCTTTTAGGTGGTCGATTGAGCTCAGCATGTCTAGAGCCATGTCACAGATGTGGTGGGCATGGAATGTGGTCTTATTGGGAACACCTGCCACAACCATGTAGGCATCCCTAATGGTCTCTACCTGAGGGAAAAAAAGCATTTGTTTCGTGCTATTTCACTCAATTTAGAAGACTAGAAAATAAGAATGCATTGATATAAAAATTCTAAACAGATATTTTATGGTTTTATATCGAAAATGCAACCAAAGTATGCATCCAAAATAATTTTTAATGTCATGTTCGATATTAAAAATGTATTTGTAAGACATTTTAAACGTATTACGAATGAATAATAATTTTTTAATGTGCTAAATATTACATACACTACTGTTCAAAAGTTTAGTGGGATCTGTAAGGTATTTAAATTAATTTAATAATTATATAATGATATTAAATTCATTATTTTATTTCAGTTAGGACATATTAGGTTGATCAAAAGTGACAAATATACAAGTATTTATTTCAAATAAATGCAGTTTTTAACATTTTATCTTTAAATTTTTAAAAAAGAAAAATACAATAATGTTGTATTTACTATAGTATTATTTTAGTATTTACTAAAATAAATGTATTACTGTTTTATTGCATTTTTTATTAACTAAATGCATCCTTATGGAGCGTCTTAAAAAAATAATCTTACCAACTTTTGACAAGTCATGTATACATTGATATGTAAGCATTAAAAATCTCTAAAATAGGCAGATAATGGACATGGTACTGATACACTGTGCCTCAACTGTAAAGAAAAAGCACTGTCTTGAAGGTCAAAGAACATGCATGAGAATCTATTCTCTTGTGTCATGTGTTTTTTTTTTTTTTTGAGTTATGCATGTTACCTTGTAAACATTGTGCTTTTCGCTGAGTGTGTCAAAAACAATGTAGATCTCATTTAGCATGTCCACCACCTGCATGGGGGTGATGTGGATACAGATCTCATTAAACTTCACCACATCGCTGAACAGGATGGTCACATCTGGGAACACCTGGAGGGAGATAACAGATCAAGAACGCCACTTAAAAACAGCAGGACAGCACTAGAGGGAAAAAAAAGATGGCTTTTCATCATAGTTCATTATCTCTCTTAAGATCTTGATATAACCAAAATCCCAATTCTTAGACAATACTAAGAGAAATTCATATAAATTGTGTGCTTTATTGTGCCAGCAGTGTGTGTACCTGACATGTCTCCAGTGCTGTGATACCCTTGCGCAGTCGGTCTGCCACTGCTTTGGGGATCATGGCATACAGCAGGGAGTCTCCTCTCTTCTTCTCCTCATCCAGCTTTTTAATGATCTCCTGCAGCTGTGCATACTTCTGCTGCTCCTGTAGGTGGCACAGTAAGAGTTCGGCCTGTCATTTGCATGTTATTTCTGGATGCATAGCCACAGCCAGACACTCTCAGCTTATTAAACGACTTAATAGACTTGAGTCAGTCGGTGCCAGAAATTCTGCTACATAACTCCTTTTATATGGACTGAAATAAAATGTGTCTTTTTAAGGATGGTGGTGGATTACGGTATTTGTAAGTCTAGATTTTGAACTCAGCGGATCCAGTGCTGCAATCATACCTGGTCAAGTGCCAGTTGCAGCTCGGCTGATTGCTGTGTTCCTGCCAGGATGAGCTCTCTGCTGGAGTCGTGCAGGTTTAAATCATTGACGTAAACACCCATTTTTATCATGTCTTCCACTGTCTCGATACTGCACAAAAGAGAATACGGCATAAAACAGAAGTTTTAGTTATAATCTTATAGCCTTTTTGTGGTAAACTGTATATAGAGACAGTCTGACAATCGTAGATGCATAATTAGATGTGTTAATATAGACTAGTAGTTTTCAAATGGTGAGTAACAGGTCTGTTCTGATTGGCTCATGGACAGTAGGGAAAAAATATGCTAATACAAAGGATAAAAAAACTAACTAACCATGTAAATGTTTATAGTTAAGAAATGAAATGAGCTTAGTAGTTTTAAAGGGAGGACAAAATAGATAATTTTTTGTTGAAATGTGTTTATTTTAAGCATATGTATTTGTTTGTCTTTGTGTACTGAACAGTTGTGCTGCAGTATTGGATTATGTCCAATGTAAAATATGGATCATTAAGCAAAACCAGGGAGGTTAGAGAGAGACAGAGAGAGAGAGAGAGAGACAGTGGAAAATGACATTTTGGGGGATAAGGAAATTTTAATATTGTAAGTTGATCTCGGGATTAAACTAAAATGGTTTGAGTGCAGGATATGGTCCCTTTGAAATGACTTGATTGTCAGGTTTATGTGGCAATAACTACTGTTTTCCATTAGCTCAATGTTGTAAATGTGTGAGATGATGAGGGCTTACATGGGAGTTCCTAGAAAGATGAGGGAGTCCCATTGAGGGACATACTTCATCTGGCCCTTAAGGTGGAGAGGCTTTTTAGGGGGCTCCCGCATGTCTTCAAATATGGTTTCACTGCACTTGCCTACACGAGAGAGGATGTTTCATTTTTCACTGCATAGACAGAAGATTTGCATATATATGGATGATTTAGAGACACTTTCTGAGTCAATTTTAGCTCCCAAAACACGGAATAATGATTGTAATTTTATTGATTCGATAAAATTCCTAGTTGTTTTTATGCCAGTGGAGCTCATTTAGAGCATCACTTTACTGTAATGTGTCTAACCGGTGACAGTCTGAAAAGCTAGCAGCTCGATGTCCTCTCCTCCAGAATTAGCCGAGCTGTTGTACTGAGTCAGAGCGCTGCTGTATTCCTGATCCGTCCCCTTCATTTCTTCCATCGCTTTGTTATCTGAGAGAATAGCAGAGGTATAGTGACAGCGGTCAGCATGAGGTGTTTTATGATTTAATCTGTGTGGAGTCAGGTTGTATGAGTGTGAATTGACTCATATCTAAATTCTGACATTTGAGGTTAATATTGGTCAGTGTGGTTTTAGCCGTCATTAGGCCCATGTGGAAATTGATCGCAGAAACCTCAGCAAAATTCCACAGAATTAAAAAAATAAACATAAAATTTTAAAACATTATTAAAATAAATATTATAATATTAAAAATAATATTTAAATATAAATAATTATATATTAAAAAATGTATTCCTGCAATGGCACAGCAGAATTTTCAGCAGCCAGTTTTCAGGGTCACATGATCCTTTAGAAATCATTTGAATGTGGTGATTTGTTCCTCAAGAAACTTTACTTATCAATGGTAAAACAGTTGTGCTGCTTAATATTTTTGTGGAAATTGATACATTTTAATGATTTTTGTAATGAATAGAAAGTATAGCATTTCAAATTTGTTAAAAAATATATTTATTGTTGCATTGTTGAATGATTCTATGCTAACTGAAATAATTTTTTCACTTTATTTAAAATTTTTAGTGTATTTTTTAATTATTTGAATTGAAAACTTACAAACAGCACACAAAGGAATAAAAAAAATCACTGACTCTGTGTAGTAGAGCTCTTCACAGAGGACCCGAGACTTGTGCGGGTTCGGGGCTATATTTTTAATGGTAATGGAAATCTATTACTTCGGGTCCCGTGTCTGTTTAACAATGTGTGTAATACCTGAGTCTATCGGAAAATATGGGATTATTTTTGTGCCATTAAGAATGAATGTAACTTTATAAAACTGAACGTAACTTTCCAAGAAACTATCAAAAATATGCCACTGCAAAAGCAGAAAAACACAATGAAAACGAAAAAACATACTCAGTCGCACGAATTTAACATGCTCTTCAAATATGCTTCATTCTTTGTTAATGATTTTCAAATAATCGTTTTCGCGATTCACGTATTCTAAATGCGTTGCCAATGCTTTCGCTTACGCTTCGCAAATTTACGTTTTCTGTTTTGGCACAAACATCTCGTGGGGGTGGGCTTAACAGCGATCTACTCTGATTGGCTAATGAGGTTTTGATGGACAGTTGCTCTCTGACCTGAAAGCCCACACGGTGATGTTATTGGCGCGCATATTGGAAAGTTGTTGCGGTGTGCAATACATTGTGCTTTGTTAATATTAAGTATTAATGTTATTAGTATTTCACCTACGGTCGTCTCTTAGTTTCTAAAGATGAGCTGTCCTTTAAAAGCTCATTAGCCAATCAGAGTAGATCGCTGTTAAGCCCGTCCCCACGAGAGGTTTGTGACAAAACAGCAAACGAAAATTTGCAAAGCGTAAGCGAAAGCTGTGGCAACACATTCAGAATCCATGATTCGCGAAAAAGATTCTTTTAAAATCATTAACAAAGAATTTAGCATTAATTACAGCAACTTTTCGTGTGACTGAGTTCATTTTTTCATTTTCATTGTATAGGCGTCCTCCTTTAGGTTTCATAAGATAACCAGTAGGTGCCGTAGGTGAAGCTCTAAATATATGTTTTGTATTGTTTTATCTTACTGAACATGCAGGCAGTAAAGTTTACTGATTTATTTTGTGCGTTTTTTTAAATAAATAAATAATCTTTTACAATCTACTAAATATATCATTATTGTAGTTCTAAACACTAGTAAAAACAACAGTCGAAGTTGACTAAAGGTGGAGAAAAAAAAGTATTGCATTAGTCATTAGTCACCGACCGTGACCTTGAGTTACGTTAGACCATTAAAACTGGAACAGTGGATTAAGAAGGGCATTTATGTCAGCAAGAGAGAAGAACAGCCTAACGTGGATGTGAATTTGATGCCTTAAGCCCCGTTCACACTAGCAGCGACTTCTGCCAGAAGCCCCGTTCACACTAGAGGGTGACACGGGAGTGAATTTTCAAACCTCTCCCGTCCCACTCCCACAAAAAAAATCCCGTCCCATCCCAATCCCATAAAAAAACTGGGGGAAAATCCCATCCCGTCCCAATCCCAGAAGAATGACTCCCATTCCCTCCCACTCCCGTGTTGTTGTTTTTTTGGCTGGAATCTGTCAGTTATAGTAAAGAATACAGTACAGATCACAGCATGCCCAGCTTAGTTGAATAAAAATCCAAAATGTTATTTACTTTATTGAACTGAAATTCACATTAACAGTGCACAGTGTTTCATGTTGAATTTTATGCAAATCATAAACGAGCGAACGGTCTTAGATCCTGGCTGCACATACGAGCCATCACATCTGTGATTTTTGACTTTACAGTGGCTGGCACCTTACGTTTCACGAAGGAAGAAATTGTAGGTTGCCTCGAGAGGGCTGCTTTTCTGAGTCTGAAAAGCACTTAATCAGTTGTCTACACATCTTGCAGCTGGCGTATGGTGTTTTCACGCCATCTTTCTCAACGCATAATTTTTTTTTAGTTATTTCAGACTGCCCAGAAATATCCGTGAGCACAACTGACGTATTATTTTCACACAGTAGTCATTGCAGCGTAGCTTTCACGTCTGCCTCAATTTTGGTTAGGATTTTTGTGGCTAAAAAGTGTGTGAAGAAGCCTACTTCTTTTCTACCATTACTGGTGGTTGGCACTATCGCCATTCACTTAACCGGCTACAAAAGCAAATAGGAGGAGAGCATAAAGAGACAGGACAACTAGTATGGGGTTCAAAATTTGTTTATTTATTTAAAAGGTATATTTCTGTATAAAGAAATCATAATGTTATAATGATTCCCGGTCCCGCCCACTCCCGCTTACATTTTCTCCAGTCCCGTCCCATTCAGGTTATTAATAGGGATTTTGTTTCCCATCCCGCAATATTCCCGAAAAAATGTCAGCCTCTAGTGTGAACGTCTTCATCAAAGTGTTTGCTGTAAGATATTATTTCAGGGCTGCGCTGTTAATAGAAATACTTTATGCACCCTTTCTTTCTGTGTTTCAATCCTTCGTAAAAAAAAAGCCATCTCTCACGTGTAAATCAGTAAAATCATGTAATGGTCAAATGCGCGCATAATTAGTGATTATTCACATAAATCCTCAGTTATGTAATGAATTAACAATAATAAGATACTAAAAAGACAAGTGTAACAGTAAATTGTTCATTTCGTTTTCATAGGGGGGCACACTTTATTTCTGTATTTTAGAAATAGACATTCAACATAACTAAAACATTATTTATGGTATATATATTTCAGTCGCCCTGGTACATGATTAAGAGTGAACTTAATATTGAGAACGAACGTTCATTTTATCTAGTTAATGAATATTTACAATTTAATTCTTGATATCAATAATGTAATTCTTGACAACATAAATGAAGATTGTCACTAGTGACAATTACATTGTTGATATAAAGAACTGACATCAGTACTAGTAAACCAAGTAATTATTGATATCAAAAACAAAGGTTTTTACTAGAAATAATTGTATTTCTGTGAAATTGTAATGTAACTAGTAAGAATTTAATTCTTGATATCAACAATTGATTTTGAATGCAGACATTGAACAAGTGAAAATACAATGACAGACATCAACAACTGAATTTTTTATTTAAAAAACTGTTTGACATTGTTCTTTGGGGAGGAACTGTTGATCTGTATTTCACATTTGTATCTGCTGAAGATGGAGATTAACTATATTCACTGTGAAAACTTAATAATGTTTCTTTGTGCTGGCCAACAGAATCTCTTATTGCAGTGTAAACACTTACAGAGTTTTTCTCCAGTGTGGATCATCTGATGTCTTTTAAGGACTCCTGAATTACTTAAAGGGTTAGTTTGCCCATTTAAGACATGAAGTTGTATGCAATCCTTACCAGCACTACAGTGTATACACACCGACCCACTCTGTGATCAC
>JAUCMT010000032.1:13486745-13508164 GCA_032357475.1 Enteromius thamalakanensis
AATCCAGTAATCCGTGAGTGGATCACGGCTGATGCCTGTCACTGAATTACATTGTAATCTTTTACGTGGTAGTATCACGCAATTTTCGGTAATTACGTGATACTAACACAGAATTATGCATTAAGAGTTCGTGGTTATTTCACGGAATTCTGTGAGATCAGGTTGATTCATGATCCAGCCTCGCTTACAGAAGCAGTGAGTATAATGTCTAATGAATTTTTGCAAATCGCCTTTCCTAATAATGTGCTTAATAGCAATTTTCACTATGAATACGGCTAAAAGTGCCTCGGAAAAGAGGGGCGGGATCAGCGGAGCTCGTGAAGATTTAAAGGGGAAGTACATAGAACAGAGTGAGTTCTAAAGAGCTGTTTTTGCGTTTTTTTAAAACTATCTTTGAAAAATTTTAAAACAAACAAACTTTCTATTAAGAGCCTAAAGAATCAGATTCACTTGTGGAAAATTGACTTTGTATGACTCATTTAAAATGTTCTAACACGTCGAAATAAGGGCGTGTCTTCTGGTTTTTATCTGAAATATTTGAAATTGTGTTTTGAAGAATTTTGTGGATTGTGAGGTAAGGGATAAAATGTGTAACAAATGGTTGTGTAACCCTTTAACAATAGTAAATAGGACCCTCATAAGACATTCCCTAGACTTTTAACTGTTGACAAAGATTGCATAGATAATCCCCACTTCAATAAAACTGGTAACAGACATTTACACTTTTCAGTAAGTTGTTGTTATTTCAGTTGATCATTGGCATCTTGAGTAAAATAGTTCCATATTTAACCTACAGTAGCACATACAAAAGACTTGAGCAATAATATGCAGTGCAATTTAATCTAGAATAGGTCACCTGATAGACATCTAAAGTGACCGGTCTTTTTCTGATTGCTGGGGTACTTTTATTTTTGTCTTGTCTTTGTTCTTAAATCTTTTTTTTCCCAGATTTTATTTCTCACTGTACCTACAACAACCTGACTGAGAACACTGTGTAGCAGCCAGCCAATCGGATTATGTGCAGTTTGCATCAGACAGTCCGTGACTGGTCTGTGGACAGTCTCTGGATGTGCTGTCTAAGACTGAGGCTGTGAATGTCCTTTTCATGACCTCTACCTTTGTATGAACACTCTTAGTCTTGCTTCACATAGTATGCTAGACACAATTGCATGTTACCTATACAGGACTGAATGTTTAATACAGAATTGATCCTTATCAGTAGCGCATGATCTGTAAATCCATGATATTGATGTCTCCTCGCTCTTACATCTGGATTGCAGAGGCGTAAAATAGGAAAGAGAGAGAGGTAGACGAAAAGAGCAGAGTGAATCCTGAATTTCTTTCTCCAATTTAAACCCTGAGGGGCATGTGCAATGACCTCTTTGTCTGCCTCCTAGAAGAATGTAGGATTTGCCAACGTTTACCTACCCACAATCCATTATTTAGTGCTGGAGAAATGCTGGGCTTCTGTCTTCCCTCTGCTCATGTTATAAGAAAGCCCTGAATCGGTATTGCTTTTTTTTATTATAAGGTTATATTTAACTGGATCTTATGCATCATTCAGCTGTTTTCAATTGTGCAGAGGAGAAAGAAGGAGACAGGCAGCCATCTTACGTGGCTGTAAGTACGATTTTTATTTTTTTTAGAGGTACAGTTTACTAAGTTTTAATACTACTACTTAGTTTTTTTCATGCAGGTTTTTCAAGGATTAAATAAGACATTTTGCAACAACATTTGTAAAGCATGTTATACTTGGCTGTTTTCCCTCTTAGTGAGAAGAGAAAAATTCATGTGCGAGTGGAAATCTGACTGTATCATATCCACTCTGAGCACCATATTGTTATGTGATACTTTATAAACACAACGAGCCCGGGCTCCCCGTGGCTTACTTTGGCTGAGAGAGCTTTGCAAATTGCCATATTAAACTGCAGTGGGCAACAACAAGGGCTTTATTTGTATCATTTTCTATTTTTGAATCATGTATATGGCAGGGATACTCTACATTCAGCTCTAATGGCCGTCGGAGCAGGGTCTTTTCAGCAGCACATCAATATGTTTTTTATGCTTATGTGGCACATTTCCTCTTGGTTGGTTACAACTTTAAAATATACAGTTAGTGAATAAAGGTTCACTCTCAGCTCCATATGCAACTAAAACAGATTTTATACAAGCAAAATAATTTTTTTCATTAAAAAGAAGTCCTCCATGACCACATTACCGCTCTAATGAGTATTATATTATGTAAATGAGGGTGCAGTAAGACGTGCTTTATTTAATTTAAATTCTAATCATATAGCATTATATAACTTTTATTGCCATTTTTAATATATTGAGAGGATGAAAATTTAAATTCTTAAATAATTTACATACTCTCATGTTACTCTCACCTGTGTGGAACACAGACATTCACTCAATTATTTTAGACTTTTTATTTTATGGAAACAACATTCTTTAAAATATCTTCTTTTGCAGGTTTGGAGCTACAGGGGTGAATAATTTATTAAAGAATTTTTCTTTTGAGTGGAATGTGCCTATTGTTTGACAAAAGAAAACAAAAATTGAAATTGCCAGATTACCACTGGGAACATCACTACTCAGTTCTTTTGCATACAGGGACGTGAGCATATTTAGACTCTGGGATTGTTAGAAATCCATTTGGTGATGATAGTGGCACAAAAATGACACAGTAATCCTTGTTCTCTATCATGTAAACAACATAAATCTGGTTTGTGCGGAATGAATATATTTAGAGAATGTGGCAAATGGAGCAAAGGTATGTTATTAAGGCGACTGACATTACAGTGAGCAATTCTGTGATTCTCTCAGTGAGAGCCCAGAGTCTGCCTCCTTTTTCTTCCTTAGCATTTGGTTGTAACCTTTCCAAGAGTCCTGTGTGAGTCATTGAGACGATAGGTGCCTCTGCTCGTGCTGAATGGTAAGGGCACCAAGCCTGGGCCTTTATGACTCTGACCTTTAACAGACAGCTACGAGGATGAAACCACAACAGTGAAATGAACAGCGAGTACGCAACCCCCGCAAAATGAAAAATCATGCTCTCTATTCCACAAATTTTTTTTTGGCTTGAGGAGGTCAGTGGCTCAGGCTACGTGATGTGTTACATGTCAAGCAAATCGGGCTGTCCCAAATGGCAACAAATGGAATAACACTTCAGCTGTTACTCAGACACATGTACTCTTTCAGGGGAAGATTGCTTGAGGGTTTCAGTTCTTACTTAAAAGATCACCTGTGCAATTGTTTCATTGTTTGTGTTTGTGCTTATGTGTTTTTGTATGTTTAACTCATTTTACATAAATATTACATGTTATAATATTCAATATTAATAGTATTTTTCAGGACTCTTAGATGTTGACAGGGTGGACATCCTAAATTAAATGGTGCATTCTTTGTAAATTATATTATATGAATGTAGTTGGTCATGTTTTTTTGTGTATGATGTACAGTATGTGATCAAAATAATGTAAAAATTGTGATACTTTGAAATATTATTAATAATCATTTTTATTACTCCAGTCATCAGGTATCTTATTAATCATTTTATATTTTAAGACAGCTGATGCTTAATATTTTGTGCAATCCGCGAAACAGTTTTATTTTACTGTATGAATAGAGATTTAAACAGAATTATTAGAGAGAGAGAGCTTTTAGAACATATTTGGGTTTAGTGTAATTTTTAATTAATTTTTAATTTAATTAAATAAATTAAATGGACACTGTTGAAAAGAAATATATTTCTTTAAAAAAATCTTATTTCCCAAGTATTTAATAGTAGTGTTGTATATATTTTATTCATGAACATTTTTGTCCATGTAGAAGAAAAAAAATCACAGCAGAATTTTGAAGTAGCCTAATTAAAAAAGAGTTTTGCGCTAACTGTGATATTATAAAGTACAAGAAGATATATTAATACTTTTTTTAGACTTTTTAATTTAGCATTTAGCCCCTGTTGAAAACCCCTTGATTCCAGTATCTGAATCAATTCTTTCTACATTTACTTTTTCTAAAAACAAGTTGGTAGTCTTGCAGCGTTCTTTTTAATTTTTTCTTTTTAAAAATTCTTTTAATTTTTAATTAAAATGATATTATCTTCATAATGCATTGTTTCATGTTATCATTGACAAAATAAGAAAAAAAAAACCTTTATCAACAAACATTTTCATCTGTAGATAAACACTGCCTTGAACTTCTAAACCATTTTGCTGTCACAAAAGCCACTCTTTGAACTCCAGTTGACCATCAAATCAAAAGCGCCATGAAGGACTCTGAAGTCCAGTCCTCATTTTTCCCCTCCGTTGTGACTGGATTTGTAATCGAAAGCCACTCTATTTGTTTGTTAGGGTTTAATCCAATGGGAAAGCAGTCCTGAGATTAATATTTGATGGAGCAAAGCTGCACCAACCTTTCCAGCTTCCCTCAGGTAGGAGACTCCTCACTGACCTTTGAATACACACCTGTCACCATGCTGCTGTTAGCCCAGCTGCTCCTCTGAATCTTAAAGATGAACTTGGATCAATATGGAGCACTAACTGTACCACCTGAGGACAGAAATTTTGACTTGCCATCAGTACTATGCAAGATTCCATCATTTCACATGTTGCGTAAGCCAGACAGTGTCTGGTTCAGCCAGAAACTTTTTGGCCAAGAATGACCAATTTTGCATATAATTAGGTATTTCAAGCTCCTGGACAATGTATAATGTCACCATAAACATTTTTTGTTTAGTTCAATTAAAAAGATTAATAAGAGAGCTAGGCTTATTAACTCTAACCAACCAGAGGACAGTATTGTTTGAAGATACATTTTCAAAAGTGGTTTATTTATATACAGTATTCAGCTTCAAAGCAAGCAGTCAGAGTTTGGATGATTAGACTTGGTAGTTGTCCAATGTGCTGGTAATGGTGTACATACCACTGTGCTCGGAAAAAAAGCCTGTTTTTTTTTCTTCTTTTTTCTCTATGATGGCCATTTAAAATGTAACCTGTAAACTGCACATGTGCTGACATTTATTTTTGTATGCATTGTGATGCATATTTAGTAAAGCTCACTGATTGTAAAAAAAACAGTTTATGAAACATTTTGAGTCTCAAATACTAAAAAATACTATTTTCTTTTAACTACATAAAAACCCTTGTAAGACCAACAAAATTGTTAGTTTTTTTGACTATTGTCCCAAATAGTCAAACACAGTTGTCTGAACAAAGAATGTAATGTTGTTGAACTGTTAAGGCTTTGTGAGGTCCCAGTATGCATGTTCAACCACTTTTTTTGGATATCTTGCAAGTTGTTTTACAAACAAAAGCCCTATTTGGGATTAGTATTACCTGGAGACCTTTAATAATTTGTAATAATTGCAGAGGTTGTCTGTGAACTTAATCCCATGCAAATCATTCATATCTGTAATTTACAAAATTCCCCCGCAAATGACCTACCATATTTCAAGGTCCTGTGTTAATATTAGTCCAGTGCATCTCTGTGATTTGGCCAGCAAATGTGGTTTCATTTTTTTTTCTGAGCGCATTTTTTTATAAAAAAAAAAAAAAAAGGAGGCTGCAAAGTATTTTAATAGTATTTGGTGCTGGGTTGTATACAGTACAGTTTCCAATTTTAAAAACCATCAAAAGTCCATTAGTGGCAGGAACATGCGATGGTTCCTTCATGGAAGTAATGTTCGTTTGTGATCATGTGTTCTTCGGTTAGGATCTCTTTCGATGCATTTTAAAACAAAGTATGGATTAATTTCTACTTCACAAACAAACGTAAATAGAACAGGCTGATTAAATTAGTCATTATTTTATAATACATTATTTTGTCAGTGATAGAGATATGATTTCAGATGGCAGCATAACGCTAAGCAAGTTTAAGCATGTTTAGTTTTTTAAAGTTTAGTAGTAAATAGACACAGTGAGACAATATTTCAATTAAATAATAACAATGAGAATTAATATTTATTTGGAACAACTGTTGGAGCTTCCGCACGCACACGTAGTGTTGTCAAGGTAACGTTTGGTCCGTCACTCCCTTCACCAAGAGAGTTCCAAACTCTTATATGACAGAAATGCCCCACACCCTGAAAAGATCACACTTCAAGGCCGTTGACCTTCAAAGGTGTGTGGCGGGGTGTAATTTCTAAATTACACAAGGTCCCTAGATGATACTAATCCTGTGTGAATATAGGGCTAAAGACAATGTTGTTTACTTATTAGACTAACCTAAACATTATTAGAATAACTTAACCAATGCTTGTCGTTTGTAAAAAACTACAACAACAACAAAAATCTTACAAGAAACAGAATTAAATCAACATTGAAAAAAATAAAGTGTGTTAGCTGAACAAAAAAAGAGACATAACTTTATTCAGTGAATTTAGTTGAGTGAACAACTTGGTTCAAAGTTAAATAAACTCAAAAGAAAGGTGTGCAGCAATTTGCTTTAAAGTTTTAAGTTAAGTCAACTTTTAATTTTTTTTACAGTGTTGTTGTATATGTTATATTCTAACTGTGTCTCAAGAAAAGTAACCACTGCATTCTAACAGAAATTACAGTAAGAACTTTTTGGACCCCCAGGATCTCTATTCTGCTTGAATAGTTTGAAAGGCTTTTTGGAAAGAACTTCATGCTTGCGAAATGAATAAATATAGATGTCCCAATCCCATTTATGGCAAATACATTTTCCATTGACAATAATAAATTAAAACTAAGTGGTTTTTGTGAGTTCACTATTTTTTCTGTCATTGATGAGGCATACGATAAGGGCCAGGCCTATCAGGCTGTTAACCTCAAACCTCAACCAAATCAATTCTTGGCGTCTCTGTGCTACTCTGTGGTACACTACAAGGACAACATAATAATTGGCTTTGCCCTTTTTCACTGCCTGTCTGACACCTGCATTTTCTCTCTCTGCGGGGAAAGTTTAAATTAGGGTTCAAGTTTGCTAGTCTTGAATCTGGGCTGTATGTTATGTCACTACCAAGAGGTGGAATACACTAAAATGATCAGAGCTAGAGTACATGCTTGCTGTTTCTTGTTGTCCCTTTCTCTATATTAATTTGCTTTTTCTATTTCTCTGCCTCTGCTTGCCACACAGAAAAAGACCCTTCTGTAAAGTGGCAAAAAGAGTGGGACTCAGGATCTTGCATTATTGAGGAACCGATGTCTTTCTTTGACAGCTTAGATGTGCAGAAACTTTCACTATGGAAAAATCCCAACCTTTTTTAACATTTCATTTTATGTTTGAAATGAATAAAGTCCCCTGGTGAACCTTCAATAATAACTTTGGATTCAATAACAAAACATGACATGTCTTTTCTGAGTAGAGCTTAGGCTGGAGACAATAACATCTGGGTTACATACGTATGCAACCCTCAATCCCTGAAGAAGGAAACAGAGACGTCATCCGACGTGACTCAAAGTGACCGACTGAAAGGAAACGTCTTGTTACGTTTGTAACCCTAGTTCTCTGAAGAAGGCAATGGAGACATCACGTCTGATGACCGACAAATTGGGATCCCAATTCCAACTGCATGCATGACCAACTAAAAGGTACCTGAAGTGTCCTGACCTAAACCCTTTTTGCAATTTCAACCTAATGTGTATCCAAGTTTTTATTTTGTCATGTGATAATGTATTACAAAGACACACACACAGACAACATTGCATTAGCTGTTTATGAGATGTCATAAATTGACAACATTGACTATAAGGCTGGTTAATAGATTTTAGACACATGGTTGTTATAAACTAGCAATTATTATCTCAGATTTGATAGTTCAAATCTGAAGACATGTAATTAGTGCTGAATGTTTGGGTTCTCACTTGTAGCATAGAAATTGTTGTCTTTAGTATGATGGCTTTTATTTTCTATTTCTATCAGTTTTGGCAGCTAATAGTAATAGTTGTTTTATTGGATAATTTTAAATTGAAACATTCATCTATACATCTAACATTGAACACTGATTGAAACATTCGAATTTAAACTTTTTTTTTCTTATTTTGGAACAAAGCTACTGGAAGTATGTTGATAGAGTCAAAAAAAGGTTCAATATCCAATACTCCAATAAATATTTTTCATAAAAAGCTATAGCTATATATATATATTTTATTACCTAGTGGTAATTATGTTGTTAGATTTTCCTTGAATTTCATTTTTTATTGCTCTAAATGGAATAAATATTCCACATAAACTATTTTATTTTGCATTTGCTTGTTTTATTATTTTGGGAAGTACCTTTGCTGTTTGTTGTAAGTTTCATGTTTTTGTGTCAGGGTTTCATCTGCTTCAGTCTGCATTTTTCTTCAGACATACTTCTTTGATATTTGACCTCATGTTGCGAGGACTCCCCATCAACCCCTGTGCACCTGTGTTTGCTTGCATTTCATTAGAGGGTGCAAACAGCTTTCTTGCAAACAGCACTCACGGATATTTAGGCATGTTTCGCACACAGTTCAAACAACCACTGTATTTGCTCTAAACCACTGTTAGCACCAACAAATCTAGCAGGGTCTGTGAGCGTTTCAGACATGGTTTGCACTGCACTTTTGTCTTAAAATATTCACTTAACATTTGGTAAAGCTGATGAAGTGAAAAGCACGTACTGTACAATAATGAGGAGGTTATAGAGAGCTCCACGCAGCCTTTAATCGCTTCTGCTGCAGCTCATGTAGCTAATGAGAATCCCTCTTTATTCTCTCTGATGCCTAATTGCCTGGAATGGACAGTAAATCATAGATTGTTCCCCTCAAAGCACCTTTTCAATCCTTTGCTCCGAGAGAACAGATGTTCACCACCCGTAGAAAATACTCTGATGGTTTATAAGCCAATACTCAACTGTGCAGACAGCATGTGTATCTCTAAGCAGAATTCTGCTGTGTTTTATTAGAAATGTTTGCCTCTCTTGACACTAGGGCTGGGCGATTTGGCCTAAAATCAAAATCTCGATTAATTGAACATTTTAACTCGATTACGATAAATGAACGATTGTTTCATTTATTTCTTTGCCCTCATAGTTCACTGACAAATCTTGTAAAGTAAATATGCTCACATATTGCATTGATTGAACTAAAGGTGCATTACTTGATTTTAAAATAATTGAAGGAAACACGCAGATCTTCTATCTATGATTATTTATTAAATATCAATGTCGAACAACTGAAATTAAAGCACACATCTGATAACTAACAGTCTTATAAAAAAGAAATAAAAAATAATAATTTTCAATGTTTTTGCTCTTTCTGATCGACAGCAGCGGGAACCTTCGTCCGAGTTTTAAGGTTCCTACCCGGACTCTTTAGACCCACGCACCTCAGCTGATTCGCCGCAGGTGTTTCTCATTTTCTAGCCTTTATATAGCACGGACTTTAACATATTCTTTGTGAAGTCTTATCATCCTTTCTGTGTATGACCCTGGACCGTGTCTATCGTTTATGATTCTTGCTGCCTGCCTTACTGATCTGTGCCTGTGTTTTGACTGCTCGTTTGGATTGCCTGTGACATACCTGATCGCTGTGGATTGTACCCTTTGCCCATTTGACATTAAAGGCTTGCACATGGATACTAACGTCTCTGATGTTTCATCACAGAAGACTTCGCCGCGGATCCAGCGGATCAGCATGGTCACAGAAGTATCACGTCACGCCTCCATGCTCGCACCACATCATCAGCAACTAGACAAGCTGACTACTGTGACAGAGGAATAAGTACAATCTACGCAGGCTCTCACCGCTGCTGTTAACCAGCCCCATGCAGATCCGTCCGCGGCCGCCGCCCATGACACGCAAGTTTAAGGAAGTGTTTGATCACTCCGAGGACGGTAAGGAGGCTGAGGAGGAACTGCTAAGTCTTTGTCAGGGCTCTTCAATGGCGGCTGATTATTCCCTTGCCTTCCGCACCTTGGCGGCACAGGCTGGATGGGAAGGAAAACCTTTAAAAGCTATGCACCTTTATAGTTCAGTGTCAGAAAATAAAAACCAAAGCTTTTGTGGATTCTGGGGCAGCTGGGAACTTCATAGATCAAGATTTTGCTAATACGCATCGTATTTCTCTTATTCCATGTTGCTGTGGCAGCTTTCACTACCTCACAGAGGAGCTCACTTTGGTTACTAGTTCACTACACATGGAGACCCTTCAATTCCACTCAACAATTCCTCACTGACTGCTCAATAGACCTTCTGTCTGGTGCCATGCCCCCAGGTCGGGTGTATCCCTTGTCCCAGCCTGAGGCCTAAAGCATGGAGCAGTACATCAAGGATGAGCTCGCCAAAGGCTTTATCTGTCCCTCCACCTCACCTCTCTCGGGCGGGCTTCTTCGTTAAGAAAAAGGATGGTTCTCTTCGACCACAGAGCTCTTAATTAAGTCACAATCAAATACCGCTACCTGCTTCCACTTGTCCCATCAGCACTGGAACAGCACGCATATTCACAAAGCTGGATCTTCAGTGTTCCTACAATCTCATTCGTATTTGTGCTGGTGATGAGCACAAGACAGCCTTTTCCACCACAAATGGACATTATGAATACTTGGTAATGCGCTTTGGTTTGGCCAACAGTCCCTCCGTGTTTTAAGCCCTGATAAATGTTTTCTGTGCTAAACAAGTTCGTTATTGTCTACATTGACGATATTCTTGTCTACTAAGAATATCTCTAAGATCATATACAACACGTTCGGGCCTTTCTACAAAGACTAATTTAGCATCAACTCTAAGATAAACTACAGAAATGTGAATTCCATCTCTCCACCATCTCCTTTCTGGAATATATTGTCAGTGCAGAGAGAGCCCTCCCCTAACACCAGAAGGAGAGAACATCTACTGTACCAGGTGAAGCAGATCCTGGACTCTTGATGAATGGAATTTTTATGGAAAACATTTTATGGAAAACAGCTGACTTGGCAACACTTAAATGTTTTATATCATAGGTGGGTAGGCTTCTCAGCCAATCAGATTTGTGGACCAGAAAAAGTGTTGTATAAAATGTTATATATAATATGTAATACATTTCCATTTAAAGGGTTGAAGCAAGGAGGCAATACTGGTTAAAGAGTCTGAAAAGAGTGAAAGAAGTAAAAGTTTGCAGCATGATTGAAGGCAGACGTCAGTCAGAAAGAGGGCTGTATTTGTTCTAGGGTGCATGATCAAGCTTGTGCTATTTCAGAAATCTTCATCTCCACCTGAGCTCATAGCTCCTCTTCCACAGCGAGCAGCTTCATTTTTTGTTTCGTTATCGGCCAAGGCAGGCCTCATTCTCATCACACAGGAGGAAAGAATCTGATTTGAGAAGCCCATTTTTTTTCTCCTAGCCTCATTAAAGGGAGGGTGAAGCTACTTTACACTCCCTCTGCTGTTCACCCCTTCCGTCACCAAAAACCCTCTCATCTTAAAAAATACTAGGTTGGAAAGAGAGGTATAAGATACGGCAACAATCATGCCAGGCAGGATGGATCCATCTGCCAAAAGGTGTCCAGCATCAAAGAGACCCATGAGGAGACTCCAACTCCTGCCAACAAAAGACGGAGCTGAAGAGAGAGAGAGGAAGAGGGATCTCTTTGAAAGGTAACCATACAATAACATTATTAAGACTGCAGGACCAGGGAGACCGTTGGCTACGTTCAACCTTTGAGTGCACACACTTGCTTCTCTCCACCATTGGGGGTCGTGTCAGGATGTGGATGTAGGTTCTTTCATCTCAACTTGTCAGTCATACTACAGCTGTCCTTCAGAGTTCATCACCTCCGTCGGAAAGGGGTGTGGCATTCAATTACTGTATGCTAATTTAGCCTCTTTTTAAGTGAATTAGCCAGTCTGGACAAATTACCATAAAAAACTTTGCACTCATGTTTAATGATGTCCATAGTCAAAAAGATGTTAACGGCACCAAAATGAATAAGGGTAGTCAAGCAAAGCGTCTAATTAAAAAGAGGTGAATGATGAACTTAGAAAAAAAGAGCATAGTAATAAAACTTTTTTTTCTCTCTGTAATATTGCATCATAAACATATATGCATTTAAAAACTGAGAATCTTTCTTTTTTTTCTTTTCTTTTTTAAATAATTTTTTATCCATTTATGTATCCATTTTGTGAGACAAAATATTTAAAATTTTGGAATAGTTAACCCAAAAAGGAAAAGTTTCTTTAAAAAAAATAATAATATGAAAGTCAATGGGGACCATCAACTGTTTGATTACCAGCATTATTTAAAATATCTTCATAACTAATACAGGTTTGAAATTATATGGTGAGTAAAGGATGGCAATATTTTTCATTTTTGGTTGAACTATTCCTTTAAGGAATTATTTTAAATATAATTTTGTTTAGAAACTTGTAACATGTCCCAGGTACAAGCATTTGACCAGACTGTAGAAACTTAGAAATTAAATACTGTACAATAAGGTTCATTTTCTGTGCTTTTTGTTCATCTGAGCTCTGTTTTGTGTGTTTTTAGGTTCAGTTTTAGATCCATGTCCAGTTTCTCTATATTTTTTTTATATGTGAACTTTATAGGCCTTCAAGAAATCATAATGAAAGGCTTGTTTTTCCCCTGGAAGCATGAAATCCTGATTCATCAAAACTAAATGAGCTGTTCCCCGACGTCTCATAGATCTAAGGCAGAACTGACGGAGGAGCAAAGTTGAGGTGTGAGCGATGCAGACAAAGCAAGAGAGAGAGAGAGAGAGAGAAATAATGCCAATCAGATTGCACAAAACCTGTAGCCTCTTGCCGCCTCCTTCTTGCAGCTGTCAATTTCACTTACCACCAAGAAAGAGACAAAGAAAGGTGTAGGTGTGTGCGTGTTCCAGGGAGCTGTTTGTACTGTCCGATAATTGGCCAGTAACCTCTGGGACCGTAATGATCAAAGAAATACTTTTGTGGGTGGTCACAAAGTTAAGGTTGTTTTCTTTTATGAGGAGTTGAAGCACTTTCTCTGATTCATTCACACCAACTGCAGACCAGCGATGGATAATAATTGAATGCTCTCTTGTTCAGGCTTGCCATGTATTCACAACCCACATGTCACAACTTCACATCCATTTGGTCGAAGCTTTTCGTCTTTGAAACACTCAGTCTTAAATCGCTAAATAATGAAACCTCAAAACAGATGATAATTTAATGCCATTTTGAATGGTTTTTACTTTTTTCTCCTAGTTCAGGCTGCTTTTAAAATGTTGAAGGAGTCTGCAGTTATCTAATAATTTGACATGCAAAATTGCGAGCTTAAAAAAGCACACGGTCTGGTTTTTATGTTAAGGTAATTGTCGAAAGCAATTGTTTTAATGGCTTCTACAACCCTTCTTCTAATGGCTGACTACATTTTCTGGTTGAAGTCACATAACTGCACAACAAAAGGGAGTCTTTGCCAGCACCGCAAATCGCTATTGTTAAAATATCCCATTAAGCATCTAAAGGTGACTTTTCTTTTCAGAGAAATGACACGCAGAAGCGCACAGAGAGGCAGGAAAGAGAGTGTAAGGGGTATTGATTGACTGCATTCTCCTCCATCTCGCTTCTGTTGTCCACTTCCTTTTTTGTTCGGCCCTAGTGATCATCCTTTCCCTCTCTCTCTTTCTCTGTGGGCAGGTTTTGCTCATTTAACTTCATTACAGTGGCTGACAGCCAGAAAGTCAACAAAACACAGCCTGGTATGATCACCTGCAGACCCCCGTCCCTCCCCCCTGGCCCATCTCGGCCCCTCCTGTGTTATTCAGGCCCGTTTCCCTGCAGTCCATTGCTCAATTGCATTGATAACAGTCTGACAGGCCACAGCAGAAGCCAGGAACATTGTCCCTCCTTTTCCCCTGCAAACCCGTTCAGCAAGGTCACCGATCCCCAACTGACAGCCCAACTGCCAGCTACAAACTGCCTCCAAATGAAAGAATTTCTCTGAAGTGTCAAGCACGCCTGTCTGCCAGCCTCTTTCTGAAAAGCGGAGAGGAAGCAGGCCACCGCAGAGAGAAAGTCCAGGCATTCTTCCAGCAGAATTCAGAATCAACAAAGCAACATTTCTCACCCATAAAGAACCTCCACGAGTCAACATTTGCACAAAACCGAACGTCCGATCTATACGTACCCGCGGGACCGGGGTGAATGTCAACGTTATGGTTATGAGTTATTTATAAGATCACATAATACCTTATTTATTAAACATGAAGCCGTCAATCTTGAATGAAGAATTGAAAAACTGCAGTTCCATATTAAGGCCCTGACATAAACCATACGCCGAGTGATTTACACCTCAGCAGGTTTACAAATAGATGGACTAGGGCATGCTGGGATTGAGGACTGCATTTTTCGAAGGTATTTTCAGCCGTTTTTGTTTAGCTGTATTAAAAATGCATGAAAAACTTGCTTGAGGAACGGCTTTAAGATTTGTTTCGTCGCTGAGAAGTTGCAGTTTTTAAATTTAGAGATGCTGTTACTGCAGGTCTCACTTTTAGACAAACTCATAGCTGTCTGTTTTGACATCAAGATTTATTCTATATTTGATCTCAGGTGTCACAAGGGGAAGCAAAATGTCATGTTTAAGAACATCGTTTGTAACGTAATCTAATTTCAGCTAACCCTACACGCAGAGCAATATATTTGGCAGTTAATATTACATTACGCTAACTAGCACTTGCTTTAAACCCACTGTTTACTTCAGAGCGATCTGATCCTGAAAATGTGGATAGTATACTTTTGGCTTGTAACATAGTGCTGCTAAATCTGATTCAGTCTAGTGAATCGTTCTTTGAAATGGCTCTTTCTCCCTCATTTGTAGCATTCCAGTAGTAATTTGATCCTATATCACATTTAAAATTATGAATCGTTGTAGTGATTCAGTTCATGCAAAATAACTCTCATATTTGGCACTGATTCATTTTAGTGATTCAGGTTCATCTTAAATGAATCTTTCTCTCATGTGTAGTATTGAAAACTATTAATAATAATTTAGTTTATCCTAAATTACTCTATTTTTTACTTACAATCGCTCCACTCTCACTCTTTCTCATCCCTCTGAAAATTTGAATCATTCTAGTGAACTCTCTTGCTCTCACTCTCTCGCCCAGTTTCACAGACAAGGCTTAAGCTAGTCCCAGACTAAATTGCATGTTTGAGCTGTCTCAGATTAAAATATCTTGCTCTGACATTTCTTAAAACACGTCAGTGTCATCGTTTTGTGTTAAGATGCACACCTGTAATATTTTCGTATAAGGCATTTTTGTAAAAGGGGCTTAAATATCTTTAATTTTCCTGGCTTAAGCTAAGCCCGTTTGTGAAACCGGGCCTCTTTCTCATATGTAAAAAGACTCTTTTTGAATGAATTGCTTAATTCTAAATGGTTTACTCAGTCTTTGCGTTCTCATTTTCCAGTTTCCTGAATTTCATCACTGTTTTGGTTATTTTAATTAATAATTTTAGTAGCATTTTGTATAAATTTGTCAGTTTTATGTTATCACCATTTACAGTGCAAACTACAGCGTCAAACATCTGGAAATTGTTGACCATTTACATCTCAAAACCTTATTATATATTATAATATAAAAATACGTTATGGAGACATTATGCGTGAATACTATTATTATTGATGATAAGAGTTGTTTGAATTTGAATCGGTCATTAATACAGTACCATTATGTGTCGGACTATTCTTTGATAGAGGAGGTGTTTGGCCGATCATGACAAGACAGTGACACACTGCCGCATGCAGACTCTCTGCCTTTCATTAATCACTCTTTATCAGCATGAAGAGAGAACAGATCAGGCCTCTTCACAGAATGCAGGGGCTGCCTGGCAACATGGTGATACTCCGTCATAAATAACAACCCACTGTGTCTCTGTTTCATAAGCCATTTCAGCCTTGTGGCTCTATTTTTGTTTGCCTCCCAGGATGACTGGCTGTCGGATAAACACTGTAAATTTGGGAGAATGCGAGATGCAGGGGCTATTCTGAGCTGCAGGCGTCTTCGTGTTGATGTTACAAGATTCAAGCTTTACACCAGAGAGTCTCTGCGGGGGGTTGATGGCAGGCTCACACAAGATTTATACCAGTACATTTATAATAGTGAATGTGCCCTAGGAGAGCAGTTCAAGTCAGTTTGAGCAGGAGTGGTTTTTGTGTAATTATTGTATTTATGTGCATTTAATTACATGTATATAATTTTTATATGCAGTGTGTACAGTATATACACACACTCATTGGGTTGAAAATGAGGTAAAATCTAACTTTTTGTCATGGCAAACATGTCATGTGATGATTATAAAATATAATAGAAACTAACAGATTGACCTGAGTAATTGAAATTGGAGATTCAGCTCTCAGATTTTGTGGGTTGAGTTGCTTTGCACACATTAAACCAATTAAACCAATTAAATAAATGGGTCAGAGACTTCCAGAATTCAAAATGATATGTTTCCTCCACAAATGTGATGCGTGCTGCTGATAACTTAGTGACCTGGTTTTCTAGCCCTTTTTTTCCAGTTAATGTTGGGACTTTTTATTTGAGGAGATTATCTCTAAAATATGATATTTGGAAAATAAGATGTTACAAACTCCATTTACCATGTTTAAACGAGGCTGTAGAATTCATTTATTTCTTTTCTTTTCTTTCTTTTTTTTTTTGATTGTCCATACACTATTAACATTAGTATCTATTAGTATAAGAGAAGAGACAGGAAAGTTTGGGAGAGGAGAGAGTGTGTGAGTCTGACGGCTGCTCACAAGGCTATGGATCTGACAAATTCACTACTGCTTTAAGGTCAGATTAATCAAGTCTGTAAAATCACATATAAACAGAACAAAATGAGAGCCCAGTTCTGCTAAACATGCATTGGCATAGAACTTATAAATGTTCTTCACTCTTTAAAAGAAGGTCAAAGTAAAATATGCCATTTTGATGAGTGAACCTGGGACGTTTTATGAATTAAATATACATATCTTTTAGTAAGTGTGCATTAAACATGCAGTATATAACCAAAATATAGTTGGAGTCAAGAGATTAATGCAAAATGTTAATCTGCCTTTAACCGGACCCACTACTTCCAAAGTTATACAATGTAGACAGGATTAATGTGGGCACTCACCATCTTAAAAATGCCATTAGGAAGTGACTGTCTGAACAAATATAGCCTGATATTCAGGAACTACCAGGATATCAGATTTACATATTTTAATTTTCTCCACAATTAGTTTTTTTTTTAATAGATAAGGCACTTTGATATCAGCCCAAAATAGCAAAATGCTGTAAAAACTAGACATGATAAGGGTCTTATACAGTATGAGGATGATTTTGTGAAAAAATAATGAGACGCTTGTGTTTTCCAAAAACCTAGCAAGTAGTTTTGGTCTTAAATGGAGTTTCACATTTACCCCGCTGTCTATGAGAATTAATTTGATATTATTTGAGATATTGTAAATATATTGTCCAAATAAAGAAATGCCATAAAACACTGTGAGTTGTTTAGTGAAAACAATGTATCCGAGCAGCAAGTGAAACAGGAAATTGTTCAGTCAAATTAAAAAATATAAACAATATAAATATTGATACTACATATTTTGGTTAGAAGTTAAAGGGATAGTTTACCCAAAAATGAAAATTCTGTCATCATTTATTCCCCCAGCTTGTTTCTTTCTTTTCTAAAATAACATATTTAAATGAATGCTGGTAGGCAAACATTTTCTGGTCCCAACTGACTATATTATTTTGGACATACTGTGGAAGTGAATGAGGACCAGCAACTCTTTGGTTACCCTCTTACATCTTAAAATATCTCCTTTTGTGTTCAGCAGAAGAAAGAAACTGATACAGATTTGAAACAACTTGAGAGTGAGTAAATGATGACTGAATTTAATATCACTTTAAAACTGACTTTGTAAAGCTACTGTCTTAATACAATAACGCCATAAGATTACACATATTTTCATACTGAGATTTACCAACCTTCCTTCTCACATTGTGATTCTCACATTAGTGAGTGAGTGTTTGAACACTGGATTGATTTGTGTCTATGGCTACAAGTAAACAGCTTAGGAAAGAGGAGTGCTTCGCATCTGATTGACTGTTCCCATGACGGCAGGTGCATTCCAATAAATGTCATCTAATATCCAGTGGAGATGTGTTTCCCCAACAGAGCTCGATCCACCTCCACCCAGACAGTCTAACCCCAGTGCAGCTCTGTCTCCTGCCTAAACATTTCTGACATTTACAGTGCATTATCCCGTTCTGAAGCACTGAAGAGCAGGGAGCGGGAGATGCGTGGAGTCACGTTTTACAAGGTGGGAGTCTGGCGCCACTGTGCTGCTGGTGGAGAACAGTCAGATGTAGTCAGAGATGGACAAAAACAACCCAGATTTTATGGCGTGTCAGTCTATCACAATTTACGTAAAATAATATCCAGTATATATGCATTTTAAAATAATAATCTACTGGATTATCTAGCTAGAGATTTTTTTTTCTAGAGATTTTTAAACTGGAGTATGTGATGGGGGTTTAAAGAGTCTATTTGCTAAACAATTTTTACTATTATTACCACTTAAAAAATTGATATGTATTTTTAGCTTTCATAGATGACCTTTTTTTTAATTGTTTCTTTATAATATTACACTGATTTTCTTCGCACAGTACAGTATAAATGGATTATACTTATGAGGGTATACTGCCGTCTATATATTTTAGGAAGGGGATCCTTTGTGAGGTAATCATTGTATATGATGGTCTTTTAAAGTCCCATATCTACAGTAGTTTATTTATATTGATTTCCTCTGTATTCTTTGGTGGTCGAGTCCCTGGTTATGATTTATATTTTTAGTAGGTCTAAACTACTGGATGCAGTGGTGGTGCTTTTGATTGCTTTAATTTTGGGATTTTACTTTCTTCATGGGCAGATAGCAATATGGAATGACCCATGGAGGGGTATATAGTGTGAGAAAAGCTAGAAAATGACACATTTAAGGAAGGTACAAACAAAGCCATGTTAGAGCAACAGAATCATCCAAATGTTGTACAAAAAAACATTTGTCTGAGCCCTTGTTGTTGTTTTGTCCTTATTGTTAGGTATTTGTTTTGTTGTGATGTTGAGAGTTCATCTTTTTGAAACCTTCAAAAATATTATCCCAGACATCTTTGCTTGGTGAGATGATAGTGTCTTCAGAAATAGAATAGTTCACTTGAAATGATGTGTCATAAAACTACATGCTTATTGGACGATTATAGTATGGTTACTAAAATGATAGTTTATTGGATTGCTAATTGAAAAATTGTTAAATGAGACAAGTAGCCTTGATGCATTTATTGACTGAATGAGGTATTTTTCATTTACAATAGTAAAAAAACTAATTCAAATTGAAACAAAGATGTGTTATTTAGGATCAAAAGTTGAGAGAACCTAAAAATATGAATGCATCAAGTTCAATTATTAATTTTTATAGTGTAGACTAGTGGCGTCTGGAGCCGGCCTGATGACAACGCAACTTCAGAGAAATAATAATAGAAATGATAATTAAGGCTGGAATTTATTGATCTTTGAGATGCAGACATCAATCAAGGTTGCAGATAACATTTCTGTGTCTGTACATCATTACCGTTTGTGTTGTAAATCATTAGCACAGTTCTTTTCACTTGATTTCTGTTTTGGTTTGATGCACAGGGGGGATAATTGCCTCTCGTTCAATATAAAGAGTTAGGGAGCCATACTCCCTCTTTTCAAATTATTTGGGTACTTCAGTGCTCAATACGCTAAGATCGAGAGTAGCAATTATCATATGCGTACCTTATTGCATCTGCATTATTCAGGAGTTCGGAATGGAACCGTGCTACTTCCAGGTTTGGTTAAACAATGTGTATTTTTCTGTCACGACACAAACAAACATGATGGAGTGCTTTCTCAAAGTCAAGGGAGAGGACACGGTAGCGGAGGAGGGTGGTGATAGATGGCCGTTCGATCAGCGTGAGGTAGGCACTTGGATTAATATGAGGAAAATGGCACTCTTTCTCACAAGAACGATAAATAAATAAATAAAAACAAGGACTCGCGAGCACTCGCAACACTGGGAAATAGACAAGCGTTTTTATTAAACTCATGACACTTTAGTACTCCTGTCCAAATTGCTGCCAAATGCATTGTTTTGCATTAAGGTTAATGTTTTTGAACAAACATGTTTACCAGTCATATTTCATCGACACAATAAAGCCGAGAGAGAGGCAATTTGGCACTGGAGACAGAGAGGCTGTCAGGACTAGTATTAAATGATCACTCCATTACTCTCTGCTTAGAGATTAATGCGGGCCAGGATGAAGAACTCAGGGTAAGTTTTTGCCCGTCTAGCGGATTCTGTTCTCCGAGGTATATCTGTGGTCATTGCGAATCAATTAAAAACACTCCCCTCCTAAATGCACACAACTACTCTCCTGAATATTGATTATTAAATTCCATAGTGTAACTGTCTGTAGTGAGTTAGGAGACATTTGTGAATTTGGAGTTGAACGTTTGACATTTGGAAATTGGACAGCCACTGGGTGTTAAGCTGCACAGTACAGATAATCACCTCAAAGGCTGAGGTGTTGTGTTTTGCATTAGAATGCTAGCAACCTTCACTAACAAAGCACAGAAAACAAAGGGCCTCGTTCACTAATGCTGTTGGATAATTGGTGTATTCTGCCCCCAAAAAATTACTAAAACATTTCTAAAAATTAACTAAAAATTCATCATCAGGGATGTTTTCTCTGGGGTGGCAAAAGAGGAAGTGCCTTCTCCAAAAATTGGGCAAGAAAACCCATTTATAATTTATAGTAGCCTGGGCCTGCCCATACTTCCATACTTTGATGCTACATTCACTTCACAAGCAAAGTTAGTCTGGCAAAAAAGTGGGAACCAATGAGAAACGAGCTATGAGGAGGTACAACTGAGGCGGGGGTAACATGATGACACAGCAGTTCTGCGACCCAAAACCATACCGGCTTTCAAACCTGGCGTGTACCGAGCAGCGACAATCGTTCGACTCTGCTGTTGCAGCTGTTTTGAGAAATGTTGATGACAGCTTTTCTTTGAAAATGAAGCAGAATTAAAGTAAGTAAAGACATTTTCCTACTGCTTTAATGAAGCTAGCTAAAATTGATTACTGTGTCTTCAAGTTCCGTCGCTATGCACGTCATCGGAATGAGTGGTCTGATTGGTTGTTGTTGAGTTTTTACCACGGGATGTTTCTTAATGTCATCAATGATACAGATGATACTGAGAACATGTAAATGGAACAGGCTAGCAAGTGCACGTTTTTGCGTCATTACGTCAGTGAAGAGGTCCGCTTTCGGCGCTGAAAAATGGAAGTGCAAACATTACTAAAGAAATGCCGGTGACGGATAAAAATTGTGAAATGACAGGTCCGGTTCAGTTAGCTATCAATAACATAATTTCTAGAATTTATAATATCAATACGGTAAT
>JAUCMT010000032.1:13524963-13541194 GCA_032357475.1 Enteromius thamalakanensis
GAACTTAAATGGAACTGCTTTCACCTTCAGCACAGGTCTGGCTAAGAATAGCCGACAGGGGTTGGTTGATTGACTTTCTCTGTGAAGGGTAATTGATTGGCGGGGATTACGTGGAAAGCTTGGCCCTTGATAAAGCGAGAGGGGAAGCGTAGCTGAGCAGCCAAGTGATTTGTCCTGTCCATACATGTCCCTGTCTCACTTCATTACCGTATGGCTCTTGCCTCCTCTTCAGCCCAGCACAGCACGGGGGTATTTGTAACATCCTGCTGCACTCATTGCTTTCTCTCTTGATTAAAAAGTACCTACTTCACTTTTCTTGGTCCTTTCCGTCCCAGACTGAGATGTAAGGCTGGAGGGGGAACAGCCGCAGAGGAGCCTGTGGATAAATATTTATTTAATAGCTGCCAAACACTCGCTTTTATTGTCGGTCACTGCTGAGATGGGCAGAGGGAAAAAGACTCTTTTATGAAGCAATCAGACAAAACGGGGCTCATAAATCACATGCCGACCAGCAAACTGCTATGTATCAATGAAGGGGTCATTGAGGTAATGACACAGACTGAGAAAATGTTCCCAGCATGAAAAAAATCACATACAATTACATTTAATGCTTTACTTTGTTATTTTAGGAAATTACAAGAGCTCTTAGCACAAATGTGCTATAGAGGAACAGAGATTATGTGTATTGAAGTGGCCTGTTTCAACATACTTTAAAATTAATTCATTTCTTTTTCTTTAGGCACATTATGGAAGGAGGGAAGGACTTGTTGCTTCCAAGTTTTCAAATTTGAAAGAGCAGCTTTGAAGCTCTTTTTTTGGTTTAATATTTGTTAAAAATTTAATTAAAAAGTAACAGATTAAGACTTCAGCAGTTTATTGGATCAATCACATAAAGGAAACTATATATTTTATAAGATATTTAAGACTCAATACTGTGGCATATACAAAAATTATTTAAATTTAACATATATTTATAATTTGATCAGAAGCTGTGGGAGTTTTGGACAGCTGTCAGTGTATTTTGTTCTTGCTTAATAGCTCACTGACTTGGTAGTTGGTTTGTTAGTTTTTTTAGCAATTAATTTTAAATTGCTGGATACGATCAGTGCATCTCTACACAGTGCTTGCCATGAAAACTATACACCAGTCTGTAGATGCCAATCACTTGAAGCTTTTTATTGAGAGAGAGCAAAAACATCCTCGAAACATGGCCCAGATTTGTGCTATATTTACTCAAGCTAGATGGAATTCCACATTTGCTGAAAATCTCACGAGTTGCTTTTCACTCTCTAGAGACGCCAACAACTTTTGCCGGTAGATTGCAGTAGGTTTGTCCTTGTGTGTTCATCTACGTGTGTGATGAACGTGGTGTAAAGTTTGTTCTTAGAGTTGGGGTGATGGCTGGGATTTAAGAATCTTAAGAGAATACATCTACAATTACAGCTTTCCCGAACAACCTGTTGGAAATGCAAAATCGCTGTGCCAAAAACAGAACATTATGAGATTCCCCAAGTGGTGTCTGAAACATTTGATTCATCTGCATATTAGTGTGATAGAATGTACTGCATATACTCAAGTCACCATTTAGATTAATACTACTCCATTTTATCAGAAATCTGTTGAATATTTGTGTGCCAGTAAATGCAGATGCTGACAACTATGAGTGTTTGCGTTATATCTTTGAGAAAACTTTGCTTTCTATGTGCGCATGTTGCTTTACATGTTTATTCTTTGCTTGATGTCTAATGGCCCAGTCATTGCATACAGTGTATGCATACAGTATATAATGCTACAGAACAGAAGCTAGCATTATATCAATCAAATATTGACTGAAGACCAGGATTAGACACTTGCTGTATTTTAAAATAAAATCTATAGGGCGAAAGTAACAAAATCCCTAAGGGTCCATAATGGGTGTGAGGGTTAAAGGTCGAAGGGGGGTTTATATCGCTTCGCTTGTTTGCATGCTAATCATGTGAGCTTGTATGTTTAGCATTACACTGTATAGAGAATATAAATCCTGTTACGCATTGATTACATGCTGTCTGTGCTAGCATTATAGTCTACTTCAGGCTAGCCATAGTGCTCACAGTACAGACCTTACAGTTAATGGCAGCTCATTAGCGATTATTTTACTGCTTTGGTTAAAGTTATAAAAAGGTCAGGGGCCTTATGTACTGTATGCACAAAATGAGCATTGCAAAAGGCCTCTGACCTTTAGATAACTTTATCCAAACCAGTCAAAACATAAATCCCTAATGCTGCTGTTAACTGCGTGGTCTGTAATGTTAGCATTACAGCCAGTCTATAATTGATTATAATTTTAAGCACGCATATCAGTGGGATAGTGATTTTTTCCCCACACACATTTTATGCAATACACTACTGTACATCTAGAATAAGTTAAACGCTTAAATCAGAAGTAATCATCATCTGGAGACTGTGACATTAAATTAATTTTATGTAGCAAATTGAAATGGTGTTAAAAATAAAGCTCGATGTTTTATATAAGACTTTTCCTGTGGCGCTTTACAATGGAAGAGTGGTTTAATGACTACAAGCCATTAAATACTCCTTCCTGAAGACCATATGCTTGGGATTGTGCTTTAAATTGCAGAAATTAGTTTTTTTGGTAAAAAAAAAAGCTTGGTTAAATATAGAAAAATCAGTGCTCTGACTAATAGAGAGAAAAGTGAAATCTATACTAATTTTTACATATGGTCTCCCAGGTGAAATATAGTTGCTAACGGCCATCATTGTTATGAGGAGCCCAAGCTTATTACTGTAGCTATTAAGTGTCGACATCTAAATTTAAGTTTGGGGAATATATCTACCTAGTTTTGAAGGATTAAATCTTAATTGTCAGCTGCTTATAAATAACAGTCACACTTTAGTTTGGGGACCAATTCTCACTATAAGTTAACTGTTAATTTGTTGCTTATTATTTAGTTAGAAAGTTTATTTGGTGGAGGATTAAGATATCTAAAATATGTTATGCAGAGTGAGATATTAATATATGGTTTGTAAGAACTAATAAAAAGCCAATATGCTACTGGAAAATTGTTCACAAAATAAAATAAAATAGGAAATTGTGTATTTAAAATACAGTTACTGATGTTAATGATTTCTTGTTATGATTTTAAATCTGTATTTAACCTTAAAATGATATCAAAGCAAAATCCTGGCTGTGTTTTAAAATGAAGTTATTATAATCTCAATTCAAAAGATGAAGGATTTTTAAAGTATGACAGTAGTTAATGTTGAGTACTGTTACTGCCTGTTGTAAATGTTTGAAAATGATTGATTAATGGTTGAAAACATTGACTGGACATTTCAATTCTTTTTACATAAACCAGCTTTTTTTATTATTTTTATTATCTGCAGCCACTGAATGCATATTAATCGAGAGGAATCTGAAAGCGAAACATGAAAACTCTTCAGGTGGAAGTTGCCCTAGTGTCAGATTATTATTATTTTCTTCATTTTTAGCAGAAAGGATTGCAGCTTTAAACCCACATTGGTGCCGATTTAGACTCGATTTTCATGGAAGTTTGATGTCATTCAGACCTGCAGCGTGTGTGATGTCAGACGGCTTCAGACAGACTTTAAAACTCCTGCACCTGAATCATTCTCTCCTGGGAGCTGGAGGCGGCCTATCGGAGGGTATAACAGATGTACACACACACACACACACAACACACACACACGCAGAAACACAAGAGTGAGTGATAGCACAGCATTAGGCAGAGTAAAGAGACATAACACAAGATGGATTTGCATACTGAGATGTTTGTGCGGGCCTTTGGGAGCTCTTCTCCATCTAAAGTTGGTTGTTGCCAGGCATCCATATACGGTGGTCTAATGGAGAGTGTTGATTAGGGGTTGAACTGCTCATGCGATAAAAAGTCTTTGGATTACTCATGAACCATTTGTGTAAAATTCAGTATATGCTATGAATGGCTCATGTTTTATTTGCTTTAGCTATCATATTCTTTTTGGTATCTTTGTGATAACGTTACTTTAGTTGAAGCTTTAGTGGTGAAGCTAAGATATTATTCTATAGATATTATTCTACACATGGTTTTAACTTGATAATGCTTTATAAAAATAACAAATTTGGGTTTTTTAATACAAAATTAATACATTTTCACATGATAAAGATTGCCTGACTGGTGTATTGTGTTCAGATACCCCTGCAAGTTTATTTATTTATTTATTTTACAGTTTGTTTTTACTGGGGTCAAACTGGCCTTAGACAGACACAACAGTGCTTGAACAGATATAAACTCTTCAGTAATGTCTGCCTAGTGTTTTGACTGGGTCAGAGGAGAACATTCAAATATTCTGAAGGGGGAAGTAAAATTTAAAAAGGATAGTTTACTGAAAAATTACACTCTTCTGAGAATGTAACACATTTTTTGTACATTCCCTTTAATCTTGAAAATGAATTACCATTTTAATTTTATATATGTCCAATCATAAAAGCAGAAATGTCAGTCTTGACAGAAGATGAGGGTTAATACCTGAGTGACACTTTCATAATTTTTTATCGCAAGACAGCGTACAGGATATTCACTGCATTTATCTGATCAATATTTATTTTGAGGTGGTGAAAATGATCAGCCGGGTATAATATTTTATATTATTGACTCTGAGTTGGATGTTGTCTTTTAATCTTTAAATCTTTGATGATATTTCTTTTGAATGCTGGAAGACCAGACAGGATGCATTTAAAAATAACTCTGTCATGAATCCTACAGACTACTGGGTAAACATCATAAACAACATATCAAATGATTCCAGCTGGGTACCAATCAAAAGTTTTATTTGATTTATTTTCATATATTGGGGAAAGCAAAGAATCAAGGTAGTCTTTTATTGAGTGTTTTGATGAAAAATCACAAAAGCACAAATGTAGGTCGATTCTTATAATCAAACCATCCTTATTGTGACACACACACATCTTAACCTGTGACAGTTCACTTGAGTTATTCATTTCTGGGCTCCCTGAAACTCCAAACATAAATGATGTAACATATTTCATGTTGTTTAGTTGATATGTGTTCAAGTTAATTTTGTTTACAAGAGAGAAAAAATTATGTTAACTATTTTTGACCTATTCAAATTTCTTGAGGTCTCTTGAGAATCAAATCAAAACAGAACACGAAACATCAACACGATACTTTTTTTGTTTCTGATTGTCATGATATATAGTAGCTTTAAATATCAAAATATTTACTATATCTGCTGTAGAGATAAAAACTTTATTTTGAATTAATTAAACATGTTACTATAAATCTTTTATATGAGGATTTTAACTTCAGCTACCGTTTTATCCAGTATTACGCCATTTCTGTTCGTCTTTTCAGTGCTGCCCATATTCTCTTGTTCATTATTTATATTTCGTGTGAAATGTAGTTTAAAATCATTATCACATTTCCATCCACAAACCCGAAGGAGGCTTGAAAAGCTGCTTAGGCATTTTTTGTGTGTTCGTCCTTGCTTATGGTATTTTTCTGATGCAATTTTACTCAGATAACCCGGCGAACAGCCAGTGAGCTATCAAAGATTATTCCCAAAGCAATAAGCTTTATCTGCTCGAAAAAACAGATTACAAAAGCCTGTAAATACTTCATCACAGCTTATCACGCAAACATTGTACAGATCACAGCCATCGATTCTAATGGAAAGACACTTGGAGAGGTTGAACTGGAGAGCAGAAGACGTCGATACGAGCAGGAGGAAGTAATTAAAACAGGTAATCCCTGATGGCACAAGGTGTTGATTCTTGCTTGTGCATGAATCTGCGGTTTTCACTTAGCTATATTTAGCAGCGTCTGATTGTTTTGAGGATGAGGGACACTGCTGGCATCCAATGTATCCGTCTCTGCCCGGACATTACATTTCTAATTTATGTTTTGGCCTACAGAGACAGACTTAAGGTATTTATTAATTTGTGAGCTTTGCAAATGAAATTCTCCATAACACTGTGTCTAAATCATCTGTGACCTCTTCTGGAGTATACGGAAACGTACTCTTTGGCATCTGCACATAAAACATGAAGACATTTTTTGCTGATCACATTTCAGAACACATCTTAATGCAATAATTCACCACAAAAATTACAATTTATAATCATTTACTCAACATCATGTCAAATCCTTTTGACTTTTTCTTCACTGGAACTAAAGAGAAGATGTTTTGTTTTTTATTAATATAATGAAAGTAAGTGGTACCAAAACAACATGTTGACCCATTGACTGCAATTGCATGGTAGAGAAATAATTTTCCTTGTGCTTTTATGTTTTAGTTGTTTTGTGCTATTCAGTAGACTATTTGTGCTATGGATGCTGCATTTTGAGACATTAAAGACCTAATTTATGCATCCAAGTATCTGAGAAAAATTCAATTTATTATATAATAAATCTAAAAAAGTAAGCTTTTTTAATATCGCAATAATATCGCTAATTTGTTGGATGTTGTAACAGTTCTTTACAATTGAGAATTTTGGTTTATTTGAGTAATTAATGAAGGCATAAAGGTGAAAGCTGCATCTTTTCTCTGTTTAATTCACATCTCTGGCTTTTGAGACGGCTGGCATCAAAAGACTCATGATTCTCTATCTCATCGTATCATCCTCCAGTCAATGACCTCCGTGAAATGGTTCTTTGCTTTGACATTTGCAGATTATGTTTTGTATCACTACAAAAAAATCAAGCCAGTAGATTATCATGCCCAAGGCTATCTAGCTCTGCAAACTAAAATAGATATAGAAATCTTCCAGTGCAAGGTTACATCTGCTCCACAGAAGCTCAGTTTCATTATAACTCATGATGGCACTGGGTCGTTCAGACGTTTTTTTGTTGAGATGGAAAAGCTCCACTGCTATGTTCAGAGCTGCATGTCAGATAAGTTCAGTGTTAATTCCAAATGAGAAATTATAAGTAAAAGAGAGAGGGAAGAAAAGGTTGGGTGTTGGGAACTGAAAGAGCTCATTATAAGTTCAGTTATTGCTCCTCAGCCCTCCGCTTGAGCTTTAAAACCCTCAGACTCTCCTTTTGTGCTCCGTCAGCAGCTTCTTTATATGAGAGTCGTGTGTGTTGGCTTCATGGAAGACTTATCGTGAAGGAATTTTGTGAACAGACAGTAAAATATCTTTGATGTTGGATATGCACGCTTCCCTAAAACCATAAAAGTGTGTTAAGATGAGAGAGGAGAGTCCCGAGAGATAGAGACAGAGAGAAATTAGTGCATGGAGAGATAAGCCTTGGGTAAGAGCTGGACTTTATTGGTGAGAAAAGCGCTGTAGTAACAGCAACCGAAGAGCCGGAGAAGGTCATCCCTCAGATCCGCCACTCCTTACGGTTAATCCGCATGGACTCATACCGATGTTCAAAACATTCTGCATCCAAGGTCATTTCTGACAGATTTAGCAATTATCATTGTATCTTCCCCTCCTCTTGGAATTAAACTCATACATATGAAGTAATACGCTGCAACACAGACTCGGGTGTCAAAAGAACAAAAAGAAAGGAAAGTGGGTAAACTGGAGGAAACTGAAGAGAAAAAACAGCGGGGGAGGAAGCAGCAAATAAATGAGAAAATGAAAGGGAAATGGGAAATAGAGAAGGAAAATGTGAGAGAAAAAAATTAAGTGATAAGGAAAAGGAAAGGAGAAGAAATTAAATAAAACTATATGCTAACGTCAAAAACATGGTTAAACAATCTTAAAAATAAAGGTTCCATAAAATATGTTTCATAGAAATGCCATAAAAGGCAACGTTTTTGGATTCCTCTCAGTTAGAGTAACAGCCCTTAAAACAAAACGTTTTTTGGAAAGGTTTCATGGATGTTAAAGGTTCTTTACTTAACCACCAATGCTTAAAAAGAAGCTTTATTTTTAAGAGTGTAACCATGGCCTAGCAATAAGTTCATGTATCTGTGTTGCTTGAGTTGCTTGAGATTTGAGTTCAAGCCTTGCTTTGCATCGTTTGCCAATACCATTCCTGTTCTTCTCCTCGTAATATCCTGTTCACTATCTGTTGTCACAACCCATAAAAGTTGCAAACCAATAAACATCAGTGAGTGATATAGTCTGGAGCAGTCAGGGCTCACAGTATTTAAGAGAAAGTGATTGATGAGATTTTAATTGTGTGCGCACACATGCATGAGAGCAAATGAGCATGCTTGTATCTCATTATTAAAGACATCATTTTTCAAAGGTTTCATATTGATTACTGTCGTGTGATTTAATTGTGGCTGTAAAATATGATGCATAATGTCGGAAACGGATGGCTGACTTCACCAGACTCTCATAATTCATCCGTATGTGTCATTTTAATGAAGCAGCAATTCTTCACCAGCTTGGCATTGTTAAAGAGACTTATTTGTACCTATAATTTGGGTGTAGGAATATTACTCTTTCCTGAGGAGAATGGGTCCTTCTACCTGCTGCACAGATGGCTGATCACTTCTCTTTCATTATCTCTTCTGCCCTTAAAAAAGCCATAACACAATTACAGAAAGAGCAATTAGAGCCACGCTGTCAACATTAAGAAGCTGAAGGTCGTAATTACTGCTGTGAAATTTGTGATGGCTTGTGTGGCACCAGCTTTCCCCCGCTTCTGCATTTTTATTCCCTTAACATCTAAATGTGTAACTTCAGTTTGATAAGCTGTTGAAGCAAACGAGTTCACGATTTTAGACATCTTAATATGTGGGATTTTTGAACTGTTGATTTTGATTTAAACATTTTTTAATCTGAATATAAGTCAACCTGACATATTGGATTCCATCAACAGAGTAATTTTATCGTTTAGATCAAGTAAAAATAGATCCTTGAGGTACAGAAATGGTTCCAGGTTGCCATGTTTTCATTGTGTATTAGTATTTAAAATGTCATTTATTTAAGTCATTATATAGCTAAATTGAAAAAATTGCAGAATAAAAATATAAAAATCATATATATATATATCCCAAAATTTCTAATTATTTAAGTCTGCGTGAACCAGAAGTTTGCCAGCGATTTTATTACTGTATTGTGACATACTTCTGAAAGAAACAGAATACTGAATGAGGAAAACAGAGGGTGTTGCTTGTTTTTTCTACTTTAAATTGATTGGATGGAGTATAGTTGGCATTTTATTCAGAAATTAAACTGTTGTCATCAGAGAAGGCCTGTTGTTTTAGAGAGAAGGAGCATTTTCAGATTGATGAAAGATTACGAAGGCAAACTAATTTTTTTTTGTGGTCTGCACAGATGAATTTTACACCACAACAAAATATAGTAGATTTTGATTTCACAAGGACTTTAAGGTGGTATATGCATTTTGAATGTTCATGATCTGTAGTTTGGATTTCTACTACATTTTGCATGATGTTATGATCTTCCAATAATGTGTGTGTAAGGTTCGAGACACACACAATTTTCAGCTGTGATTGGCATTTTGGTGATTTCTGTAATTGTGTCTCCAAATTAGTGGTCCTGTGTTGTGAGAGAGGGTCAAAGACAGCCATTGTCACGTTCTTGCGGCCAAAGATACTGACCAACCAATAAAAATGCAAGATGAAATCAACACAACATGCCTCTAAACCCTAAAACTTATGCCTTCCTCTTCCGCAGCATCCACTTTTTTTTAGCAGACATAAAAACAACAATCACTAAACTGTGATTTATCGTGCTCTTTTTGTTTACTACTAGTACATGCTGATGTCATTTTATTCTTCTATAATAACATTCTATAATAAGTCAATATGTGTCATCATCAAACACTCTACACACGTTGTAGCTGAGTTTATTAGATCCATGTCTCATAGCGTGACATTCAATGATTTTATAGGATTGCTAAAATCGTGCAGTGTGTCTCAGGCTTAACAGAAAAGAAAGGGGTGTGTGAATCAGAATACTGAAAGGTCCCTAACACAACCCCTACATCTTTAAAATCAGTGGTGTGTGTTTGAAATAGCCCACGGTGCTGCTGTCACCTCGTTAGAGTAGTGTGTTTATCAGAACGGCGGTCTTTCTCCTTCTATTCAGTGAGGCTGAGGGGCCTCATGTTAAATTTATGGTGCCATTGCTCTCTGTTATGGGCCTAAATGTCTTCTCTGAATGAGAGGGAAGTCACTCCATCAGTACAGGCCATCAGTGCTAACGTTGATTGGTTCGAGGAAATTTGCTTTGCCTGCTCAGTCACCCACGACCAGAGTCGCAAAATGGCACCATGTGTTTCTGCAGCCCTCTGCAGGTTCTGTCTCATCGGACTGGGCCTCGGCACGCCACAGCAACATGCATTTCAGCAGACTTCTGATGGGTTCATTATTATTTATTTGTCTTTGATAGTGACAATGTGTGTCACAGACTCAGCTGAGTTGAGCTAATTGAAGTGTAAGGCAGTCATTTGTGCCCACATCTCCCTCTGACTGAATGCTTAAGTGCGTTTGGCAGGACGATCCGGCCTCTTCGTTTCTAAGAGAGCCACCAGCTGAAGCTCCCGCAGATGGTACGGACTCTCCCCCTCTTTTCAACCACACCGTTCATGGACAATTGCTGCCGCTATTTTCTTCCCCTCGCTATTGACACGCTCAATTACTGGCCAATTAGTTGGTTTCTGGGAGTCGACTTCCAAACTTACTATTTACCAGAAAGTACTATTTACGGCTCGGCACGCCAGCGTCTTCAGTGTCAGAGCTTCAGTGTCTGACAAATGCTGGTGTCAAAGTAAATTGGAGTGTCTGAAATAGATGCTAGTTAGATGAACACAGGGCTTTTGAACAGATCTGAATCAATAAGGATTTAGCAGACATGATGATGAAAAAAAAAAAGCAAAACATCCCAACTTTGTTCAAGTTTTTGTTTGTCTTTTCCCCCGGATTTTATTTTGACAGGTAGAACAGTACAGTTTTCAATGCACAGAAATATTGTTTCCTGAATACAACAGCTGCATGAACAGTCTCATGGCTCAAAAAGACTTAGAGAGCGTCATAAATAAGGGAGGATATCTTTAATCTTTGCCATAATCTCCTTAGAGCAAAGATGATTGCTACACATGAGATTGAGCTTGCTGTTTTTTGCTCTTTTTTCCCCTCTTTCTGTGGCATCTGTTAAACATGTAAAGATCGATTATTGTCTCTATGCTTTAAATCCCCTGGTTAGTATTCAGGAAGGCGGCTTTAGCTCAGTGTGAAATATTGAATTTCTGTGCCCCAGCAGTTCTGCATGTGATAAAAATGCTGCTAAACTCTTTGGTAATGCCTCCCTCCTCTCAAAATACCCACAATGCACACTCAATGCTTGTTGTTTGGGAACAGACAAACTCTGCCATGGCGACAATGAACAAGCCTGAGAAACAGGCAAATTCATTAAGCACCACACAATACAAGGACGTTTTACAGTGCGGTGGGAAATGAAATTAGGAAAGGCTCAAGCGAATACACACCTCCACAGATTTACAGGTAAAGCTCTCCGTAGAGAGAAACCAACGCTGCCCTGTCCCTTTATAAGCTCCCCTGCATCAGCCAGATGGTCAATTCTTATATTACTAGAACAACATTAGGGCTTCTTTTGACAAGCTTTGCGCTTTTCAGCAGTCTTTTTTAAGGTGCAGTCACACAAGTGAAACTTTACAGACAAAAAGTATTGTCACTAGTTTAGAAATGTAAGAAGTATAATATAAATGATCATTAGTGAATCATTGTGTAGGTTACATTGCTACATCAGTAGGTGGTGACAAGCGAAGATTTTTATGTGCCATTGATTCGTTTTTTAAGCAATTCATTCGTAACTGATTCATTCATTCATTTCTCAAATTATTCATTTAAAACATTGATTCATTCTGGAGAGAAACAAGGGTAACACTTTATAACAGGGGTCCAAAATAGGGGTGAGCAAAACACACTAGTAATTAATGATTAAAATGTTAGGTTAATCATTAATTAGTAGTGTGTATTTGCTCAACTAATGCTTAATTGTGAACAAATTAACCATTAATTAATGCTTCACTAATGCATTATTTTGGACCCCTATTCTAAAGTGTAATGGAAACGAGTGACGTTTTATGAGTGAGTCCATACTCTACCCAACTGAATCTTTCAAAACAATATTTCATGCAGGAATGAAACATGTGAGAGGCTTGATGAACCATTTATTAATGTTCAAAAACATTGATTTACTAAGAAATTAAATATTACCTTTCAAACATAATGGAATTCTGGCAATGCAATGCCTAAAATGTAAATTACACAACATTCACTTCTATTTTTTATGGACCTACTGTATTATGTAAGGGCTGTACAGTCAGCCAATCATCAGACATATGATCTGCTCTAAATATTGTAGGTGATATTTTATAATGTTACATTACATCATGCCCTTGTAAATGTATGTTTATGAATAGACTGTATATTTATGCTACAGACTTTATAAAGACTGTTACCAAAGTATTTGCTATTTTTCACAGGAGTTGACCTGTAATGCCCTACCTAATCAAATAGTTTAGCTAAATTCGAATTTGCCGCTACCTAATTTATCGCTACCTAATTTGCTAATAAATTTGCTTTCTGGAATAAAAATTTCATTATTCTGATTCTCCTGCAGATATTAAAATACGTTATATTTATAATGCTTTTGAGTGGATGATCTGTTCATGGTGCCTGGGTGTCTGATGTTAAATGCATGGGGCTAATTGCATATTTTATAATGAGGCAATCAGGCAAAATTTGCAGTTCAGTTAATGATGTGTATAGCTCTGCCAAGCCTCAAAATTGCAGGACTGACAGAGTTTTAAGGATGAAAAGTTCAAAGCTCAGACCAGTCAATCTTTTTGCAGATGGAGAGAGATGAGCGCGAAGATTTTACCCCTCCTCCATTCCTCATTTTCACTCATTCTTCCGTCATTTTCCCCCAGTCAAAATCCAAATCAGCCAGTATTGTCCTTCTGCTGAGTGGAGATTTCTAACGTATGTTTATTCCAGTCACTCTATTCAACGTTCTCCATCTCTTATGTGTCTTCACAGTTCAACAAATTTCTTTTGATAGATCTCAAGCTGCGAATGAATGTTCAGTTGAAGTCATTCAATCGCCACTGGAGTGATCTCGTCCTAAATGCAATTTGCCCGGCTAAGTAAAAATAGAAAAATGACGCACCTTACAAGAGTTTTCTTTTTCATTTCTGCTAGTTCAGGGATCAGTGCACCTGCAGCTACATCATGACCTCTTGTTTACCTCCCAGCCCAGCAGAAATGTTTCTTGTGCAGTGCACATGGTTTTATTCTAAAACTCAAAAGTGAAAATGAAGAGCACTGTGATTTTTAGTAATAGAACAGTCTGGAATGAGGAATGCTCTTTACTCTGGGTTTACTGGTAACACACTGTACTGATGTTATATGGGTCAGTGACAAAAAGTGACAAAGTTAATTAATACAAAAATTATTTTGAGAGTCCCATTGTTGACCAAATGATTTTTTCCTAAGAAATAATAATGAAAGATACAAAAAAAGTCATTTTTTATCACTGATATACTAATATACACTGCTCAAAAAAAATAAAGTGAACACTTAAACAACGCAAGGTAACTCCAAGCCAATCACACTCCTGTGAAATCAAACTGCCCACTTAGGAAGGAACACTGACTGACAAATATTTTCACATGCTGTTGTGCAAATGGAAAAAACAACAGGTGGAAATTATAGGCAATTAGCAAGACACCCCCAATAAAGGAGTACTTCTGCACTCTACAGACCACTTCTCAGTTCTGATGCTTTCTGGCTGATGTTTTGGTCACTTTTTGAATGCTGGCAGTGCTTTCACTCTAGTGGTAGCATGAGACAGAGTCCACAACCCACACAAGTGGCTCAGGTAGTGCAGCTCATCCAGGATGGCACAAGAAGGTTTGCTGTGTCTGTCAGCGTAGTGTCCAGAGCATAGAGGCGCTACCAAGAGACAGACCAGTACATCAGGAGATGTGGAGGAGGCCGTAGGAGGACAACAACCCAGCAGCAGGACTACTACCTCCGCCTTTGTGCAAGGAGGAACAGGAGGAGCACTGCCAGAGCCATGCAAAATGACCTTCAGAAGGTCATTTGGCAGTGGGTCGTTTGGCAGTGGGTCAGTATTGGTGTGGGGTGGCGTTTCTGTGGAGGGCCGCACAGTGCAGTTTTGAATTTATTTTACATTTTAAGTTCAATTTATAGTATGTAGTTACTTGCGTGTACTATGTGCTTTAAAATTAATTATCAGAATGAAAAACAACCATATGAGCATTTCTGCCATTAGCCAGCCTAAATTATTTTATTTCAAATCAACCCACCTTCTGTAATGTAGTTTAACAATCACTCTGCCCTAGAGCTCTCTATTTGACTTCATCAAGAACGCTTGGCCTCCCTTGTCTTCTCTGTATTGAGAGATAATGACGAAATGTACCATAATTACTGAATAATCTGAAGCATATTGTCATGGTGTTGTATGGGGACCTCTTTAGAGCCAACATTTGCGTAGAGACAATATGAGTTTTTTTTGCTGTAATTGGCCATAATCAGTTTTGTGTTGTTGTTTCCTTTTTCCTCTGTGGTCCTCCTTATAGGCTGTTGTAGAGGCGTGCTCATGGGACCCTTGTGGTGAAATTAGTTTTTTAACACTTTATTGTATCAGATGAAACAGAATGAGCGGATTGAGTAAATGCTAATGAGTGCCTAGTATAGGTAAATAAACTCAATCCATTTAGCTTTATTGTAGCCTGAATTGTCTGTAGAGGGTTGATTGTACTGTATGTGCGAATTGGAGTTCTGCTTTAATCTCTTCTATAAAGGCCTCATTAAATCTCTTATTTCCAAACAAATTGCTGTAAATCAATATTCATATTCAACACAGTTATGACTTCTGTACCTGGTAATCACCACTGCAGGACTGAACTCGGGTGAGCTTGAGTTATGAAAATTAAAGGCAATTAGTCAAGCTTATCAGCATGGTCGAATCAATGAGAACCAGGAGAAATATACCCCCTATAGACCAAAAAGCGGTTCTCCGGCAGTAATTTGCACAGACACCTATGGTTTTCCAGAAACTCTGGTAGCTGGTTTTCAGAAATGTTGAAAGTACATTTGTATTGTATTGACAGTGTCTTTAGCGCAGGAAAATTATGTATGAACAATTGTAGAGACATTTAAATGTTTCTGAATCCTGAATCATTCCTTGACCAAACCCCAGCCTAATTAAAAAAAATCTGTCATCATTTAATCATTACTTAATCAATTAAGTTTTTTTTTTTTTGCTGTGGACAGTTATGGGTAAAATGCACCATAAACATTCATAAAAGTTATATTTGAAGTCTTCAGTTGTGTGTTAGTGTAATCCCAAACACACGAAGAAACGACGGAGCAGTTTAACACATTTAATATACAAAAAGCTGAAGATCACATTACTCACAAACATTACACCAACAAGAATGGACAAAAACTGAGTGACAGAGAGCACCTTATAAGGGGAAGGTAATCTACTGTAGGATAATTAACAAGACACACATGAAGAGAATAACTAATCACACAGAACTAGGTCACAAAGGCAAAATCAACAACCAACACACGGAATGCGTAACATTACGCCCCCCTTGCGGAAGACGCGTCCTCGCAACATCAACACTGGGGATGGAGGGTGGGGGCTCTGGAGGAGGCAGTGGAGCAGGAGAGGGAACATCCTTACAACAAACAACAAAGATCAGAGTCCATGAAAGAGTAGAAGGTGGGGGGAGCCAGGGAGGAGCCCGGAGTAGGAGGAGCCAGGTGGTGACCCAGAGACCAGCCATGATGAGGCCCCAGGGCGGAGTCGACGGAGGTAAGAGCCATGGTGGAGAAAGGGCTGACGAATCCAGTGGGCAGATGGCACAGATAGAGAAGGAGCCCAGGATGGAGCCGAGCAGATGGAGAGCTAGGGTGACATAGAGGATCCGGAGGGCCAAGGCGGAGCTGAAGGCTCAGGCGACCGAGGCGGAATATGTAACATCAGAAACCTTATGTTACAGTAACTCTGCTAGAGGAAAAAAACGACTACTACTATTACTAATTTAGGTTTGGGTGAGTGGCGTTCAGGGGTCTAAGTAATTACATATATATACATACATATACAAATGTATCAATTCTAATTTTGATTCCTAAATCCCAAGAATCTGGGCCCGGTTTCTCGATAACGCAGACTATTCCTGCGCTAAGAAGACTCTTAAGATATATCTTACGTTAAGTGATA
>JAUCMT010000032.1:13541294-13561670 GCA_032357475.1 Enteromius thamalakanensis
AGATACTTAGCGTAAGAACGTTTCGGGAAATGCGCCATAATGTTAAGAGAGAGGTTAAGGTACAACTTAAGAACTACGTAGCGATAAGAAGCTTTCGAGAAACCAGGCCCTGTGCTTTAGCCTAAGCTGTTTTCAGTATTGTAACCTTTGATATGGAATGTTTTCTTTCAGTTTTATTTTTAAATTCAAACAAAATATGCAATTTTGGAGCATTTTATTTGCAGTGAAAGATCCACTTCAGTTCAAGTAAAGCATATGTGAACCGACTCTTTCCCTTTACTACTATTTACTAATGTATCTCATCCAGTATTTTAACCGTAGAAAGACATCAATAAAACCATTGTAAACAATAGGTCTTTATTCTGCTTGGCATCTTGTTAGGCCATTAAATGTCAATATTAAATGTATAATGATGTGATTTTTTTTTTTAGATGAAATCTGTTTATCAAATCACTTAATTGTGAGAGTGATGATAATGTCATTCCACCAGAATGGACACTTACATGATTTTCAGAAAATAAATGTAAAGTTAAAAATCACACCTCCGCCATAATCCCACTGAAGTAACGCGAAATGCACAAACCTAAACCATTTAGCCTGGACGAAATATCTGTCATACAGTCAATATGCCTGTCTCCCGTACTGTACAAATAAATTGAAGAGACAAATGATGAAACATACTGGTTGAGGATGAGCGAGGGATTTTAAATCTGTTGCAGCTGATCAAATGAAATGGCAGAAAAATCGCATTACCAGGACAAACAATCGGATTAGTGATGCTGAATGACATTTCCTCCTAAACTGATTTATGTCTGTTGTTGTCTGCGAGGCCTTTACACACACACATAGAGCCGTGAGAACTCAACATAACATGACACTGATGATCCAGCAGGTCTCTGAGAAACTGCCAGCCGTGTTTTGCATTCATTCTGTTTAGTGATATATCGCCTATCGGGGCTAGTCATTTTTTACTGTCCTGATTACAGTAAATATGGAATAAGTGATTAAAGACATACTGTAGGTTCATTTAAATAGATCTAATGCATCACTGTACTGGCTAATATTGCACGTTGAGTTTACATGTTCTGGGTCTCAACTAAGCGTAAATATTACTAGTTTCAGCCAGTCCATCTCCATATTTCACACTTCCATCTCATCTCTGTGCTGCTACTGTAGCTACGGTCTATATGTGTCAGACAGCGAATGAATGACCTGCATTCTTTTATAGACTAGATCATGTAATTGAATCTTAAAGTAGTGGTTCTAAAACTTTTCAGTTCAAGTACTTTTTTTGATGTGATCAGAACATCAAGTACCACAATATATATATTTTTTTCTGAATTGAGAAAATCAATGTTTGTTACAGGTTTTCTTTATTCTAAAAGTGCTTGAAACTCCTTAAATATTGATACCACATTCAAAGCTGAGTCAGTCAAAAAAAGCCTTTATAGTATCAAGCGCCTACATGCAGTTACTTTTAGGGCAAAAAGAATAACAGCTCGCCTGTTTTGCTTTGTCACATAAAATCAAACTGTGCTGAACAAACTCTAATCAAAGAAATCTATTTGTCAGGAATTAGAAATTAGTCAAAACAGCATTGATACATAATTTTTATGTTCAAAAATGTGGGGTCTATAAGATCTTGTAATATATTTGGACATATTTGTACAGAACAATAGGTGGCTTAATTTGTCCACACTAACTTGTCTCATGGCATAAATGTACCTGGGTGCACATTTTAGTGAGACATAAAATACGTACCAACAAGTACATATCAATGCACTTTCCAAAAGAAATGAACACTATAGGCAGTAAAACTCTGACACTTTTTATTCCAGAGTTTTGATTAATAAAGCGTAATAAAGCCTTCATCTTGCAGGAACTGTTGACACACTCCAGCCACATTAGGTCCAACATTGTCTTGCATTAGGAGGAACCCAAGGCCCCAGGGTCTCACAGGGCACAGAGCACATAAAGGGCTGTGCAGCCCTGCAAAGAAATGCCACTCCACACCAATACTGCCCTACAAAGCAAAAAGACAGTAACTACGCCGAGTGCAGAACCGAGAAAAATTACTTTAAAGTTAGCCTGTCATCTAGCTTTTTGCAGTTACTGTACAAACGACTACCATTTTTCTACAAAAAGACACACATTTGAGATAAGATATTTTGTCACATAACAAAGGATGCCTTGAATGTCATGAAATAATAACTAATTTTTGACCAAAAATGCAGTTACTGCCTTTTTGCTTTGTAGGGCAGAATACTGACCCACTGCCAAACCAGTCAAGCTGGAGGATGTTGCATGCAGCAGAACGTTCTCCACAACGTCTCCAGACTCTGTCACATGTGCTCAGTGTGAACCTGCTTTCATCTGTGAAGAGCAAAGGGTTTCACTTGAGAGTTTGCCAATCTTGGTGTTCTCTGGCAAATGCCAAACATCCTGCACGGTGTTGGGCTGTAAGCTATCCTATCAATATGGGCCAACATTTCTAAAGAATGCTTCCAGCACCTTGTTGAATCAATGCCACGTAGAATTAAAGCAGTTCTGAAGGCAAAAGGGGGTCAAACACCGTATCCTAATAATCCTTTAGGTGAGTGTATATATAGGTATATACAGTATAACTCATTTATTTATAATTGTATAGTTAAAGTCTATTGCTCACAAAGACTGCATTTGATCAAAACATTATATTGTGAAATATATTATTAAAATGAAAATTTTAATAATGATGATGCAGTCTTTTTTAACAATGATGCATCATAAAAGCATTAAAAATAAAAGCATTTTTTTTGTTGTCTCAAACCTTTGAATGCTAGTTTTTTTTTTATTATTTTATAATCCCTTCTCCTACTATATTTTCCTTGGCACTTTGGTTACCTTTGGATTTATCACTTAGGGTACTAAAGTGCCATCCGACTAGACGCACAGCCCTTAAACAGCCTCTTTGGTGACTGCTTTCGACTGTGCAATTTCCCACTAAGGTCTGATTTATTTTGTCTCTCTCACTCATCACAACCCCCTAACAAACCTTTGGTTGTGTTCACCGTAACCTGTCTGTCCTCTGCTTTGCTCATGCATAGATAACCGTTCGTAAGCAAGCTCACGTTTGAAAAAGAAGTTTGACCAACAGGGAAACGGACGAGGAGAACAAGCCTTTTTTCAGACTGCAGGCCATCGCTCGTCTCTTCTCTCTTCTCCCTCCTCTTTCTCTCTCTGTGTGGCTCTGATTGGGCGGGTGCTTTGCCGCACACGTGGTGTGATGGCTTTTGTCTCCCGAGGTAACAGAATAAAGGCAGACAGCTGGAAGCTCAGCCCAATATTCACCTGTCACACCGGGCTGCCTGTGACAGGCTCCCCTGCTGCTGCAAAGCCACCGCAGAGAAATGATGCTAAATTAGGATGCTGCTTCGCTCTGTTGTCTTTGTCAGAGATCTCTCAGAAATCTCAGATATTCTCAGCAAGCTCAGCTCGGATAACAACTTACTGTATCACAGCTCTTAATATTGCGGTAGTATAGTCTCCACAAGTCCCCACGCCTGCACGCACTGTTAGCGCTTGGCCCGGTAATAATAGGGATTCGGCCTGAATGACAGTATCTGTAATTGTATTTGTGGGACAGGCGTAATTGGCCCAGGGTCACGTTTAACTTGGCACTGTTAGTGCTCGTGGCGTTTCCATAATGAATATGCAGAATCACTTGAAAGGACAAGTGAGATAGCATTCTTTCTTAATGGATCCATTTTTAAAGCAAAGATCAGGCCATCAGCGAAGAATACAGAGGCATTATGTTTTATTGACGGTGGCCGTTGTTGGCGGGCGTGTTTGGCAAAGTGAGTGCGAATGAAGGTGAGGGAGAAAGGAAATGAGAAAAAGAGAGCAAGAGAAAGGCGCAGAGAGGGTTGCGGGATGTTTGTAAGAGAATTGATTTTGCTCATACATTTTCGCCGATAACAAGGAAACAGACCAGGAACCCAACTAATAAGCTATTAGAGTGGATGCTCCTCCAAGGGCAGTGCTCGGGTTTGAGGGGTTTTTAAAACAAGGATGTGTTAATTAGAGGGTTACACAGAGAAAAATAGAAGCTTCTATCCCTCATTTACACGTGGCAGAACCATTTCAGTGCTACTTGCAATTTCTTTTTCCATTAATTTGATTTTCTAATAGAACAAGGTTTCGAAGGTATACAAAGAGATGAATTTATAATGCAAATTTTGTAATACTGCATCATATTAAATATGTAGTGCATTTTAAGGAGTAGTTGAAAAGGGATTTTGACAAATAGTAGATTGCTAGAACTTACATGAGTTTGATGAATAATATATTTTGCGAACAAAGTCAATTCAGAATCAAATAATTTGTATCCGTGAGAGTAGCAGTTCCTGAAAGAATTTTGTTCCTAACTCATAACTCACTTATAAAGACTTGTTTCTGTTTCTAAATATATTTTTGTTTCAACAAATCCATTGGGTGAATGATTCACGATTCACACGTAAACTGTCGCTTGTTTCATTCCTGTAAGAATCATTGTTCTGAATTGTCCTCTGTGTATTGGTTGACTGAGTAATTTTATGGCTTTTGTTCTTGAATGAACACAAAATTAACTAAATTAACTACAAATCTATGGTGTGAATGACTCAGTGATTCACATGCAGAGATAACTATTTGTTCTATTCCTGAACGAATCTGTGTTTTGAACGAATCCGTTCTCACATATAAATACTTGTTTTGTTCCTAAATAACATGTTTTTCTAAAAATCTGTTAAGTGAATGTGGTATGATTCACATATGTAGACTGTCCCTTGTACTGTTCCAGAATGATCCTTTGTTTTCGACAAATCCGTTGAGTGAATTAATCAATTACTCACTCATCTCACTACTTATAACAAAATAGCCATTGAAACACCTCAGTGATGTTGGATTATGTACTGTATCAGCATTGTTGTAAACAACCGGGTTTATCATGAATTATTAATTAGACAATGATGGTGTCTTAAGTTCAGCTTGTTTTTAAAAAAAAAAATTTAAATGTTTTTTTTTTGGCTATGCAGCATAGAAATTTGGAACAGCAGGAATAAATGTCAGAATTTTTATTTTACGTGAACTTTCCCTTTAATGTATCACATTTTCATGCCAATAGGTCTGTCTGCTCAAAGTCTTTTTTCCTGTCTTCAATCCATCTTCATCTCTCTATAGACCTGCTTTAATTTCGCCTCGTTTTCTGTTGCTCCATCACTCTCTTTGTCACTCTTCCCTTTCTCATCCTGTCACATTTGTTCCATTCTCAGGTTCCCTCTTTATTTTCTCGTCTCCCTGGCACACACATCCTCTCCATCTCTGTCTCTCTTTTTGTCCTCTTTTTTTTCTTCTCCGTCACCTTCACTGCTCCCTTTCACAATCTTTTTGCGACTCTCTGATGTATTTTTCCTGCTTATTCAGATTTAACATTCCACTCTTCCTTCACCCCGTCATTTTTTTAACTCCTGGCAGTGTTCTGTTGCAGAGGAAGTCAGCGTGTGCTGCGTTTAAAGATGAAGACACACGGCACATTCACTCTCACCCTGCTGCATTTCTGAAAATCAACTCACAGCTCAACCTGTTCTCAGATGAGAAACAGCAAATCGATAGGAAAACCAATCAGCTGCTTGGTTACAGACAGGAGTGGACGTTTTTATTAATGAATATAATGCATGGCCAATAGAGAGAATAATCAAAAGAGATGTTTTGTGAGTATCATCCTTTTCTGAATCAGTGAAACCCATGAAAATTCAATTTTTAATAAAATCATTTTAATTTTACTTGTCACTGATCCAAAAAAGCTGGTTCATTACTGTTCTGCTAAACCAGGTTTGTAATTATATTTGTAAAGCTTGCTATTTGAGCCATTTTATCAAGGCTTTTATGATTATGAAGTTATTTCTATAAATCCTCTTGACTTTCCCCTGACTTTTCTGAAACTCTAAGACAAACCTCCTTGCGTGACACTTATGAATTGATAATTGTCTTCTGGGGAAAAAAAACGTTAAACCAGCCTAACGAGGTTAACAAGAAGATTTTGTGTCCAAAAAGTTACCAGCTTAAGGCATGGCCAAGCTAGGAGACCAGCATATAAACTCTTCTTTTTAGCATTTTAAAACATCATTATGACGGATGTTGCAGTGAGTTCATGCTCTAAAAAAGCTTTCCAGCTCACATTGTTATTTCAGTGATTTAATGCAACAGTTAATAAATAAATAAACTAATACCTATTTTTACACTGAGCTGAATGACATCCTGTCCTTTTAAGGCCAGTATTTGTACAAAGAAAGAACATGACATAATAATTCAGCATGAGCTGCTGCAGCAAAAAAAAAAAAAGATCTGGTTTTAATCAGGAACCCAATTTAGAGGTGATAAAAAAGCAACGTGTTCAGAGTCAGATCTGTGCTCCATTCAGAATTGAACTGATTTTTGTTTTTTAAATTCCAGTTAAGTTCCTGAATTTCAATTAAGCCTGAGAGCAGGATGTAGTCGTTTTAAAGTCTGAATTTTGATTTAATGAAGTAGTATTAAAATAAACCAAATTTCAAAGCAACTACAATACAGTATGTCCAAGTAAGGTTTGTAAAGACAAGGGAAGTCTAGGAGCTGTACATATTGTACATATGTTGTCCGTTGCATTAAAATCACTTTTGGTTGGAACAAGATAATGACGTACCTTTTGTACAACACAACTTTTAACTGTACTTCTACCAAATCATTCAAATTCATTCAAGATCCTGTAAACTATTCTAATGTAATTGTACAAAAGCAGAATATTTGTTCATGCAACACTACTAGTTTTATTATAAATAAAAAAGTCAACTAAAAGTCAACAAAGTCATACAGTTTTTGTCTGTGACTCTTTTGTCTTTGACTCTTTAACTTTGATCTAAAAGCTTAGTTTAAAAGTTTAGATTTTAGGTCCTTACAGACTATAATAGATAGAGAGAGAGATGACAATTCTAATTAAATTCAAATTATGATATCTATATTCATACTAAATGAACATCCCTAATGTAATAAAAGCAAACAGACAAATTTCGAATCATTAACCTAATTAGCAGTTCTGTCACAACCTGGAAATGATTTACCAGTGGGGCACCACACCAGTGTTTAGCTTTCAAACAGCTGGTATGTCATAATTTTAATGCTTGTAATAACGATATAAACATACAGATTCGCTTGGGCTCAATAATCAAACTTAATTATCCAATCCCATCATTGTGTGAAAAAGTCAACACCTCCCACCCAGCACACGTTTCTCAAGGAATGCTCCTTCAGTCAGCTGTCAGGTGTGAGAAAAATGTATCAAACACAAACAGTGTTTGAAAGAACATAAATCAAACAGGCTGTGCAATAAGGTGGAACCGTCTCGGCTCAGGAGCTGTTGCTGGGTGTCAGTTTACGTCCAATAGAAGCGAGACTGCATGGTGACATGTCGGGTTTATGTGGAGGTGGCTGGTGAGTCTTCTCTGAAGGGTTTTGGCTGTTTCAGTAGTGATTGACCAGGATTCATTGTTCTGTCAGCATTCACGCACTTCTACTGCTGGCAGTACCTGTGGATACTCTGCTGCGTTGCTTTTATTGGCTGTCTCTCGTTCGACATGGTCACAGCCTCCAATGGCTTAGTATCCAAAAGACTCACACCAGAATGTCTGATTGTGTATGCATTAAAACAGCTTGCAGACAGCTGAAAGATACAGGACAGCCAGCATGGGAAATCCAGACAGGAGAATCTGATTAAGTTGTCTGGCTATCCGGAGACACCACACACACATACCTTTTGCATACACAAACATTTGCATGCGTATGCTGACCGCTACATGACCTGTATTCTTGCGGATGTCAAGATTTGACTTGAAAGTCCATCCTGGAAAGTGTTATATAAAACACTGGAAGCCAAAGCAAAGACACAGAATGTAAACTGGTGCAATAACCACCATAAAAATCAGGCAGCAGAATCAGTTCACTGTGAGTGGCCTGTCCATCAGACATGTCCAACAGGGTTAAAGAAAAAGCACTGGAGAAAGTAATGATACTAAAAAAACATATTAAACATAAAATAAATAACAGAAAAACATAAGACAAAACACTTTACTTCAACACTTTCAATACTGATTAAAAACTAAATTATTGAAAATATATAATATGCGATGTACACAAAAACGGTTCTAGTAACACATTGAAATAAAGGTTTTGAAGTAGAAAGACTGAAATAGGATTGTCTTGTAAAACATACTGCAGATTGATAGATTAAAAGAAGATAAATTAAAATCTAATAAAAATTAGAGGATCAGCAACAGAATGGGAAAGTAAATAAGTACACACAAAGTTGGTATTAGTGGTTTACCTGGACTCTCTAGGCATAATGGTTTTTATACTGTACATACAATATGTGCTATTATACTGTACACTAACCCTATCCCTTACAGGAAACATTGTTTGAGATAAAAAAAAAAAAAACACACACAATTTAGTATGTTGTTTAGGCCTTTTGAAATACAGGGACATTGGCAGTGTCCTCATAAACCACCTTCAAATTGTATAACTTCTATCCAATACTGTACACACAAACACGCATCCTTGTTTATACTACTTTGTGAAAAGATAACAGAACTTAACAAAGGTAGTAAAAACAGAAATATAGTACTTCGTGGACCTCATAAAGAGAACCTCATAAAATTGATAATATAGGATGTTTTAGAATGTTAAAACTATAGTATGGACATGTCCTACACCAGACCTAAACCTACCAGTCACAGGAACCTGACTTAATTTTAACATACTTATTTCTTATATAAGAATGTTATAAGAATGTTTAAACATTCTTATATCAATATATAAGAATGTTTTGAATTACATGTTGGTTTAGGTTTGGTTTAGATTTGGACGATAGTGTATTTAGACATCTTATAGTCTTTAAAAAAAGATTAATTGAATTAACTTAATTGAATATATACATATATACATGTACATTGTACAGTATAAAAACCATTATGCCTATGGAGAGTCCCCATAAATCACAAAAACCAACATGTGTGTGTATTTTCAGTTGCTTTTAGAATTTCACACGTCTTTTTCTTTTTTTTCTTACAGTTTTGTTTAAAATGCTTAAAATTAAATTGGTGGTGTTTGAAATGATCTGTCATTTAAAAATGATTTAGGATTTTGTTGAACAATGTTTTTTTGTTCAACAAAATACATGCTTGTTTAAAACTGATGTGTATGTATTTTTTTTTACAGCGTCACATCTCAAAATCTATGGTATGATGGGTTTTTTACATCCAACCCACTCGCTGGTAGAAAAAAAGCTGATTTTTTTGCACTTCAACATTAAATGGTTTACGGGTATATTTTCAAATCAATGAAAAAACTTGTGCAAGATGAATGTGGGGAAATTCTATCAAACTTTATTAATGTTACAGATGTTAAAGCAAAAGGCATTACAGCCACTCCTATCGATAAATCTCCTACTGACAAATTGCAATTCTGCAGCATTTTTCCACTATGTTTTTTTGATCAGGACCTCCTAGGCAACATTTAGGATGGGTGTAATTGAACTGAAATCTGAACTGGCAGTTAAATATTCATTCATTACTGACACAGTATGACACAGCCCATAAATACAAGCATCAAAAGATGCAGGCCTGTGCAATGCTGTGAAAGCAAAAAAACAGTCTGCCACTGACAGCCTCTATCTCGCATTCCCCTGTTCAAAGCGTAAAAAAGTTGAAAACAGGCTGTGTTAGTGGAAGATGGCTGGGTTGTTCATTCTCATGGATCTCCCGGGCCGTTTCTGACAGTTCTTTGTTGGGCCCAGATGGCGGTTCTCTGGCGTCTTCTGTTCTCTGGGTTGAAACCACACAGTCTCTTTCTTGTGTTAGCATGCAGCATGACATGAGTACAACTCAACTTCATTTATTTTTTTTCTGTTGTTCTTGTGATACCAACTGCTTTGCCTGCCCTGAATCAAACTAATAAATGTGTGTGTTTTCATTATGCAGCGATGGGATTTGCTGAATGAGAAAATATGAGAAGAACTCAACTGAGCATGTAGCATACATGCTGACTACACACTACTGCTAAAATGATTTCAGATCTTGCTGATGAGTTTCACGCATCTTATTTTTTCTTATTAAATTTTATGTTTATTTATTTTATGAAGGTTGCAAGTAATAAACAGAAGGGCAGATAGAGATACAGATTAGGTGAAGTGAAGTGGAGAATTTGCTACACATGATTGGTGCTCCTACAAAGTAAATAATAATTCAAGTTATGCATAAGCTGAATAAGAAGTGATAAGAAAAGCAAGATTGTAACTACTAATACATATAGATAGAAATAAGCAGGGTGCAAAAGTAATTTGAAGAAAATGTTTGCTATGTACTGTATAAATATATCTTACAGTACCTGACAAAAACTGCCACTTGTTGTTTTATATGTTGAAGCTACATATGTGGAGGCAGTTGTGGCCTTATGGATAGGTAGTTGGCCTTGTAACCCAAAGGTCGTGGGTTTGAGTCCCAGGTCCAGCAGGGATTGTGGGTGGGAGGAGTGAATAACCAGAGCTCTCTCCACCTTCAATACCACCCTTTTGTTGAAGAAATATCAGTTCGTTTTTGTGGCTTGATGATAACGCCACCTTGAGGACTGGAGTTTTAAAAGGTTTTTAAAACTTGGCTTTTCAATGCAATGGAAGTTTTTAGCTAGCTGGCCATTTTATTTGCTTCCCTCCCATTTGATGCTTTGATGAGTGTTAATAAAAGATTAGGAATTCACAAAGCACCAATGAATATGTTTTACTGAGCACAATTCTGATAAATCTACTAATAAGAACTAATAAGAATTAAAGGATGAATTGAAAAGACCACACGTCTGTTCTGAAGGGGGCAGAGAAAAGACTTTATCAACTGTAAAACACTATTAAGCTCATGCTCAAGCTTGTACAGTATTTAGATTACTCTGAAATGTGTGAAATCGAGGAGAATAGGTGATGTTTAGGTTCAGATTCAGGTCTTGTTTGTCTCATTATTTACAAGACAAGTGATTCTTTTCACTCTTCTCACGTTAGCATTCCACAGCTAGCGGGAATACCAGGTTGTTTATTTCTGTTTATCCTGCTTATGAAATGACCAACTTATGACAATCCTTTCTCATGAGTTTCCTCGAGTCAAAATATGTTCAGCACTCTACAGGGACCAGCTTTCACCAGGAAAACTTTCTGATAAATGACTACTCAATTTTCTTATTTTTCTGAATTCCAACAGTAGGGTATTTGAAGTCCTCAGCGCAGCAAATGTCTCTCCAGTGTCTTTCACTAGAGACATTTTTGCTCTTGAATATAAATTTAAGGATATGTTTCTATCATTCTGACAGACTTTAGGTACACAAGCGCTATACTACTGCTGGAAATTCGTGTTCTGGTTGTGAAAACAAATCTTTACAATGTGGGAAGATTTGGACATGTGCATCACCGCAGTGGCTTGACAGCAACCACCGGCTTTGTTGACAGATTCTGAATCTGGTTAGCACATATTTTCTGCTTTACAAGAGGGAAACGATTTTATAACTAAGCATATTAAAATGTGAATCTTTAGTGCACTTTGAATTATTGCATACGACTTCGACAATATAAACGAATAAGCATGAAAGTTCAAAGCTTATTCGGGGACATTGTGTCTGCACCTTTGCCTCTTCCTCGAGCCATCTAACAAAACCTTGACGCAAGAACATTTGTTCCTTATTATTTTAAGTCATTTATTGGCTGGCCTAAAGCTACGCCAATGCACGAACAAGCTCTCTAATGGGACCTGACTGTGAAAAAAATAGTGGGACTGAGAAAGAGAGGGCAAGACAGACACAGAGAGAGAAGAGGGGGTGGACGAATGGTCTATATAAATCTGAGGAGGAGTTCTCTGTTTTTTTATTAACATCGATTGCTCCAGGCTTAGCAAGTTTGTGTTTATGTGCTTCCACATTTACAGCTCTATATAAAGTGTAGATTTCTTTCCAAACAGAGCTGAAACATTCACATTCTTACTGTTTGTCATGTGTGTTTTAATGTGGGAAGACTTATGGCCACTGCAGGCACAGCTTGAGAGGTCCTAAAATGTTAATTACTGCCTCATCATGTTGCAAGGCAAACAGTGACTCATTTGTACATGCTGTATTTGTTTAGAATCTGAATAAGTTTACATACCCTTTTTACCATAAGTGTGAATACCCATTGTATAATCTACAAGATGTTTAGCAAGAATTCTAATTATATATTTTTAAATATTTAGTTAGGCTATGCCATGAAAGAGCTGCAAGGCATATATTTGCATATATTTCAGACAAAATGTATTTATTAATTTACACAATGTATTTTATTAAAAAGATTCCTTAAGATTAACGTCTTGTACTGTATGGAACTAGATTTGTACCAAAAATAAAAAATTAATGACGCATTTCCAGAAACAAACAAAACATATAAAAAGTGTCATTTATTTTCATTCAGTTAATATTTTTGGTATTTAATTAATTGTTTTAGTTTATCTTGTTGTTTGTTAGTTTCTGTTTTAGTTCATTTTTATTGGCACAAATCTAATTCCATAGGGTTACTTTCTTGAAAATCAGTGACCTCTGTGTCCAGAGTTGCAAAGTTGGATGTTCTCTGAAAAACTTATATATCTTATGCAAGGGGTATGTTATCGCATTAGCAAAATGTATTTTGTAAGATGACTAATTTATATAACTGCAGAATGTCATGAACGCAGAGCTTGAGATGAAAGCCCAATTATCAGCAAGAGTATATAACGAAGGCTGGTTTTCTAGTCATATATTAATTCTATTCTTTTTCTAAAAGACACAGTCAAGTATAATTTAGCTCTGAGAATCCTTTTAGTCCCGAAATAGGCCTAATCTGCATCCAAGCCGCTTTCTTAACACACAGAGAAAGTGTATGCTTCTTTTCAGCCTGTCTAACTCTCAACTGAGCTCCTTAATCTTGGACTCCCTCTTTCCCTCTTCTAGCAAAGTCTTCGTCCGATATCTATAGTGAGTAATGAAGTAATTTGAGCCCTAAAGCACTGCCAACTTCCTTTAATTCAGGCTGTTTCAAGAGACGCAATTTACCACATCTCAGCCGATTGTCCTTAGCAAGGCAGCGAGGGCCTTTTACAGAGCTGCTGCTGAATGTTGCTGTCACCCTGATTTGTGGTTCTGCTTTCCGCTCCGAATTACACTGGTAGAATTAGTGCAGGTTTGGCAGTTCCCCATCTGCAGTGTGACTATAAACAGAAGCTAACAGTGAACAACAAGAGCCTGGCTACAGAATATTTATTTTTATGCGCATAATGACTATGCAGTCAGGAGAGAAGCTCTGCTCTCATAAATGCAACTGATTTCTCATGAGCCAGATGGAGTCTGCTATATTCTTGTTTTTGTATAGAGTGTTCTCATTAGTATGGAGCTTCGGTGATCACCAAAACTAAAGACACAGCACATGTAGGATTCTAAGAGATACTTGAGACTGCTTAAAAGTAGATGACAAATAAATAAATAAAAATCAGCTAGCTTAAATGTGTGGCTAAGATTTTACAATGACACTCCATTTATAATCCATTAACAAACATCATAAGAACAATGAGCAATGCGTTTTTATCAATCTTTATTAATATTAGTAAATGCAAAAGCAGCTATTCATTGTTTATTCTTGTTATTTCTAATAATGTAATGTTGAAATTAACATTTTATAAGATTAGTAAAAGCTTTAGAAGCATGCAAAGTTGTTTTTCATAATTGAAAATATAATTATACTACTTTTCTAATGCTATATTTTTGAGGTGCAACCAACATACTTTTTTCAGAATCAGAGAAGGGGTTTTGCTGAACACTGTCTGCCAAATGAAAAATGAATAAATGACGAAGAGAATAAGTTAATTAGTATCATGGTGAGTATCATTTTAAAACAGTGGCATCTAATCAGCATAAAGTGCAACTGTTATTACCACCAACATTACATGTCCTGGCTGTTTAGTATCATGCTACACTACCCTTAATACTTCACCTTTTTGGCTAATCAAATGCCAAAAGTCTCTCAAGAGGTCCTGGGTAGCATAATGTTTTTCTCGGCTTCCGCTTGAATGAATATCTCCTGCATTTCTCCTCTGTCATGCTTCTAGTCATTCACAATCAACCACTGTCAGTCTCCACGGATTACAGATCTCCTGCTTGTAGAACCACATCCTACCAACAGCCCATCTGGCAGCTGCTGCAGAGGAAACGGGAGCAGGTGAAGCTGGCACCCTGCCTGTCTGCACAGTTTCTCTCCAACCTCTACGCACCTGAAAGAAACTCCATCTAAGGCTTCAGGTTCAGAAGCTCCAGCTTACCCTCAGCATTTCAGTGTTGCAAAATCTATTTATCAAGTTATAATTTTGATCAAAACTGAGGGTAGGAATGCCAGAAGTGAGATCTGTTTAATGTCTCATTGTTCCTAAATAGTAAAAAAAAAAAAAAACAACAACAACAGCAACTGTTCTTTATTGGCATCAGTGGTTCAGTAAAGAATCTTGCTGTGAGGATGCACCACAAAGCTTTATAGTGGAAAAAGATTCTTCTGATTATTCAAATTTAGTACACCACTACAACAACCCTTCCTTCTGGAATCTTTATTTTTAAGTGTAGAAGAGCAAATTGTAAATTGTGTTTACTTTTTTTTAGTTTTTTGACTTTTCAGTCGAATCTAATGTTTCAGATGCACAACTCTGCAATGTCCCAGTCTTTGCTCATATTTGCCCTAATTTCAACAAAATCTTTCAAAGCTAACCAGGAACACTTTCAGAACTTTGGCTAATGTTCTGGAAGGTTCTCTTGAAATTCTGAAAGAAATCCTTTAAATTTCTTCCCGTTATGTAATAAACAACCTGATCTCATGGCAATTCGTACATATTTTATGAGGTGGCTAATTCGTACAAATTTGTACGACCTCACTTGTACGAATTCATACGATTTCTTCTAAATCGCACGTATTTTACGAGTTGCCAATTCGTTATGAATTTGTACCAATGACCTAAACCTAACCCCGCCCCTAAACCTACCCATCAGAGGGTTTTAGACAAATCGTACAAAATTAGCACACATTTGGCACCCCATAAGAATACGTACAAATTGGTCGTGTTGGTAATAAAACATTTTTTAAACAAGTTATTTGTAATAATGTTGGCAAAATTCAGCACAAAAGCAACAAGTACTTAAAAGTAATGCTCCCTTAATATTCTTTCTTTCATTCTTTTGACTAAATGGGAACATTGGCATAACATTCTTAGTACATTTCAGATAGTACATATATATATATATATACAGTATATATAAGCAATATCTTATACAAATTTGATGCAATGATTAAAAGAGCCTTGTGCTTTAAAAAGCATCATCTGAGCAATAAAAGTTTCATTAAACATGGATGTGCTTTAAAAGGGCTTTGATAATGAGAGCCTGGCAAAATTATTTGCCATATTAACATTTTATTGGCTAGGCAGGAGCTGATGAATCTACATTTTGATTCTGAAGCAAGTGCTAGAGCATTGAGCTGACACTCATCAGGATGTATGAGTTGTGTTATAGGCTTATACTTTATTATTCAGTCTGATTTTTTGAAAAGGTGATGATATGTTAAACTCTCGCCCACCATGGTGCTGATATAAAAAGTTGCGCTTAGTTGTGAAAGCGAGCGCAGTGCTGTTTGTACTCGGATAGCGGGGTTAGATGGGTCACGGTCTGCTGAAAACATTAGCAGAATGAGAACAACTAAAGAGATGGATGGACAAGTTAATGACACAACAACAGCACACATTTTTATCCAGAAACACTGAGGATTCCTTAAATGGATCCAGCAGAGGCCATTGTATGTACATTTAATTTCTCCTCCCCTAAATGCATTAGCTCTCTGCTTTGTAAGCCACAGATCCCATTAAAAGTTCAATGCTTTTATTAGGTTAAAATATTCACATCTAAACATTCAAATTGTATTTTACACATAAATAGGTTCACAGAAAGTGACATTAATGGGTATAAACATAGGAAAATATTTCCGTCATGTGTGCCTTTGATGCTCAAAGTGTATAATTGAGGTCATGCTTTGCATTTGGTTTTACTTTATTATTTTTTGTATTAGATTTAATTTTTTATGTTTATTAAGATATTTTCCCCATTAATTTAAAGCCTCTAGCAATATTTATTTTGCATTATAATTATACAAAAGTTAATTTGAATAAATTGTAATAAATATCAATACGAATGCTTTTTGTTATGCGTGAGAAAATGTGTTCATTATCTGTTGCTCTACCCATGTGTATTTCCATCATATTCACATTTTATGCTGTATTTTGTGTGTGATTTAAGGCCATCTTCTGTTAGACTGGGCAGAAGTGCTATTTGTGCTTTGTAGCTCTGCAGTGATGTAGGACTGTGATGGAGAAGTGTTTTATGTCACCCCAGAGATGTCCGTATAATGTAAGTTCAATGCTATCAACAATGATACAGAGCAGTAAAGCAAAATGCCTTATTACTGCACCCCTAAAGTCTAATCACCTAACTGCTAATCAACCACACACCAAGCATTAAAAGATTCTGAAAGAAGTGAGATTGATTGTGGCTATCACTAGTGTTTAGACCCATAAACTAATGAAGGACTGATCTGAACACCAACAGAGAGCAAAGAGAATGCTTTTGAAGATTTTGGCTGATCAGTGACTGCCATACAGTACTTGGAAGATGCGCTGTTTTAATGAAACACTTGACTTTAATGGCAAAAGGAGATGACTGAGGTGGTGCGATGCTAAGAGGAAGCTTCAAACCTTGTACTAATGAATGCACTAAGTAAATTGATTTTGACAAAAGGCTATAGGAATATATGATGCGATTCGTTAAAGGAAACGTTTGGGCTCTAAAACCTGATTGAATGAGTTGCATGTGAAGTTGTGGTAAAATACTTAATTCTACATTGATCTTGATCTGAAAATGCATTTTCTACATTTGTCAATAACTTCTTTTAGTTAGACGAATGAACTTTGTGATGCCTAATTTTTATAAATTATAAATTGCCAATTTGTAAACCCCCTATAGCTAAGTGATGCCTAACAACACCACTTTACCATAGTACAATCAGTGCATCACATGGTCTTGTGGTTTATTGCTTTAATAACTTCATGCCAATGTATATGGCCACTTCAGACTGATCTAAGGGACCACCATTTGCTCTGTCCGATGCGGTCATAACTTTGAAGTCTGCAAATGTCATTGAAGCCTGCTGATTACAGTTATTACTCACCCACATATAAAACTGACCAATATTTTCTTCTGATCTTGGTTGTTGTTGGCACAAAAACCCATGGTCTGGAACATTCTGAACCTTTCCAGAACGTTTCCTGTGTTTGAGACCCAAACGCTTCATCTATCTCCATATCTGTAAGATTCATGCAACTATAAAAATGTATTAATAAACTACTGATCGCAGATAAATAAACCCAATCTTTTGATTACGCAATGTGCATTGTGTTCTGTTTGTTTTCCGTGCCCAGTTACAGTGCCATTTAATCATTTATTTTAATCCTGATCCATGCAAACTGCAAAGGTCAACTAGAAGCCTGTAATCTTCTCATAGGAAACACATTTCCACCAGTTACACTTTCACTAGTGTGGCAGGGATGCAGAGGGATATTCATTCAGTTGTTATTATGGTTTAAGATGCCTGACAACAAAATTAGGTCAGAAAGTAACCAAACCATGTTCTACTCTATCCACTTCTATGAATAATTCAAACTGAATCATATGTTGTTCAACATAGAAACAGACAGACATAGTAGAGATTATTGCTTGTTAGTCAAGTCACCTTTTTTACTATAGTGTTTACACAATATAAACTTCCCAGTGATAAACCAACCTTATCACGCGGCAATTCGTACGTATTTTACGAGGTGGCTAATTCTTTCGAATTTGTACGACCTCACTCGTACGAATTCATACGATTTATTCTAAATCATACATATTTTACGAGATGGCAATTCGTATTAATTTGTACGAATGACCTAAACATAACCCCGCCCCTAAACCTACCCATCACGTGATTTTAGAGAAATCGCACGAGTGAGGTCGTATGAATTAGTACGAATTGGCACAGATTTGGCACCTAGTACTACAAATACGTACAAATTGCTCGTGAGACTGTGTTGGACATACCCCTTCCAACAGAACATTCAAATTAGAGAGCTACATTCAGGGTTGAAAATTCAAATTTGTATCTTAATTATTACAATTTGGTGAAAAAAACCCCACTTATAAGTGCACCTCAAGAAATGTATCCCTTTAAATAATATACACCCTAAGCATATTATTAACCATAATGCATATTTTGTACAATAAGAACACTTCTTACACTAATCCTTATACTGACCAAGTACTATTTGATTCCTATTATTGTAGTTGTGAACAGAGGGCTCACCAGTATTCTTGCCCCTGTAATTCATTAAACTTCCCTTACAAAATAAATGCTCAGACATGTCTGCGGCAAAGACCAGTCTCAATGACCACATCAAGACAACTAAACGTGAAATAACAATGTTTTGCTCGGCCAGAATCATCAGGAACAGGGTCATGTTTTTCTGTTAAATGAAATAATATTTTAAAAATCTCAAGAATTCAGGAACACAGATGTACAGATGAAATTACCATTTCTCCAGTCAAAGCCAACAAAAACGGCAGGAGGCGGATGAGATTTCCTGTTGTATTGCCCACCCGGAATTTGTCGACTCTTGCTGGTGTTTTCCTTGGAATGTTTGACTCTTCAAACTAATTAATTTTCTCATTCTTCACATTCCGTTATACAGGCATTGCTGGCCAGGTGTCTCTAGATGCCAATGGTGACCGGAATGGGGATTTCTCTGTCGTTAGGATGACAGACCCAGAGGCAGGAAAGCACGAGGTATGTGCACATAATTATCTCTGCTTTCAGGGGAAGATAACTTACATTCAGACCTTTGATTTTGTTCATGTTTGTGCCACAATTATGAAATGCTAAGTAATCACCATGACAAAATATTTTTTATGCCTTCAGGCTGTCATGAGCTACTTTGGCACCAATCGAACCTTCCAGATCGTGCCAGGCTTTAAGAGGGAATGGTTCTCTTTGCGAACAACACCAGAGCCTCCACAACCAAAACCGAGTGACCCATCATGTAAATTACCTCTGCTGCTTCAAGAGACTGACAATTGTTTTTTGTTACAGCACAATTAAGTCAAAAGACTACAGAACACAATGATTTTCAATTTATTTTGTATAATAGTATTAGTAAAGAGATAGTTAATCTAAAAACTCAATTCATTAATCACTCACCCATATGTTGTTACAAACCAATAAGACCTTTGTTTATCTTCGGAACACAAATTAAGATATTTTTGATGAAATCCGAGAGCTTTCTGACCTTGCTTGGACAGTAATGCAAATTAAATGTTCCATCAGTGGTTCAACAGCAATTTTATGAAGCTACGAGAACACTTTTTGTGCATAAAGAAAACAAAAATAACGACTTTATTCAACAACTCTTCTCATTCAAATCACGTATTCTGCCATTATGGACAGTACCGTGATGTATATGCATACTTTTCACTGCATGTAAACAAGACAAGATGTAAACATGCATATTCTACATTGACAGCGGCATGCTCATGCAGCGTTTACGTGCAGATATATATGTGATTTGGAGGAGAAGAATTGCTTAATTAAGTCATTATTTTTGTTTTGTTTTTTGCACGCAAACAGTATTCTCCTAACTAAAATGATGGTTAAATGGACTATTTCAAGTCCTTACTAAAAATAAATCAATAAAGGCATTAAGGGTTTGGAATGTCATGAGGGTGAGTAATTACTGACAGAATAATATTATTCTGTTAACTATACTTTTAATTATAATACTATTATTATTATTATTACTTAAAATAGTAATAATAGCACCTTCTTACAAATCACCCTTTAAAACTATAATTATATAGAAGTGTTGCTTTCTTTACAAATGGTTTCATTTTCTTTTCTAAGCAGGTGGACTAGGTGTATCAGCAGTGACTGGGATAATAGTAGGAGGAATTCTGGGAACGGCTCTTCTTTTGGCATTCTACTTCTTTAGGTAAACTCCGAAAACAATTATAATGATAAGAAGTATCTGGCAATTAAATGTCAGTTCAGGGCTCGAAATTAACTTTTTTATTTGGTAGCACTGGTGCTCCCAACTTCAAAAAGTTAGGAGCACCAGCAAAAATTTAGGAGCACCCATCAAAAATTAATGTTAAATTAAACTACAAATTGTATATTAACAGATT
>JAUCMT010000032.1:13561770-13604051 GCA_032357475.1 Enteromius thamalakanensis
GGGAAGGTGCTATACCAACCCATAGTTGGGTTATTAGTTGGGTTATTTTTAACCCAACTTTTTTTAGTGTGTATATAAACATTTGCCCAAGTCCACTGTAACAGTACAACTGGCTACAGCATAACTGCAGTACAGGGATGAAGGCATGAAACATGAAAAGAACCTCATTGCCAATAAAATGAATTTACTTAACATAATCTTAGGCACTTTATTTAAAAACAAAATGCTCATCAAAAGCAATTTAATCAGACAGAAGTTTTTGCATCTGAAATCTTCACATGCATTTCAGCATATCACTGATATATGCAGTTATATTGTATCTTTACTTCATTATACTGCAATCTGCAGTTGCACTTCATTGTACTCTATTTTACTGCTGTTAAACTTTAATGCACTGCAGTTATTTTTTGTAAGAGATTTGTAAAAGGTTAATTTAGCTAGGTGTTAACTACGATAAGCATAGATACATTGCTTCTTGTGGGATGTTTACATGGAAAATAGTGTGGGAAGATTGAGCATGGACCTGCATTATCATAGCAAATTATTTCTCTATGCTTTTCTGCTCATCTTCCAACAGATGAAAGAGGGAAAAAGAGCGAATGATCAGAGAAAATCAAGATGAGCGCATAACCACATGCTCCCATAAATACAAAACAGAGGCAGGAGAGAAAGAGAGAGCGAGTAAGGGTGAGAAAATTGAGCCTAACAGCCTGATTCTTAACTATTATTTATCCATTATGGAGAGCGAATGGAGCCCGGGTGCTGCTCAGCGGCAGAGAATTAGAAAAGATTTGTGGGCTTTACGAGGCCCTGTCCTCCCATTCGCAGCCTGTTCAGCTCCCAGGGGCTGCCGCGGTGCCGCTGCCTCAGCTTGTCTGATCATTTATCCATAATTAGAAAATTAATATTTTAGATGGCGCTATGATGAACCCATTATGGTGATGGGCCCCGATATCAATTATAACTTCAATTTCACTTACAGCCCCGGCAAATAGAGCCTGCTGGTACAGAGGACTGTGATGGGGCCGGGGCTCGCCGAGCGTGACGAATACAGATCGCTGCACATTAGGATGAGCAATTATTTGAACATGTATAAAAACTATTTACAAGCAATGTAATTGACCGGGGTCAGAAGGAGATGCCGGGCAAAGAAAGGGGAAAGAGAGAGGAATGGACAGGTTGACAAATTTTTGTTCTGTACCAACAGAAAGATTTATTAATTTCTGCAGCTGTAATTGAATTTTTGAAAGGTTCTTGTTAAAATCCTCATCGCTTGGCTCGTGCTGCACTGACCTCTCATAGATCTCTCCCTCATAGGCTCACGGTTTCGCCAAATGCATGGAAAGCCGTGAAGCAGGGAAGATGCGGACAGAGTCCAGTAGGAAAAATACATCCAGAAAGAGGATAGGAAGGATCATATAATGTAGAAATTATTTTTTCATATGTGACGGCGGAAGCGTTTACAGAGAAGAGATTTTTAATAAACAATAACAAAATTTAAAAAATGTGATAAATTGTGATAATTGTCTATAGGGACTAATTCTCATTATTAACTAGTTGCTTAATTAACATGCCTATTATTAATATATTGGCTGTTTATTAAATCATAAACCATATTCTACATCCCTACCCAATGCCTAAACTTAACAAAAACATGACTAACTATTACAGTAATAATCCGCAAATTAGTAGTTTATTGAGACAAAAGTCATAATTAATTGTTTGTTAATAACAAGAATTGGACCTTAAAATAAAGTGTGACCATCATGGTCACTGTTTTCTTGTTTTACAAGGATATTACAGATATAATGTGGTTCTAATTGGTCCAATTTCATAAATTGGACAGAGTGATTTGTCCCCACTTATTATTTACTCATATTTAATAACGCACTACTTATTGCTCAGAGGCATATCATAGCTTCTCATTCATCAATGGGATTTGGCAATGGAGACTGAGTATCCCTTGTAAAGGTTTATTGTCTGAGGCAGCTTTACTCTCAGAGGGGGACTGATGTTGCTCTTTAGCGGACAAATCCCCCGTTTCTATCCAAATGTCCCCCACCTGGGGCCACGAGGATCCATACGGACACACACACACACACACACACACAGTCGCTCTTGTGCATTTGGCAGCCCAATACATGCACCTTGTTTTGCACATGTCAGTTTAATTGTTCACTGTCAGGGGCAGAGCAGCGGATAACAAGCTTAGCAAATGATGTCTGCTGTTGCTACACATTGATTAATATTTTACATGTTATTATCCTCTGTCCATTACAACAGCAAATTAAACTATAAATCACCCCTTCTGCCGGTGTCACCCAATCATAAATCCTCCCTCTTTCTTCCCTGTGCTTGCCGCGGTGCGATGGCGCGCAAGGTCCCTCTCTTTTTCACAAGACAACAAAGAGGAAAAAAAGTGCCTGTGTTCTTTGGTCTGAGTTATGGACCAGTCACAAGAACTGTATACATCAGGCAAGTGAAAAATGGCAAGTTTGTTCTTCGATAAACCAAAAGTAAAACAAGTACCCTTTTCCAAAGATATTTGCCTTTTGTGCAAGGTGAACGAGTAGTTCAGAATAGAATATGTGTTGTCCATGTTCAAATCAGTCATAATGTGTAAAGTCAAGTTAAATGTCAAAGCAGCTTAATCAGGGAAATAGTTGGAATATTTTTATATTTTATATTTTTTTATATTTATATATTTTAAAGGATTTACTGATATAGCCTGGTTGTAAAAATTAAAATATAATATTACAAAAAGAGTATAAAAAATCATAATATTTTTAAGATTTTACAAACCATTTTTCTTCCACAAATGTAAGATTTTTCTAATTAAATAACAAAGTATTGTATTTATTGGGAATATTACAAACCACAATGAAGTGAAGTGGGTTGAAAAGTATGACTTATTTGTGACATACACAACGTTAACTTATATATACAATAATATATTAAATATATTATATATCAGCAATCAAATGTATTTTTTTCATAAAAATATTTAAATTCTTGGTTTAAATAATGATTCAGTTGTATTCTGATTTATTTGATCACTTCAATTTTATACAGACATGGTGTAGGTTAAAAATTCATTTTTGATTTAATATTAATTTTATTGTATTCTGATGTATTTTTTGGTACTGTAAAAGCGCTACCAGGTTATGAATGAATTTACATGTCAAATCAATGCAAGCTAAAAAAATTGTTAAGAAACAAATTTTCAGACAGTCTTCTGACAAGAATATCTGGTGAGGTAAATGGAAATTCAGATGGTGTTGTAGATAAATAGTTTTCCCTCCCTCTTTAGGCCCCATTTTCCTCTGGATATCCCCAGAAATATCAGATGACCTTTTGCTGTCATCTCTTCCTTCATTTTTGCTAGCTGGCCAGCAAATCTTCTGGCCCTTGTCCCTATGATGGCTGAAAATCAAATTATACAGTCGGTGTGCATGCAGAGACGGGGAATAGGACAGCCAGGCAGCCATAATGACATGGCCAATTGCATTGTATCAGGCAACAAGAGGTCGAGAGGGGTCTGTGCGTGCAGCGGATAGGGGGCTTTGTTCACCATGACGGCATTAAGAGAGAATTACACGCAGGGTCGAGTGACCGCAAAGACTGGGGGCTGAATCGGGCCCACCCAATCATCAGTTTGGGAGATGAGAGTGACACGGAAACTGACATTATCCACAGAGGAAAGCAGAGGGGGTTCAGAGATCCAAATCTGCAGAACCCCCCTCACATAGCCCAAAACGCCCAACAGCTCACCCTCTGATAGGCAAGAGTGACCCCTCCAAATCCCATTTTAAGAAGGGCAGGAAAAGTACTATTCTCATTCACAACTGAACCCCCCAGCAACTGAGCCTCTGTTCGGAGAAGACGTTCTCGTATGTATACAGACACACTAGCCATCATTTATTTATTTATCTACCGAGCGGATGTCGCTGAAGATAGCAATACTCACTGGCTGATCCTCCTTAAGCCCTCCGGATCTCCAGCAGATAAAGTCCCTGTGCGCCTTCCAATGATTTATCAATTTGCAATGTTTGTTAAGATGGCTTTGAGCTTTAATTCGGACTAGGATTGGCCACCTGACTGCACCTGTTGAGAGCAAGTGGCCTACTCAAAGGGTCAGTCGATGGAAGACTCGGACAAAGTGCAGCCCTGCATCTGACCCACAACTTGTCCAATGGAGTTCATAGATCTGGGGTTAAGTTGTCTGCCCTGGTCACTCTCCCTTACCTACCCTAATTACTATACACACATTATATACCTCTCATTGCCCTGTGCCTGAGGATATATTGGCCTTTTCCATTGGTTCAGAGTACATTTTCCTGGTCATCAAGGTGTAAATATGAAGAAATTATATTTTAACAAAATTGTGTTTACCACATGTTTAGCTTTGCTGACACATTAACTTGACATTACCATCAATAAAAAACAATTTTATCATCTAAAAACATTGATTTGTGGATATTGTATTTATATATATATATATATATATAGAGAGAGAGAGAGAGAGAAAGAGAGATACACATAATGCATAGTGTCATACATTATATATGGCTATATATAACATATAGATAAAAATGTGACAATAATAATATAATAATAATATGTACATGTATCTGACTGTGAGTACATACACAACACACACAAACATGTGGATATTATTATTATTACCACATAATATATGTATGCTGTACATATGTACATTACTACATGTTGCATTTAATATACTTTAATTTATTAGGTTTTATAAATGTATTTTCATACATATATATATAAATAATGTAATTTTCATGTATAGTATGCAATGTAAAAATGTATAAACAGTCACAAAATATATATATATAAACACATATAAAAAAATTTATATATATATATATATATATATATATATATATATATAATTCTTATATATTTTATAAAACTAAACAATTTACATATAAAGTATATAAGTGACTATAAAATATCTAAAAAATTACACGCACACATATATTTCTCTTTTTTTAAACAATTTTTAGAAAAACTAAAACTGGGATTATTTATATATATATGTTAAAAGTAGTCACTATGGAGAGCATTACTTTTTTTAAACACCAAATTATAATTCTGGGAAATATTACTTAATGGTTTTCTAAAATAGTTTACATAAGCCCCAGAGTGCAAATATAGTTCATTTACAATTCAAAGATGTGAATATTTATAAGGAGCGCTCCAGAGAGGCTGGTGATGGACAGTCATTAGATGTTCCATTAGATGCGTCAGTCCGGCTGCTCTGTGAAACAGACCCGAGGTAGAGACAAGCTGATGAGCTGCTGTGTGTCGAAGAGGGCAGACTGTCAGGCCTCGGTGTGAGGTGGCTGTCAAAGCCCTCTCCATGATTATACACCTGACCCCATCATCCCTGCCCGTTACCCGCCACAGACATTTCTGTCACTACACCTGCCATTTTGCTTTCCAAGGTGCCAGCCGGGGCAAGCGCGGCCACGTTTTAGTGTTGTTTATTGATTTCTGACCCCACGCTTAATAGTTTTCCCAGGCCCCCCAAATGGCTTTTGTAAGCAATAGGGTTTGTACATCTCGCCGATCAATACCTTTTATATTTACAATAAAATTGAAACGGCCTGCGAGCAGACTGCTGGCCCGGCATTTGTCATCCCTCTGCAAGGGAAAACTATGTCATTATCTGAATTAAAACATTTATTTCTGATTAAGAGAGTGTCCTATCTCATTAATTTTTCCCCTTCCAATACGAGGGGAATGGAATCGTATTGATTTTCGCACTTTTTACACATCTCCACTACTGGGAAGATAATTGAGAAGTTAGCCAGAATAAATGAAGTTTCTAGTCTAGCACAGCAAGCCAATACCTTGGAAATGTAAGGTGTTTTTGCAGCACAGGGTTTTTAATTTTGCTGCGGGTATGGACAAGGGGGCCGAACAAATTGGATTAAGGTTTGGGACGTGGCGCTGGGGAATAGGGGCTGATCTCAGCGGGCGACAGGGGTAATAAGACAAGCCTCAGACTGTCCCCAACTCCAAAAAAGCACTATCACAAGAGGAAGTCTAGATTAAAGAACCCCAAGCCTATCAATGCGAAGTTGCGCTCAATTTGTCCCTCCTACAAAGCTTATTGTTAAGGCGGAATTGAGAGATTGTGATCGATAGCTGAACTAGACCCTTCAATGTTGCTTGGCCATTGATTAGGCATTACTAAATGAATGAGATTATAGAGGCTGTTTAGTCTTCCTTTTGGGAAGTGATTTCTAAGCTTTTTGTGTTGCCAAATAGAGACTTTCACAGAGAAAACACAAGTTCACTTGCTTTTGGATAAATATTGAACAAAACATTGTTGTTATAGCCCACCAAAAGGTAAATGAAATGTTCTTACCGAAGAAAAATCACTCAGAAATTAAGAAATTTGACAAATAATTAGAAAGAAAAGAAGAAATGTTCTTATTAGTTCTTATAAGTTCTTATTAGTTTTATAGTTTATAATTTTAGCATAGAGGAATATTTAAATATGACTTTATAAATTATTGGGCAGAATATCAATATTAAAGCCCACTAAAGGTGATTAAATATTCCAACACACTGAAAAAAAAATAGAAAAAAAATAAAAATATTTTACTTTTTTGTAATTACAAACAAACAAATAAATGTTGCCAAATAGTGACTTTCATACTATTTTTACAGAGAAAACACAGGATTTTGCTATTAGAATATCTGGGACATTATATCGGTTCAAATTTTTCGATTTTTTTTTCATGACAAAATCATTAGGATATTAAATAAAGATCATGTTCCATGAAGATATTTAAATGTAATAAAGCTTAATTTTTAAAGAGTAATATGCAATGCTAAGGAATTACCTTGCATATCTTTAAGGGCAACTTTCTCATTATTTCATTTTTTGCACCCTCAGATACCAGATATTAAAATAGTTGTAAATCTGCCAAATATTGTCCTATCCCAACAACCCATACATCAATTTTCAGATGATGTATAAATTTGAATTTCAAAAAATTTACCTTTATGACTGGTTTTGTGGTCCAGGGTCACATTCACTTAGCCTTTTAGTTATTGCACAAAGTATCTTTTTTAAAGCCCATAGACACTGAAAAAATACTTAAAATTTGCTAGTAAATTTCGCAAATGATTGCAAAGAAATGCATGGAATAGTATTTTCTTGTTTAACATACTCTAATCTCTATTTACAGCTTTTTTTTTTCAATTCAATACAAAAAATACAAATATATAATTTAAATAACAAATATTTGTCATCTGCACAATATTTCAGGGTCTTGTTTCTAGTCAGCTGACCCATACCTGATCATTTTACTTATACTTAAACTGTTAAAGCTTGAATGACCAAAGACTCACAGTAGTGTGAGCTTTACAGATACAGTACCTGGCCACAGCTCTGGGACAGAGAGAAAATGTTGTCTGACTTTGAAAGGGCATCGTCCATCATGACTTTTCTCAGCCTGTCAGCGAACGGATAGACAAATGGATCAGTGGGAACCCCCCACGTCTTATCTCCCATTTCCCCTTTCTCTGCCCACTGACCGGCTCACTGGCTAGCAGGCTAGACACCTCTGCTGCAGGCGAGTAGCTGATCAGCCAAGGTTCAGAAAAGCTGCCAGTTAGCTGCCTCTGAAACAGGCCTGACAGCACATTAATTCAACCTGCGGAAATCACTGCAAATAGGCAGGAGACATTGTGTCCACTGAGAGCGAGGAAAATGGAGAGAAAGAGGAAGAGAGGGAGAGTTTGAAAGGGAGAGATAGGAAGAGAGTGAGAGGAGCCTTTTAATGAGCTGCTATAAGTTACTCTGTCTGACTTGGCCATTAGAAGACTGTAATGCGCAATTGGTTGAGAAAATGTGTTGCAACTGTGATAGGCGCCCATGCCAAAGGTGGTTTAAATCACGAGGGACATGTTGAGTGTTTCACTGAGGTGAATTACATTCTTGGGCTGTTTTATTGCTGTATTTAAGGTTCTGTTGAGAGTTAGACTGATTGATTTGACACCTCAGAATTTGCATCCCTTTACCAGAACCATAAAAATGTTAAAAGATCAGTCTAATAAAACAAGTTGCTTTGAGTGATCAGAGCTTGTATGTAATGGGAAAGTTAGTGGGTCCTTTAAGTGGAATATCAGGAGCATTGTTTCGGAGAGAATGCATTTACTTTATGCATCGCTTTATAACTGCTAAGACAAAGTCTGTGCATTCAGTTTTCTCCATTAAGAAAATATATCCTTTAGAGGTCACACACAAAAATACAGCAGTGTCTATGTTGTGGTGTTATTAGTTATTATGCACAAAATATGAAAACATATGCCAGTTGTATCATTTTATGTACATTTACTTTAATGTGTTACTCGTTATCTATCTATCTGCTCTTGATATTGGGCTTTGGTACAGCGGTAGTTACAAAAGAAAATGAATGAATGAATGGATAGATGGATAGATCATTTCAGTTTTGACACATTATCCAAATTCATTAATAATATTAATTATAATAAATAAATAAAAAAATCAAACTCCAGTTTGACAACTTCTCTTTATAAACAGGTCCCTGGCACCAGCTATTTTTTACTGTAAATTATGCCTGTGCAGAGCATATGATGTTAATTTACCTTTGAACAGCTTGTTACTTAAAAATATCTTTATACTGCCATAGCATTTATCATCACAGTTTAAACAATCAGCGTATTGAATATTATAATGAGAAGTTCTGCCTAACCTGTAAAATGACAAATCTCATTTGTTCATTTACTAATACGTCCTCAGTGGAGAAAAACAACAGGGAGCCAACAGCTTTATTTTCTGTTGCATTTCTATGCATGGAGTAATCTGAGGAGGAATACTCTAAAGGCTGGGAACATTCATCACAAGCAAATCCAAACATAGATGAAAAATTACAGGATTAGCAATGACCTTCCAACCAATCAGCCACCGTAATTACACTCGTTTATTATAGCCTGCAGAGACAGAGCAATACAGAGATGACCCTTCACCAAAACAAAATGTTTATGAATGTACAAGCCAAAGAGGAATGCTAATAGGCACTCATTTTATAAAGCATTAGTGATCTGCCATACATTTATGTGTGCGTTTCATTTATAAAGGTTTTAGATTAAATGTCTAACCAAATGATAATAATTCCACAATTATAGATGATACTTTGTATTTTTAATAATATAAAAGTAGGCCTATATCTAATATTTAGACTAATAATTACATCAGAAGCAGTGCAACTGGCTGTATTTTTCACTCTGTATTAGATATTATACATAATAATAATATAATAATTGATAAAAAAGCTATAATATATTACATGATCATTTATATCCTCTTCTATAATAATAACAATAATTATTAATATTTTATATATATATATATATATATATATATATATATATATAATTATATTTTTTTTAATAATGGTTTTAATTTTTCAGATAAATGTCGCAATCATAATCTGTTAATTATTATACTGCATATCATTTTGTTTGCTTTTTGGGGTCTACAATCTAAAGGTAATTAATTTTTTTTTTGTTTTCTTTGAAAAAAGTTCAGCCCTGTTATATACATGTAGATGTTTGTATTTGCGCTTTAAATGAGTTGCTCTCACTCTTGCTTTAGGGACAGAAAACAGATCAATCCCATTTTCAAATAGAGCCGAAAGCTCCAAACACCTCAGTAGTCGGTAAATGGCTTTTCTACAGGTAGAGCGAAATAGGCTTTTGTTGTGCATGAATGTGTGCCTATGTGTGTGCGCTAGACTCCACATCCCCTCCCTCGGCTGTCATTATTCCATGTTCATCGACAAAGAAGTTATAGTTGACCAGAAAGCTATCAGAATGGCTGGACAGCGGATAATTGAGGTGATGATCGGAGCTGTTCGAAGCGATGCAGTCGGGGTTAGCGGAGCGCAGGGATCCCAGCCTGCGGAGTTCCCCCTTGCCCCGGGAGCGGCACACAGAATATGGAATAACATATACGCTGCTAACGTGTGTCAGGCAGTCGCTGGAACACACCAGGCTTTAGCGGCGTGCGGCCAAACTAAGTCCTCAATCAGCCGACAAGGATATTGCGAGAGGTTTCACCGATCCCTGCGAGCGTGAGAGAAATGACCCCGACTCCATATATCTGTCTGATCCATCCATTTGACAAGTTGCCAAACTTTTCAAATACCCCCTAAGCCGTTAAGGCAAAGCAAGCTGGGGAGTGATATTTCATAAGCGCTGGGTTAGCTGAGGTGGGACATGCAGGAAGTCATTACTTTTTTGCCTCCCAGTGAAGCCTTTGTCTGGATTGCATGTGTCAAACTGAGATATCTTAATGGCTTCCACATACAACTCCATTCCTTTTGTTTTTATCCTACAATTGCACGCCGCAACCTTTTTTCCTTACCCACTGGAGAATTAATGCAGCCGAATGGGAGTCAAGTGAACTTGTGTAGCTTTTCTAGTATGCATGTACTGTAGTGTGTTGTCTGCGCTGGGATCAATGAAGCTCTTTGAGGAGTATATCAATAACTCGATTCTCCAAACATCAATGAGCAGGATGCCATGCCCCCTGAGCACAGCTATAGGATCAGGTTGGCAGCATGGGATCCGAATGGGAAAGAATGGAAGGAAAGTGACACCCTTCCATACCTCAGCATCTTGTCACGGTCCTGACAGCGGCAGGTGAAGAGGTTGGACCGCTGACCGGGGCGGCTACAGGTTGCCACTGTCAGCAAGTAGCAACAACACTGTCGGCCCACGATAATCCTCTTCTCTGCAACTCCTTCAGCAGAAAAAGACTGCCAATGTCTTGTCAACCACCCTTAATCCTCAGCATCCTGAGTTCAAGCCTCTGAACGAGGCCCCAGGGGCCTTGCCTTGGCCACCTTCTTGCCCCTGGTATTGACCTGAACTGTCATCCTGGCCCAGTGACGACCCTGGCGCACGGGCCAATCTATCGTGGATCATGAGTTCAAATGATTTTCCTCCCCTCTCCCGCCCCTGTTTTCCTAGTGAGCTGATTGCTAATGACAACATTAGAAAGGGCAGAATGGAGATTCCACAAACAATTTGCGCCTTGGATTTGCAAATCTAATATCTGAAGAGGTTCAAATACAAGCCAATGACGTGCGCTAAAATATAGAATGATGTTTGTTGGAGAGCGATCATTTATTGTGAAATAACTCTTAGATCAGAATACTGTAGACACACTCTCAGGGCTGTAACTACCGTAGACATTAAAAACATAAAAATAAAAAAGCCAAACTGTCTTCCGCCTCCCAATATTTTATTTATTTTAAATTAAAATTTTTGCACTGATTTGATACACTCAATTATGCAGTGCTCTTGTTGGTAGAAAGACAAAAATCTTTAAAAGTTAAAGTATATTTTCAGCCTGGTCTGTCTCAAAGCATTCCAAGATCACTTGTCAATGTCAAAATAATGGCCAATCAAAAAAATAGGCGGGTTTTCCGTTTACAAAAGGAGAGTGCAATTTTCAACCTGAAGTGTTTAAAAAAAGGGAGCTTGAAGTTTTAAATCATTTTAGTCAACAGTTTTATAATAAAAAATGACCGACGTCTATATTCAGTGATGCAAACTCGACTTGAATCTCCTGAATGTTTCGGTTTGCTGTACAAAAACTATTAGCAAAATATATACTGTATGTGTGTGTATTTATAATAAATATAAACAGTACACATATGAAAGCTTTTATTTTGGATGCAATTAATCGTTTGACAGCACCACCATATACACATATACATGTAACATAAAAAAACGCAATACTAGAAAATTATTGTTTTATTTTTGTTCATGTTGATGGCATTTTTAGAACTGTCAGTAGATTGAAACAAGCACTTTGCTATCCATATGAAGCATGCCACATTTAATGAGTTAAGGCCATTTAAGCAACTATATATAATTAATAAAGTAATTAATAAGGTAGGTCAATTCAAGCCATAAAAATGGTTTTGTTTTGTTACAGTGCATGATTTTATTAGCCAAAAGAGAAAACGCTTGTGAACGATAATAAAGCATTGCTGCATTTTATACAGAAGCTGAATCACTTTACAGTTACTGTGACATTGTTACAGTTACTAACCATGTTGCCTTACTGATGATCATTATTTTATTTAGTTTTAGGTACAGATTATTTATATTTGGGTCATAGAACATTGGTTAAAATACTTCAATGCGAGCTTCATAAAGCCTGAGCTTTCTACATCCCAAGAATGATTACTTTTCATTTGCTGGCTGAAAATACCTTACAGGGACGTACATATTTGTATGCTATGGTATAACAAAAGGGAAAAGAGCTGCATGAATCAGTTGAGTGGCTATACAGCAATTGGGAGCATGATCTTGATGATGATGATGAAGATGAGATGAATCTCGCTTAGGTTATTCATCTAATCCAAATGCGTGCTGTATGTTAGCAAATTGGTTTGGCCACAACGGAGCATCTCGTACGTTGGGCTCCATGGCCCATTCCCTTCCTGAATTTAAATGGAAATTTTGGGTTTAACCCCCAAGTCCACCTCGTGCCTTCCTCATTCTCAAGCGGGCCCATGGTAAATATTCCATTAATCAAAAGTTACAAACAGACTTTGTACTGTCATAACTCTTTGCCATGGCTTTCCTGTTGATTGATTCCTATACACACATACTGTCTGATTACCATAATGTGTTCTTGTGGTGAAAATTCCAGTTGGGGGTACGGGGGGCAGGGAGCATGGCTGAGCGCCGGGGGAAGAACATAATAAATGGTGGTGGCTCCTCCTCATCGGGAGTGATTTTAATCCAATGCTCCATCACTGCACATGGTGAGTAGAGTCTTCGGGGTTTAGGCTATCAGTTATGAGCCTATGTTTGCAGGCAGACACAATCATTTCGCTGATTGTCACAAGTCTCAAGCAGTGACACCAGGAAGTGATCCATCAGTCTATTTCCCGTGACATGAGGAGAAAGATGACGAGGGGACCATTGACTTATGCAGAGAACCCCCTGCTCTCTTTTCCATGACTCTTTTTACATGCTCCAGGGAACATATTTTATTCCGAACACTTAACCTTCCCTGTTTCGCCATTTTTCTACAAGCCTATTGATTTATTCGTTCTGACCAGACCCAAACAGGTGCTTTTATTATTGATCAAACTTGCTTTGTCCAAGAACTTGGTGCCTTTTATTTTATTTTCAGGGCTTGAAAAGAGACATGTTTAAAAAAAAAATTAATTAAGTTATGAAATTGAAGTTTTCAAATGTGATATACAAAGAAAAAAACAAATCATAATTTCCAAAATGATCACATCAATAATAGTATTCATACTCAAAGTTGGTTATATCCAACCTGATCTCACGGCAATTCGTACGTATTTTACGAGGTGGCTAATTCGTACGAATTTGTACTACCTCACTCATACGAATACATACGATTTATTCTAAATCGTACATATTTTACGAGATGGTAATTCGTATTAATTTGTACGAATGACCTAAACATAACCCCGCCCCTAAACCTACCCATCACGTGATTTTAGACAAATCATATGAAATCGTAGGTCGTGAGGTTGTATGAATTAGTACGAATTGGCACAAATTTGGCACTTCGTACAAATACGTACAAATTGCTCTTGAGACTGTGTTGGATAAACAGGAAAATAGCAGAATCGCCTTTTCAACTAGTTCATCCATTTTTGAACATTTTATTTGATTACATTTTTCTATTTTAATATATAATTTAATATTTAAATTTTTGTATTTTAAATTTTTATATTTAAATTAGGTTTTATTTAGTTCTTTTGTATTTTGTTTGAGATTTTAAAATACATTTATTTATTTTAAAACCTAATTTAATGTTATTTGTATTTTAATTAATTGAATATTAATTTGTGTATTTTCTATTTAATATTTTCTAGATTTATTTATTATTTTATTATATTTTCTTTTATACTATTGATTTTTATTTTACAATTTTTTTAAGCGCATTAATGCTATTATACGCAGAATAATAATGCCAATAAAGTGCTTTAAAAATGAAAACTGATCAAGAAGAGGGAGAGCAAGAGCGAAAGTTACAGAATAGATGCCATTACTTATTTCTTCACGGGTAGTATAGATCAGTTTTTTAGCACAGTTTGAGGTTCTCTGTGGGTCCATTCTTTCCCACACCCTCTCTGGGCTATTAAATGACCTGCCTCTTGCTGCCCACAGCGGGACGTGGGAGGCAGCGCCGGTATGGAGACATTAAAGCCAGCATGAGTTCTCATAAAATATATGTTTTTTTGTGATAGCCACATCGACAGAGTTATGCAGGTATTGGTTCAGGCTACACACATTGTATTTTATTCAGAAAAGTGCGTTCCATGAAGCAATTTCCTTTTGAGCGCTGCAAAGTGGATGATCACGGAGAAGAACAAAGAAACCGCGGGTCACTGCGGCTCTTATCGAGGTGCAGATGCGTAAATAGCAACCGGTGGCTGATAGGATTACTTTGTCACTTAATATGCAGGGTTGAAGGGAACATGTCTAACTCGCTATCTCTTCTTCAAATATTCCCGCTCTTTCTCTCCCCAGTTTCTTGTCAAGGACGAAAGAGAATATGAATACAAGCGCCGCTTCAGGTCAGGGATCCCATGTAAATTGCATCAATCAGACAGCGCCCCATTGTCATGCAGATGTACGTTGTGCGGAATAAGACTCCGGTGAAGTATCGCTACAAGATAAGTATAGTTAGATAGAAGCGTACATGAAGTGCCTGCCAACCGAGAGCACTGAAAACAAGCCGGGAATGTTTGGCGTATCTGAATGTGATTAGGTTGAGCAGTTCGGGCAGATTGAAAGAGATTGTCCAGATTGTCTCCTCAGATTGCACCTCTGTTTTCTGCTCAGTGTTCGCGTGGGGTTGAGCGTGTCAGTTATTACGGCGAGCTGGGAGCCATATTGCGAGGCTGTTTCTGCAAATAGCCGCCTCTACAAAAAGCCTCACAGATGTCACTCTGCGTTTGCACCCTTCCGTCCTGCTGCGTCTGGTTCATCTGTCAGCAGCAGAACGCACCTGAGGAACAGTGAGGTGTCATCGTAGCTGTCACCTGTGGGAGCAGGGAAGCTATCCCTGCCGTCCTGTTCTGCTTTTAATTGCTGTCACAAGAGTGAGGAAGGGAGGGCTGGCGTCCCCTGACAGCCTAATTAGTCTTCTGTAGTGCGGCTCTGGGCAGTAAACAGAGACAGCCTCTGATGCTCAGGTCCATGGGCGTACCGGTTCGGCAGTGGGAGAGGCTCCTGGTGTGTTACGGATCATCAGACCTCTAACACCCTTATTAATAGCTCTATCCATCCTACTGCTTTGATTTCATTAACACTGTGTCACCTCAAGGCCCCAGCCGGGCCCACAGGCGCTCGCTATCCTCCGCCATCTCCATCCGCTGACCTCCCCCCTGCTGTACAAACGCTCATTATGCGAGGGACTCATTACGCGATTATTAAATACACGGTCTCGCATATGCGAAGGCATCTGCATGTTGATTAGATTCAAGTGCGATTTTCGTATCATTTGTTGGTAAACCGTTTTATAGGGGTTTTGGTTTGAGAGGAAAACAGAAGGCTGCTGTTTTAATAGGCACGTCCCGTGTGCAAGAGGTAGCATATGGAAGATTGTTTGATTATTCACTTTAATAACTTCAGAATCCTCTTGAACTGCATTACTGGACTTGGCAGCATGTCCAGAAGGCGTTGATGTGAATTCGGTTAAATCCGCAGATTCGTGTCGTGTGTTTGATTAAAGGTGAAGTGTGCAATAATTTGGATGTTAAAATAGGCTACTTTCTATCCTGGTTCAATCAGAAGCAATGGAGTAAGCCATTTCTCCGACAAGTGTACACACACCGTGGCTCATAATATGAACTGTGTTTATTTGACCGGAACTGAACTATTTTTGGTATTTTATATGGCTCGTGCACCGTTCATTCTCAGCTATACAAAATAACCAAACAAACAGTAGGATCATTTGGGTCTTTCCATATATATATAAATAAGAGTCTTCAATGTATCTGTAAAGGAATCAGAATTGTTCATGTCTTTAAGATTCCCATCCCTAGTTCGGGGCGGAACTATCTGGTCTGAAAACACATCATTACTGTATCTTTTCGATTCTTTTGGAGAAATAAGAGTATTATTTTGCAGTCCTTGAATTGGCAGGAAAGACCGCTCTGCCTGTATCAGCTGAGGAATAAGGCAGCTATAATGTCAGTGGGAGCCAGACCGCAGACGGCTCAGAGACCCACAAGCAGAATAGTACTGACCCTTTCTGCCCTCATGTCTTCCAAAAAATGCTCCTTTATTATCATTTATGCGCCCAGGATTCCCCAGCCCTGACAGAGACAGAGAGTGGGAGCTAGAGACGCACAGATTCAAAATACCATAATTGTTTAACTCACTTAAACTAGACAAAAATGTGTGGTTCTTCCTAGAACAAAACAATGTCCATGTTACCGAAAACTGCATTCGGATAACAAATCATTGCTGATGCTAGAAAATGCCAATGGCGTTTAGTCTAATGAAGAAGATCAGCTTTAAGGAGCTCATAGAGGATGAAATTTAATTTTGACATTGAGAGACAAACTGCTCTCTGGGGTCAACTCATTTTCTTCAGCTATAGGCCGAGCAGGATGTGAACACAATACATGTGCAGAGCACGTAATTTAATTCCATGCATCTTAACCGAGAGCTGAAGGTGACAAAACACACTTGTTGATACATTTTGTTGTTTACAATAGGTTTTAAAGTAGCACAATAGCTCACACATCTGTTTCAGGCTCAGGCCAAACTGGCAGACTTCCTTCATCATAAAAACAGATAACAGACAGAATTTGGATTAAGATTAAGATGTTTATAATTGCTTAATAGTATAAAATATGCTAGCTATTTGTCAAAAAACTCCCGTACTTGACAGAATAATTGGTTCAGCTAAGTCAAAGAGGCACATCTTCGCAGGTTTTAGATCCTACTAGGACAGTGATTTTCCACGTGGAGCTGGCTGCAGAATTGATGTTTTATGAATTGTGGAGGGGTTGGAAATAACAGTATGGGAGCAGATTTGACTTGCAGATGGCACTCAGCCAGTTGCACCCCATTGGATGATTGACAACTTCATACTAGGCTGTTGCTCTCCACTGATGCTCTCAGAACATTTGTAACCGATCAAGGACATGCAACTGTCAACTCAAAAAAAATGCACATTTTTACAATTTTATACCTCAAACCTATTGTTACGTTTCTGTCTGTTTAGTTCTGTTCTTAGTTTCATTTTCATGTGTTCTTGTTTTAGTTTCGGTTTGCCCTTATTTGCACTCACCTGTGTTTCCCAGCTGTGTCTTGTCTGGCTCATTAGTCCGTGTGTATTTAGTTCATGTCCTTTTCAGTTTGAATTGTCTGTGAAATCTTGTTGTCAATGTCTTATTGTGCGTGTTACGTTTCTCCAGTGTTTATATTAAAGACCTTGATTTTTAGATCATCTCCTGCTCCTCCATTCTCCACACGGCAAGTTGTAACACATTCAATTAAACTGAATAGAAATTAAAGCTCTAACATAAAAGTATGGGATTGTGTGTATTGTGAATATTTTCTCAATATAACAAGTCCTCAAATAAGTAGAAAATGGATTTCTATAAAAAATATTTCCAGTAAAGTTTTACTGGAGTAAAGTAAAGTAAAAGTTTTGTTACCAGTGTGTACTGAACTGTAAAATAAAAATCTTTTTTTAATCAATTTTAATTGTATACAAAATAATATTTTTGCATAATGTATGTGTATATAAAGTATGTATAAATACACACACTTGAAAATATTTACGTGCATTTTCTTGTTTATCGTTATATTTATATAATTTATAAATAAATTATATTATTATATATACTTCTTTTCCGAAATATATATATATATATATATATATACATACATTGGAAAATAAGGAAACCGTTTTTGACTTTCGCTTTGAGTTTCTTCTAATTATTTGGGAAATGTATTAATTTGATTTACTGTGAATAAATGAACAATTTTATAAATTTTATTATGTACAAATTATAGAACCAATCAAGGGCATATTTGACTGAAATTTCTAGAACTATTCCAGCAGGGATGAACCCTCTCATCTCTTTTTGATTTGATTTGATTTAAACTGAACTGAACCGCAGGTAATGCCTCATTTTTGACCTTAGACAATTTAGGATATTCTTGTTAATAGAAATTCTAGCTTGATAAGAACTGTCAAGGTCAGGCCAGCTGCCTCGCACACTGCAATTTCACTCTACTCACATTTTTATTAGGCGAAAATGAAAGAGCTATAATTATTGAGACACAGCAAAACTGAGCAGTTGCACTGATGAACCATCTGCCAGCTCAGGCTGAATGTCAACGAACAGATAGAAAGAACCACGGTCCCACAAAACAAAAACCAAAAAATCCTAGTAAAAATGAAGGTACTCAAATTTTAACTCGTTCCTTGGTCTCTTGTCTCAGTTGCCCTTGAGTGTCTTCGCTCCCCAGAGGACACAAGAGATGCACAAGAGATCGCCGACTGCTGAATGTTTCATATTCTAGCTACTTTGTTCATTGCACATATATTTTTAGACTGTTCCTTGTCTGCTTTTACTTGACTATTAGTAAGTCTGACTAGCTTAATCAGAGATCTTGTCAGGAATTAACTTTATTTCTTCCTGGCAGCTGCTTTCTTAGTAAAGCATGCTCATTTAATTCCAGTTTAAAAGTAAAATAAAGTGGAAAGTGCTGACAGCAATACAGCACAATGTAAGAATGCAACTGTTGTACTGCATTAACTGATTATGACCAAATGTATTTCAGTAAAGTAGTTTTTAATGTCCTCATCTGCTAAATAAAACAAGGAATTAAAGGGGATTGAAGAGGGATTAGAATTCAGAGAGTGAGCTTCTTGCGCTGAGATGAATGTGTTGAAGTTGACATGATAGTAAGTAAGATGTCTTGTCTAGTCGATGGAGATTAAGGTGTGCCGCTAATGTCATTTATGGATTTCTTTCGTTACGTTGGGATGTACTTTAGGTGTCTTGTTATTTAAAATGCTCCTACGATGAGGAATCACATTTTGCTTGATCTTTTGAGATCAAAAAGAGTTCACTGTGAAAACATTCTGTAACTTTCAGAACACAGAACTTTCTTGTCAGCGAAAAGGCATTTATTGAAAGCTGAGAATATGGCTCTGTATTTTCACAACTTTTGATGTCAGACAGATAGATTTGAAAACATGCAAATACGTTTGAACACATGGCCAGCCACATGCCAGCGACAAATGTCCTGTCTAGTCAGGGTGAGGTAATGGGAGGAAATAAGATAGAGACTATTCCAAACACAAGACAATCTGATAAGTGTTTAATGAGGGAGGTCTGTCAAACCTTGTGCTTGTGGCACCTGCTGCTCTAAAAAAAATCCCATTTTAAGAAAAGTCTATTTTAACAATGTCCCAATCATTTAAAGATTGATATTAACTGTTTGAGCAACACTGTTTAAGGGAAACCATTTATTTTACAGAGAATGGGTTTACTGTACATGATAGTTGAAGTCTTTATAGGAGACTTTATAAAGAGTTTAAAAAAACTTTTACTCATAAATTATTTGCATTGTGAAAAGCGCTATACAAATAAACTTAAATTGAATTCAGTAAATGAATAAATAAATACTGTCATCATTTATTCACCCTGATGTTATTCCAAGCCTGAAAATACTACTTTTTTTTAATCTGTTGAAAAATGGACAATGACAAATTCTTCAAAATCTCTATTCTGCAGTCACATGCATTTGTAAAACCACAAATAGAAATTAACAATAAAATAATTTCCATTTTTGGTTGAGCTATTCCTTTAACAAGTGTAAAAATGTTGTTTTCATTAACTGATATAAAGCTTAAATAAAGTAATATTTCAATAAAAATAAAACAGATATTTTATAAATAAGCAAAAGGAACAAACTTTATAAAATAAAGTAAGAACTTTAATTAAAAGTTTAAATTAAAGTTTAAATATAGTACTAAATATACGTTATATATTATATTATAATATTAATCAATGCTGTAATACTGTACTACTAAAATTACACTAACCCCTTTTAAGACACAGCAACAATAATGTGGCCTGATTAGTTGACTAAAATGTCAGAGGGAAGTAGAAAAATGGTCATAAAAACTAAATTAAGACTTCAAAAAGGCTTTAAAACACCATAAATGGACCTTGGGGGGGAAACAAGTAATGAAAAATGTATGATATCACAGCTATAAATCCTAACTGTGTTCAAGTTTTTATGAGATTAATGGAAATGCAGTGCTGCAGCAGCATCGGAGATAACTGTGTGGTGTATGTAGACGCTTCAAAGGCACCTTTAATGTTCTGATCAAGGCACAATGTTCATATTCTCAACAGTTGCTGTGTGTGTTTTCAGGAACAGTCTTCTGGATCACAAACCACATGATTTGCTACAGAGATGGTGACAGCAACAGGATGTGCAGCCAGCATGTCTGTGTACGTTTGTGCGCTTGAGTATAAACACAGTGTGGGTAAGTCATATGATGAACCGCATAGCACTTTGAGGTTTGTGTCCATGTTGTTAATGATAGTGAAGAGTGAATGTTAGAAGGAATGTTAACACGTTAAAGGTTCAATGACATTGAATGCCTCAGATGCTATATGGTTTGTTTACACTGAGAGAAGTAAATCAGGCTGATTTCCATGCCGCTAAACTTTGGTTTGTTTGTATTGAAAATGATTCGTTTAGAAGATCTAATTTATGTATGCTCATGGCATTTCTTTCAGATATTCTCAATAAATGTTTAAGCATCAAATGTCTTCAGTTAAATGTCTTTGACCCAAATTAGTATTCAAAAGCTTTTGTTTGGACGATCCATGACGCCCTCTGAATCATATAAACTCCAGACATGAGGATCAACAGAAACAGAAACAATTAAAAGAGAGGCTTTATAAAAGTAGTCCTGCATTGACAGCTCTCTGACCACCAAAGCTGGTTGAGAGGAAGAGAAATGGAAAACACGTTAAAGATTTTGTCAACATCCATTACAGAAGAGTGAGCAGTGAGAGGATATAGTAGAGCTTTATCCACTGTGATTGTATTTGGATCTCTTTCCTTTCCAAAGAGCTCACCACAGTTACTGGGCTTTTAGCAAACATCCAACTGCCAAAGGAAATTACAGATAAATCTGTCTGTAAATATGCCAAACCAACCAAAAAACCCACAGAGTCCATGAAAAAGCATGACAAAGCACAACACAATGATAATTTCACCATTTGCAGTTAAACATTTTAAACACTGTGCCATGCTGGGAATCATTAATGCTCACAGTAATACACTACTTCTGTGTTCCTGCTTATTTCTATACGCTTGCCTTGTTGTTATTTCATACAGTCTGTGTAAATGTTTTTTTCTTTAGAAAGTCAACAATGAAACACTAAAAGGATTCTAGAGCTATTATTGAGCAATTGGTTAGTTACCATTTTATGTTATTTTCCCCTCTTATGTTACAACAACATGTAAATAGAAGGAAAAATTGTGTTCAACAAAATCACAAGGACTTCAGTGTCTGACCACTGCAAAACGCCCAGGTTTTATGGTCCATGGCTAAGCTCTGTTGGAAATCTCCCGTCAAGGAAGAGCTGAGCTCTCTAAAAGTGCCCACTGAACCAAGTTGATCTCCTCTCTCTGCTTTAGTTCAGAGAACCTCTGTGACCAAAACCACACTGTTGAATGTTAAAGTATTTAAAGCATAAAGCCAATTAGGGTCAGAAACAAACCACAGGTCAAAAATTGCCCAAACACACACACATACATACATAGTAGTCAGGCATTAATGACTAATGAAATAATCGCATTCAAAATGTATATATATATATGTGTGTGTGTGATATGTGATAATATGAACTGTTTATAATCTGTGTATGTCACACCCAAACAGTATTTAGAATTTATTTACATGTATTTTCGTTTATTTATATATTATAAACAATTATTAAATACATAAAGAACATATTTTCCTAAACATGTACATTTGTGTGTGTATTTATATATGCACAATAATATACAAAAGTACACACACATATTATGGACAGAAAAACTTTTATTTTGCATTTAGAATTCTAAGCCAGATCTGTAAGCAGAGCATTTATTATGTTATAAAATGTTGTGAATTATTTTGAATTATGTTTGCATGTGATGTTGATCTGTATTTAATAAGTAGGCCTAACAGCCAGAAGATGTTCGATGCCAAGAATTTATTCGAATTGGATAATTTTAAATATCTGACATAATAAATTGTTAGTAGCCTAAAATCAGTTGTTTTGTGGTTAGGAAATAAAAAATAAATAAATAAATAAAACTGTTAAAATTGAATGCTGGGGGGAAAATATTATCTCTTAATAAAATGTTATATTGTTAAACGTTACAAACCCTTATATTGGAACAAACGGCTTCATTTTATGAGGTAATTCTAAATGCAATTACCTCATACACTTCTGGCCATCAGGCTCTTTTCTGGCCAGCTGTTTTGGACATGTAATGGACTATTAGTCATGTAAAAGGATCTACAGTTCAAACGGTTCACGTTTTGGGGCGGGGATTATGAGAAACTTTTTAAAGAGCAACATCCAAAACACTTCGGCGCATCCTGATTGGGCTAGCAAACTGTCACTCGAAAGCCGGGGGCGTGGTTTGGGAGCGATCGTTCACAATGTAATAGAGTTTTAGCGCAGTCTTGCTTTTTCATAGGCGTGTGTCAAATGTGTGTGCCAAGGGGTGCTCCGCTCTTACCAATGCGATTAATGAACACAACGCACCAACTGAGGGAACGCTAAACAAACAACCCGCTTTTCCTTTTCGCCTGTGTTTTAATACGCACGAGCTTCGCGTCTGCAAGGAATCATCCCTCTGCATGAGCACAAAGGAAAATTTAAAGGGAAGAAAAGGTAAATGAGCTGGTTTTCTCCTTTTTAATAAGTTTTTTTCTTCGTGTCGGTTTATATGATAGGAACTCTGGCCGTGACATTCAGTGAAGTTTAGATAGGATTGAAACACACCGCGATATTTTGCACAGTTTGGGGAAAAATAAGCAGGTATCGCTTCAGGTTTGTAAATATTGCAGTCAGTGGCGACATGAAGGCAGCCTTTATTGCTACAGACAATGCGGTTCTGATCTGTTTTGCTCGTCATATTCTTAGTTTTGCACGTTTTAGGTGTCATTCAAACGTGTTTAAGCTACGCAAGGCATTGGTCTTCTTGGAAATCAAAACCACTGGGTTGTGCACCTAATGCTGTGACACAATTGTTGACAACATAGAACACACGTTGGTCATGTTGATGAGAAACACATGATGACACGTGAAGTATTTCCGTTTTCCAGTTTAACCTGTACTGGTTAGACTAGTGTTTGCACGTGAAACAACTATCGTGTCTGCGGTTACAAGCTCTGCACGAAAGCGTTCAGTTGTTTAGATAACAAGCGCGGCACTAGTCAGCTGGACAGTAGAATAGAAAAAGGAAGCCGTGTATCCTGGTCCAGAAAGATAGGCATGCTGGTTTTGGACTGCTGATCGGTGGTTTTGGAGGAGTTTGGCCTTGGGCACAAAGCTGAGAGTGCAGTATTCATTCAGCGTGTTGCGCACCTTTACCAGCTGTGTGGCGGCGAATTAATTACGCTTACGGATATTTAACGTGTTCATAGTACAGAAATTAAACAAAAAGAAATGTTTCCTCGAAGCAATTAAGAAAAACAAAAACAAATCTAGAATATTAAGTCATGTTTATGTCGGGTTTTTTCAACGCGACAGCTGTGGACAATCCAAAACATCAGTTTTACAACTGTTATTGATACAAGATTTCATTAGTCGTTAGCATTAGTTACATTCTACAATTCTACAGGATTACCACTGCAAAGCTGCTTATTTAGCACACTCTTTACTATTAAACTAATTAACTAATTTAAAAGTGCAAATCAGTACATAATACGGTGGCATATGACCGTTGACTATTTTTTTAGGTAAAATTGCTTCGGTAAGACAAGTAAACGTAATAAAACGAAGAGAACAAAGAAACGCATTAGGAACAAAGAGTGCTTGACGTTTTCCAGTATCTAACTCTAGAGGGCTTATTAAAGCTAAAGCTTAAAGTTATCCAGATGAGAGCAGTGAGGAAGTGATTTTCATTTTCCTGCCAATACTGTTTTGAGTATTATTAATGACAAAATGGGCTGCCGGAGGTTTAAGCTGCGTTTACACTCCAGGACCTAACGCAAAGATCTGTTTTGACGTTAGATTTTTTTCATTCTGTCTGTGTACGTTCCCTTAAGACAAAGCTGACTGTGTCTGATATCTTGGCAAGACCTGTATTTTTGACGGAGAAGTGCATTTGACCGCGCAGTCGAGTGCGCGAGCAAGCTTTCTTCAGAGGGCACGAGCACAAATACGCGTGAGCGTCTCAAAAGCAGTCGTTTCTGTGATGCTTTTGACGTTGTTAATAGTTATGGCTTTTTGACCGAGCAGTTGACTAATTAGTACAGTACGTTTAAATGTTGGCCTTGGTTAAAATAACACGAAAACCTCATAATAATCATCCAAATATAGCAGTTGTGCTTTTCGTGGCACTGGCAGATTTTTTTAAAGGACAGTATTGACCACTGGAATTGATTCCGAGGGTTATTTACAACTATTATGAGGGTGTGTTGTTTTGTAACTCTATAATCTGATCTCTCAAATCATTAGAAATGCATACTTATTCTGAACAATTATGGCTATCACCTATCAAATACAAAGGAAATCATCTGCAGTATCTGTACATATCATAACACAAATGCTTTGCTTGAGTGCATGGTCTCTTTGTTATAGATCAGTCATTTTTGTCCCAACGTTTTTTTTTTTTTTCACTATTAATGATGTTTTTGCTCCAAGTGCTGCTTACAGTTTGACCCTGCTTTAGATTTCTTAAAACGCTTTTGTCCCTGATAAAATTCGGCCGTAAGCAAGACTAAGAGTAGCTTGAAGGGTTTATCCCTCCGGGTGCAGGAGGTATATTTCTAGCACCTACCCCAAGGTTGCCTTGAATCATCTAAGTGTTATTGAATAATGAATAGCTCACTGAGCTATCATTAGACATTTTCCTGTGGTATTTCTTTCTTTCTTTTAAACATTTGATAACCGTTATTTAACAAGTAGGTTTGGTCCATAATTGCAATATAAGTGCACTTAAAATATTTAACCAGTACTTCTGAAGTGACCGAAGGAGATTGCTAATGGATTCCAGTATCACAAATATGGCCAGAGAGTGTGGTGTTTTCCACTTAAATAGCTTTTCTCTCTGCTTTACTTCACTGAAATTAAGACTATTCGATATTGTTGGTTACAATTGAATATACTGTGCTGGCTTTTGAATTGCTCACTTGTTGTTCTGTGGGAAATGTCTGTTTTTCTTCTTCCTTTAAAAAGGTTAGTAAAAAAATGAACATTCTGTCACCATTTACTCATCCTTGTTTAATTCCAAAGTCTACGTGATATTTTTTGCATATGACGCCAATTGAGAGATGTTTATTTGTATTTTGCTTTTGTCTTCTACCGAAAGTTAATATTAGAATTTTCATTTATGGATAAACTGTACCTTTAAGTAACATCTTTTTAAGCTGCATACAAAAGACTAAACATGTTATAACCAAGGAAAGAGTACATGAAACGTGAAATTGTCTGAAGCTGCATTTTGCTGGCAGATTGCTTTGGCTATTTTACCGAAAATAGTTCTGAATCACTCAACTGTCATTCTGGAGCAAAACAATTTGGCAGCCAGATCTATTTAGAATGAGCACAGGTACAGACATCTCTAGTCCTTGTTTTAGTTTAAACCCGAATGATCCTCTATAATCGTTAACCTGCTTGTCTAAAAGGAAATCTTTGATAGTCATACATGTACAGGACACAGGAGGCATTTTCCTTTTAAATGTACCTCTAGTTTTGTCTAAGCCCATCATAGCTGCCTCTAGGTAGGGTAATGATGCATATAGCTAGGGTGTAATTTTATTTCCAATTTCCATTGCTGTAGTTTTGTCCCAAATGATGTTACGCTAGCCGTGCACAGTGGATGGCTGTGCACTCCTAATGGCTCTTAGGGTAATGAGAGCTAAAATAGCCTTGGTGCTACATTTGGATCAAAGCCATCATCTACCGTTGTTGTCCCCCTCCTCCTCCTCCCCCATTTCATCAGACTAAGGACAGTTTACTTTGTAGACTTGTTACCCTGCTTTAGTTATTCATAGCCATTTTTATGATGGATTGAAACTAGAATGGAACAAATGGAAGTCAATTCATTCTCTGCATTTGAATGCGGACTAAACAACCACCGTGTACCTGTTCTGGATCGGCTGTGAGACACAATGGATCACTTTCAATTAGTTACTCTGGGGAGTTCACTCTGCACTATAATGGCCCCTCATATTTCATGTTGATTGTTGTAACCCGTAGCAACAGGGTAGCCAATAGCTGTAAGATGCACCTGGAGAGGAGGGTTTTTGAGGCTGTTGGGGTGCAGTGGAATGAGAGCTGTTGTTCCTGCCTGGCTGCCTTAGTCCAGTGAGGGGTCTCATACCCCTGGGGAGTGAATTATTACCTGTCAGACCTAAGGCCTCGGCATCATCCATTACGCAGCCCTCTTGCGGGGGCAGCCAGCCCCAGCATGGCAGCGCGATCAGTGGGCCTTGGCCTTCAAACCTGGCCTCCTCTCTCTGGGTGGGTACAACTTGTGGAGCTCCAGCTATTATGAGCATCTCCAGAAGTTATATCCAAATGCACAAACGCTAAATAGCCCTACAGGTTTAAGATTCCAGCTGAGAGGTTGTGGCATCTCTGCCAGGCCTCCGTAATCTGCCGTAATGAATGGCATCGTTGTGCTAAACTCTGTTATCAAGTTGTTAGTGGTCGATGATTCTAATTTGTCACACATTCACACTTAAGGTAATTCTGTTGAAATCTTCAGCAGAGTCCAAGTACCAGTTCTATTCTTACTCTTGTCTGAGGCAGGCTGCGATGCCTCCAGGATATTTTTAATGGGGTGGCCAGATTGGGACGGTACAAATCATAGAGTTGCACAAAAAAGTATGTAACATGGCTGAATTTCAGGATATATTCAGGAAGTTTCTGTCCGTCAACGATCCAGTCCATGTAGTGCTTAGTATTGTGCTGCGCAATATATTGTACAATATATTCATGTGCTTCAGTAAAGCTGGTTCTTTTGGTGTTTTTCCACTGCATAGTACGGTACAGCACGGTTCAGTGCAGCTCACTTTTTGGGGGTTTTCCACTGGGTACATGGTCCTTTTTTTAGTACCACCTTAGCCGAAGGTTCCAAGCAAGCCGTACCATTACCAAAACGTGACGTAGGGCTTGGTGATATGTATTGTACGCCAGTTTATACACAAGAGGCGTAGAGTTCCGGAAAAGCCGAACTCTGCTGGTCATTGATTAACCGGAGAAAATTATCATTACTACGTCACTGAACTTGCGACACGAGGCACAACAGACCCGCTAGATTTAAATCAGCACAACCAGCGAAGGTTCAGACCGCAAAAGTTTTGTTAGAAGAGACGCACCTTTTTATATCTCTATGACCTGTTTAAAAAAAAAATGGCAGTTAATGCACAGAGCCATACTACAACAACAACAAGCTACACAACATTGAGTTCAGTATTGCAAATGAAATGGTGTTCTAGGATTTGGAAATCTTGTGCAGGCTCTGGTGTATGATTATACAAATCAGAAGTTTTTTGTGTTTACAAACACCTTTTACACAAAGCTTTATAGTACATAAGGACCCTGTTTATTACATTGTAGAGTTTACCAAATAATATGGTTTTTGCCAGGGCATAAATTGGTTGGTCCTTGTCTGAAATATGCGCAGATATGTGAATAGATGTTTATTTTAAAATAACTAACTTAGTAACTTGGGAAAAGGGCCAATCACTGGAGGTGTCAGTTATAATATGTACTGTCACTACTAGAAGAGCTAGCACTGGGCTGTAAAGCCTGGGTGAGTAAGCACTGAACCCAGTAAAAAAAAAAAAAGTCTCAGTTTGCATCAGAGAACGAGTGTGTGTTGGACGTCACTTTGGACGAGTTACAGGCCTCAGCCCTCAGCTCCCTTCTGCCCTTGGACAGCCTGCCTGGCTTCCAGCAGCTTTGTAAGCCATTTCTCTGAAACTTTAACCTCTTGTCAAACATCACACGCAGAACCACAGCAGCCACAGATGGAGAGAGACAGAGAACTGGCCACTCCTGCAAAGCACGCCGAGATGGAGTGTGTCCAGACACTACACAAAGACAGAGATATGTTGGCAAATTAAGAGAGATTAAATGCGGGAAAAGGAAAGGCAGATCACTTGCTGAGTACAACAGCTTTGTTCAGTACAAATGATGTTTCATTCATTTCTGTACTTGTAATGAGTTGCACGTACCTGTAGGTAAGACAAAGTAGATTTGAAAATCCTGATCACCAACAGATGTCAGTTGAGGTCTAGACTTACTTTTTTTTTACTGCTTTGATGGCTTTTATGACTAAATAAAGATGACAGCAATGCTGTTTCTCCTGTGAAAAGCTTTTGTCAGTTAAAAGGAGATAAAAGGAATTAAAGAAATATTTAATATTTTTATTTGGGTTTATTACAAATGCATCAATAATACATTTCTGAATAAAATTGAACGTTATGGCTAATGAAAGCTATTTTACTCTTTAATGGTGTATATAATATTTGTATATATGTATGAATATGTGTGTGTGTGACCCTGGTACAAAAACCAGTCATAAGTGTCAATTTTCCAAAACTTTATTACCGAATTTATACATGATCTGAAAGCTGAATAAATATTTCAATTGATTTTGTTATTGTTGGCCGAGATACAACCATTTGAAAATCTGTATTCCTAGGGTGCAAAAAAACACCTTTAAAGTTGTCCAAATTAAGTTCTTAGCAACTCATATTACTAATCAACAATTAATTTTTAATACATTTATATTTGTAAATTTAATATCGATCATTTTGACCCATGTTGTGTATTTTTGGCAATTGCTACAAATATAACCCAGCAACTTAAGACCAGGGTCACGTATATAATGCTGAAAACTAATCAATCCTCTTAAATGCTCTAGTAAATTTGGATGTCAGAACAGTATAATATACATTATAATTGAAAAATGCATCATAATGAGATTTGTTTAATATTACATCACATTACAGTTGTAAGCCCCGTTCACACTAGCAGCGACTTCTGTATGTCGCCAGAGGCTGGAGACGAGGTCGCTAGTGGGCGTTCTCATTCTGGTCACTTAGTTACGTCATTGCGGACAAGCAAATCATGGTTTCTTGAGGTCGCTCTTCATTTGCATAAAGTTGAGAGATTCTGAACTTTGTCGCATCGCTGGACACGCCCACATCCTGTCGCCAGCGGTCGCTGACGGCCGCTGTCGCTCTTGTCGCCATATATCACCCAGCTCTCCATTGAAATGAATGGGATCGCGTCGCTGTGTCGCTGCTAGTGTGAACGGGGCTTTAGTCCTTCATTGAAAATTAGAAGACAACTAAGAGCTTGTGAGTATGCACAAAGAAATATACAAACCAATACCAAATAAAATGACGATGACCAATATAATTCATATTCATTACAAAAGAAGTTATAAACCCATATTGTCTCTTTTTAGCTGTCAAAGTTTGACCATATAAATGTAATGAATATCATTACATTTCTTTTGTCGGTTATGTGCAAACAAATACACCATGTGGATCACGTACTCGCGCACACATTGTGATTCATGAGGAAAGAAGTCGCTGCCTACACAAACTGTCATCTTTAAGAATGTAAGGCTAGCTGAGTAATGAGAGCTAAATGGAGACTGAGTGATAACCATGTGAAATCGCTGAAGTGTGTCATTGTTTTTATTATTTCTTTTTTCTACCGACTCTTCTTTCCACCTGATTATGGAGTCATGATTACCCGGTTCGCCTCATTTGAATATTCAGCCATATCCTCAGCCTCCAGTCTCCACACAAACACCTTTTTGTACTCGTCACATTGGTATGCTAGAATTCAAAGCTGAGCTCACATCCACGGGCTTTCCTCCCTAAACCGCCATCCGCCCCCCTCTCGTTCTCCCACCCAACCTGCAATGCGAACTGCAGCTCTCCGTTTTAATTACTGTTCTCCATACATACAGGTTATTGATTGTCTCACTCCAGGGTGGTGGGCTTGGGGTTGCTCCAGATTGTGCTTTAAATGATCTCTTAATCACTTTATAATGGAACAACTCTTCCTGCTGCATTGATTACCTGCTTGTGCTGGAATTGTTGTGAGCCTTCAACTTTCTAATCTGGTTTTAAACTCTCAGGGCTCCTTTATAATATGTTTATTTCCCTGAATGCCTCAGGAAGGATGTAATGTTAACCGTTCTTTGCACTTGTGGTGGAAGATAAAGCATTGTTCATACATGAATAACCTGATATAGGTTATTATGGAGCCATTTATGTTGCTTTCATCACCCTCTAATGAATTTAGTGGCTGGAATCTGATTTAAAGAGTGAGTGGTTTCCTCCCGGGAATGTGCAAAACTACGCATTTTTAAAATCAACTAGTCCGTGGGTTGCCTGAACTGGAAGCCCTGGGTAATTAGACAGCTTTCCGGTTCACCTGATGGATTATTGGATGGATTTCTTGGGGAGTGTTTACATAAGACTGGTTATTATGTCCAAAAATGGCTAGACTTGATGGAAGATGAGAAGATTTTTCTCTTTGAATGTGGCAGGGCTCATTTAAAGACGCTTGTCCAAGAAAGAATATTATTTCAAATAAAACGCATCCAATATTGAGATGATTTTTTTATTTTATTTTGTTGCTGGCTTAAAATTAATCTAAAAATAAATTGCCAGATGTAATCTTTAGCATATCTCAATATTTTCATACGGTAATAATAATGATATGGTGCCTAAATTCACTTTATAGCTTTTCTCATTTATATTAATTAGACTAAATGGAGTGGAAACCTAATGGTTTTAGGACAATGGGTATGTCAGCTTATTGGAATCAGTAAGATTTTTTATACTGCTGCTATAGAGGTGGGTGATATGACAAATATGAATATGAGTAATTTTATTTACAAAGATGTACTTACAAAGATGGGCATAGATCTTGATGCATACAGATGTGTGTATTTAACCGTTTAAGGCTTAAAAAGAAGCAAAAATATGCTCCCGTGCTGTTTACTCTGTCTTCACATGCTTCATATAGTGAAATTAGTAAATTGCATGTCGTGCTAATAAATGCTAAAAATAAAAGTTGTATTGTCACATGAGCGTGTTGATGAAGACAATAGTCCAGAATCTCTAACAGCTGTCAAATTTCTACCAATTTCTATTGTGTTTACCACTATAGCCCACCCCTCTGTACATTATTCTCAGGTGTTTGGCATTATTGACATCTTCTAAGCTAGAAAAAAGGCCTTTTTATATGTGTGTTTTATATTATTGGCATGACGGTGACCTTTAAGAGTCTCTCTGAGTGTTTCAGGTTTGTTTGTGTTTTGTTTTGTTGTAACTTTTATAGGCGGCTATAAAGAGCATCTGAAATGCGCTCATCAGAGTTAGTGCTGGATAAATGACTTGACTGCCTCACTGCATGTTTTTAAAATGAAAATTTTTATGGCTCTAAAGAGTGAAACGGAGCAGGAAATTACAGCCTGAAGATAAGGAGATTCTTCCTCTCACAGAGGCCGTGGATTCCCAAGGTAGCGCAACACCACCCGTCACTCAACCAGGACTAGCAGCAAAAACACAGCCGATGTTGAAATTTATTTAGTGTGTGTGGTGAAGCTGGCGGTAGTACTAAGACCTTGCATCTTGGTTAAAGTAACTGTATATTTAAAAAAATTATTTTTTTATTATGTATTAATTCATTTATGTATTATGTATTAATGCGTTTAAAATATGCATGGAAAACGCATGAATGTCTGTTGCATTATGAAACAAAATGCACATTATAAACCAAGGCACAAAATAAGTTTAAAACTTAAATTTAACTTTAAAACTGCGCTCACATAGATTTGACTGGGACTTATAAAACAACTTTGAAATCACCTTGGGATCAGTGGATTTGAAGTAATTGTGAGAAAAATAGTTCTGAGAAAAGCATGCTGGAAATGTATTCTAAGAAAAGCATGATATCACTCAGCTGATGGCATTGAAACAGACAAGGCTAGTTTTGGATTATCCAGTGAGATGTTATTAATTAAAGTGTTTTAAGTTCATTGGATTTATTTGGAACTTGATAGATGCAAACCAAAATATAAGATTATTTATAAGAAATCAAGTCTGGCATTCATGCAAAAATTGCTTCATTTAAGTAACACTTGAACAGTTAATCTATTATTTTATGTTTTTAGATTATGAAATCTGATTTTTTTTTTTGTATCTGATACAATCCGATTTCAGAACCTAAAATAAAATAAAATAGATTCTTATAACACACAACTGCTCCTGCATATCTGTTCAATTCTATATTAATGTGCCACTAACCTCTGCCATGAGCCTTAAAGGCATAGTTCACCCAAAAATGTATTGTTTTTATTTTTCTTCTTTGTTAATTTTGAAGAATACTGGTGATCAAGCACTTGATGGCTCACATTGACTTCTGTAGTATTTCTTTGTTTTCTATGGAAATCAGTGAGGACCAACAAACGTTTTTTGTTCTTAAAAATTCCTCAATATACCACCTTTTATATTCAATGTAAAAAAAGAAACCCATACAGATTTGGAACGACATGAATAAAAAAAAAATAACAGACTTTATATTTTTGGGTGACTAGTAACCTGAATAAACCTGCTGATAGCCCTGCTAGTCTATCTACTGTCTCACAGAGTACCCATCATGCATCAGCTTTTTGTTTGTGATTCATCCTCAGGTGTGTTTTAGCATCAACTTTGTAGTGTAAGTTTAGCTTGACCACATCTTTGACTCCCTCCGATTTCCAAGCTCCCTATAAATAGAAAGTCTAGTATGACCTTTGTAGATACTGCGAAGGCATTCTCGGGCAGTTCTCCGAAAGAGGCCGATCTGAAGGTTTAAAGCTCAGTATCTGCTTCGTACGTCTGAGCCAATTTCTGTGAGCGTGTGCAGATAACCTGGGTTTGGTTTGGACCCTGTCGAGTTTTAGATTAGAAACAGACGTCCCTCTTGCACTATGTTTCTGCAAATGCGCTTTTAGAGACGGGGGTTATTTTTAGTCCTGGCCGTGGACGAGGGGGCCAGAATTGAGACTTGAGGAAGGGGTATAAAGTAACCCCCCTGGCTCTCAGCCAGAGCGCTCGCTAATACCCCCCTCCAACCCTTTCACATTCCTCAAGTATGTCCCACCGACAGTTAACCATATGATGACTCAACTGTGCATGTGGGAAGAGTAATGCATGTGTGCATGTACATCACAGTCTTTTATGTGTTCAAGCTATTTGTGATATAACAGGTACCAGCAAATATCTCTCTCCCACAGACATGCGTACACACACACACATTTCTGGTGTAGTGCTTCCAGGCTGCTTCATTTGATCTTGCTTTATTGCTTTCTCACATTATCTGCGTGTTGGCCTGCAGCTCATCCCTGCGGAGCAATCTCTGATGTATGAAAAACAACTCGCCATAAACACATTTCAACCACAGAGACTGATATTACCCCTAATGCATCTCTCACTACAGGCATATACCTAGATCGTCTCCCCTCCGCTTCTCCTCTGTCTCTCTCTCTCTCTTTCCTTCTTTCTCGCTCTCCAGTCCCTTGTGTCATCATATAGTGATCACAGTGGATATTACTGGGGGGCGTTCAAGACTCCATGAAATAATCAAGTCTGCCCCCCAATCCCACTCAAACCTCCCTCTAGACAGGCCCCCTAAAAATATCTGGTGTATCTCATCATCATATACTAACAGTAACTGGACTTCTTCCCCAGGGTGTGCCACATGGAATATATGAGCTTTGAATATAGGGTGAAAATAGGCTTAAAAATTTATTAGTTGGCTTTTGAGGTCTTTTGTGAAGCACCTCTTCACAGCCTTTTTTTCCCTTTCCAATTCACTGAATGGATGCTTTATATGGCATGGTTTTGTCAAGAAATGCTATAAAAATGTTGGGAAATGTTGCAATAATTAAATGTGTCAAATATTTGTATTTGCTACAGTAAAAAAAATAAAAAATAAAATAAAATATAGCAGTATTAGCTTTAAAATTAATATTACATTTTTTAAATATTTGAAGTAATATAAATTTTTTAATTTAATTTATTTATATATATATATGTGTATTTATTTATTTGCAACAGGTTGACTTAAGCAACCTATTATATAAAATGTATGTTAAGTAAATACTGAAGTAAATTGTATTTTGTTTTTTATACAGGTGTGTGTGTGTGTGTATATTTTAATAAAAATAATGATAACAATAATATATTGAACATATATATTTTAATGATGTAATTTAATATATTTGTTGTAATTTCTGTTCTAATTTCTCCTTTTCTGTGACCCATTGTTATTTATTTGTATAATGACTCAAGTTAGAGAAATTTGTAAATGTCAGAATACACATTATAAGCACATTAACTCGCGTTATAAACAAATTGGAATTTGTGTGGAGCATTGAGCTCTAAGAACAACCGAAACGTAAGTTAGCCGGTTACTAAGACATCTTCAGGGTTGTTACACAACATAAAGTACACAAATACGTATTTTGAACTATCGCAAATACAATCATCAATTACTAATCATACTTACAGGTAGAGGTTCAGAGAAGCAAGCCAGTCAACTGGGCACTGATCGATCTTTTAAGACCAAGCGTTCTTTCAAGATTGGAAAAGAGTCATTGGTAAAATGACGCAAACACAACAAGAGACTGTACTGCTGAGGTGGTGTTGAAAAAAATGAATGTTAATCACTCATTCTTTGTAGATTCATCTTTCAGAAGGGCATATAAAGCAAATTTACTCACAGGATACAGCGTCTTCTTCACTTAATGCAATCCACATGGAAATTGTACTGTTTGGGGGCGGGGCAAGTTGTTTGTCACGTAGAACGTGGGCGGACATTATGCAAATATGTTACTTAGTGATGTGGATCGGTAACAGATTCTAATTGCTGACGACTCGTTTAGGCAAATGTGAGCCGACTCTTTTATTTGATTGACAAAAACTTTATTTATCGTTCACTGTCGACGTCACAACTTTGCAACTTTACATACAGCTACATGACACACTGCATGAAAGCTCATATTTAAAAATGCATAATAGGGGCACTTTAATTGTGCAGCCATAATTTAAATGCGAGAGTATGAATAAAAAAATCATTTAGAATTGCTGTATCTCTGCTTTTGAGGTCACAACATGGGCAAGATCTTTTTAGACTGATACTTTACCTTTTGTGGCCTGTTAATTACTGTAACTGTTGGCTGAAGCGTACAGTACAAGACCATTCAGTGTGTCCCTCAAAGCTCAGTGAGCATTCAGACACCGTTAACCACAGTGCTTAGCGACACAGCAATGCTGCTTTCAGTTCAGATTGAGATAATATTTTTTTTGGTTCTTTCTCAATTAACATGATAATGGCTTGTAGATAGACGGGGAAGAGCTAATCTCATTCCTCTGTGACGATCGACAGCTTATTATCACACAGAATGCACCATCAGTTAAACTAACATGCTGAACTGCTCTATAAATCTCTCATATCACACACCACCAGCAGATGGGAAAGGGACAATGGCAGATTGTACTCACTTTAATAATATTATGTTTCTTTAGCAGAATCGTTTCCACAGCTATTATTCTGTCGTAATAGTCTCCTGGTGCGTCTCGTATAAAATAAGGAACGCGAGAGAAGGATAGAGAGTTAGCAGCTGAAAGCGTACTCTATGTTCATCTCTTAGACTATATTTTGAGTTTGAGAAATTTTTTTCCCTGTTGAAAATGAAGGTACTTGCCCCCCAGACTACATCGGACCACCCTGTAGTGTTTTAAGTGAAAATACTTTTAAAAACATTTGACCCCTTTTAGGCAAAGTCTACATATTCCTCCTGACGCAGCCCGACTGGGTCGAAAAGGTCAAAGGTTAAGCAGGAGCGGTGTGTCCTGAATACTGTTGATTTTTCTTCCAGAGGGAAGTTGAAGGTAGAAGATGCCCAGGGTCAAATCATTTGCACTCTATAAGAGGAAAAAAGGGGGAATGGTGGTCTGGCATCCTCAACTGGGCTGAAACTGAATCCTGACCTACATCTCTGCTTTTTTTAGTAAACGGAAACTACTTCTGCCAAGTTATTCCTGGCAAAAGGTAGTAAAGGTCTTTAAAAAGTGGTTTGAATCATCAGTGGATGGGATGTAGAAGACTATTTTGAGATTTTAATCTTTTGCACTAAAGGTTTTTTTGTATAAAAGTTATTTTTAATTTATTAGTATTGGTTGATAATGGATATTTAACTGTTTATGCTCATTTCTCTATTTTTGCCGTTTTCATATTTGTTAAAAACAGTAATAATTTATTACCGCTTAAATGTAGTCTTTAGCAAATCTCAAAATGAATGTCCTAATAAGTTTTGTACTTTTGCAATGTTTTGCAATCTAAAATTAATTTGTAGTATTTTAATAGACTGGTTTTATTTATTACTGTTTTATTTACTAATTTATTTAAAAATGAACAAAGGACTGGAGCATTAGTCTTAGCATTAGCATAAGCAACCCTTCAGCAACCCTTTTTTTCCCCTAATGTGTGTTCTGGTAAGATGATGTCCATGCGTTATTTATCTGTATTAATGCTCCTCGGCGATCTCCTCTCTCCAGAGATTTATCTGGGATAATGAGACCTCCCGCCTCAGGCGCTTTGACTTAATCAAACTTCAGCGGCTCAGCAAATCAGACGTTCCTTTCAGGAACTTCTCTCATCTTGGGCAAAACTCTGTTTGTGTGGTTTGGAAGGATTTGGATAGTGTCTTTTAAATAGATGCTAAGGAGAAGCCAAAAATGAGCATTTGCAGTGAAAGCTAAAGCTAAACGTATGCTGTATTTATTTGAAGGTGGTTTAAATAAGCAGCAATACTTGAGTACAGAGCTGTAAAAGTTTTTAATGTAAGACCAAGCCAAGCTAGAGTAATAAAGTCTCTCAGTTAATCTAAGCACATAAATGCTGGAACGCTGCCTGTGGCTCACTCAGATTTGTTTTGTCGTAAAGGTTTCCAGCATGTTCTTTTTTTCTACTTTTTTCCTTTTTCAGATATAAATTTAGACTTGGGTGAGATTCTTTCTGAATGACCACATGGCCGTTTTATAAGCTGATATATAAAAGTTTCAAAGCAGATGGAGTTGTGAAAACTGGCCGATTTAAGAATAAAACTTGCTACGATGACAGTCCAAGAATGTTTATAATATTCCTATCATAGTGATATCTGGTAGGGATGTAACGGTATTGTAAATACCGTCGTACCGCAATATCAAATTATTTCAATACCGTGGTCACATGACTCGATAAAATGATCGGTCTTCTGAGAAAAGTTTGCTCAGGCGAATGGAGCGAACGGGAGGTAGCAGGAACTACGATTCCCATCAGCCCAAGCGTCCCCATCATTATTTGCGTCTGTTGTTGTCGCTACAGATCAGTGTTGCCAACTTAGCGACTTTGTCTCTATATTTAGAGACTATTCAGACGCCTTTGGTGACATTTTTCCCCAAAAGCGACTAGCGACAAATCTAGAGACTTCTTGGACAAACCTCAGCGAGTCTCTGGTACTTCCGCGTGAGCCCTGTTTTCTCAGCGCGCGCACACGCCTCTCTCTGCGTCTGTTCTGTTCTGTGCGCGACTGAGAGGAGCAGGGCTTTCAGTTAAATAGATACTATGTTGCTTCTAACGCTATTTTACATGCAAATAGAGTCAAAATCACAGCATAGCCATTGTCTATATCTTATGTGTACTTGGTTTCATTATTATGAATTATAAATATAATTATATAATTATAAACAATTATAAATAAGGATTTTAATCTAGATTGATGACCAGAGAAAGACACCACAGGAAACTAAACAAAAAAACGTCAACTTGAAAAAAACTAAAAGGACTGGACAGTTTATGAATCTCTTTGGAGAAAAGGTGTCTGCTAAATTGCACATGCTTAGTTTATGTAACAGACATTTGGCTAATAATATTGTTTTTCTTTTTTAAACTGAACTCTGAACTGAATTGTATACTGAAGTACATGGTGGTACAAGTTTATTTGTACTGCATTTTACCATGAAAAAAAACATTGGATCTGTCTCAGAATAGACTAACTGGCCGTATGGCTTTGTCTGAACTCCTAAAAAGCATCATGTAACCCCTAAATATACTGTTATTGATGCACTTAAGGTTTCTTTCTATGATTCTATTCAGTTCGCTCCTGGCTAAAGTAATGTAAAAAGTATCAGCATCATGGACACTTTGACTTTAAAACACAAGTTTCTTTTAGTTGAAGGTGTTGGAAAAAAAATAGAGGATGGATGGTTTAGCTGTTAGCCCTTTTCTCCCCGACAGCCTCGGCATGAACTCTGAGGAGCGAAGGGTGACCGGCTGGCCAGGGTTCTTATCAGGGTTTGTGCTTTAAAAGCCTTTGAGGAATGTTGGCAGAACGCCACCCGTATTTTGCTCACTGCAGACCGTGGGTTTACAAGGACTGTGCTTGGAGAAACATTCTTGTGTTGAAATGCTGATCTTAGATCAGGTTTCCTGGTCCTCAGCACTAGTATACTGTAATGATTTTTTTTTGCATTGATCCAGACATGGGGTACTTTGTGATGCAGGCTCTGAAGATGCAAAGTCTGTTGTGCTTTAAATTTATAATGCTTTAAACAAAAAAAAACAGCTAATGAAGAGAAAATGTAAACAGGGTGTTAAAGAAGTAGTTCACTCAAAAAATGAAGGCTCTATAATTTTTTTATTATCCTCATGTGGTTCCAAAACACAAATCCACATGCTGAACTAAATTTATGGAGGCTGTTTCCATACAATAACAGCTCATAGTGACCTCCTCCTCCAAAAATGGAGAAAAAAATAGCACCATATAATACCATACAACATGTGAATAATGTTCCAGGTCTTTTGAAGTCATACAAAAATCCTGTGTAAAATTTGCATTTGTTATTTAGTAACTAGTCTTCCAGACTGAAGGTTAGGAATTCATAGCCGCTTTCTTTGGTCAAGGCCCGCCCATAAGTCCAACCAATCACAGTTCGTTTCAGGGCGTGGAAATGTCCCCACAACAACATAACGCCATGCAACAAGTCATTCAGCATAGAAAATTCCGATTAGACGCTTTACGGTAAATATCTGTTTAAAGCATATCTCTGAACTTTTTAACACTCACAAGCAATTCTGGAGAACCAAACACTATACTGAATCGGCCAGCTGCGATGTCGGCGTCTGTTGTTTCATGTTTGCCCGTAAACCCGGCTGATTTCCCCTTCTCAGTTAGGTACTTCACTTGATCTTTCATAATAGATAGGAGGGGATTCATAACTAATTAAAATTGGATCTGTTGAGAACCTTGCATAGTCTTAATAAATGCTTTTTGTCACTAATGTAAACACAGCAGTTTTTTTTCCGCAATCGAACATCTGTGCTTTGTTTCCTGGCGGACTGAAAATAAACACGACACTTGCGTCTCCCAGAAATCCGATAAAATTCAACCAATCATTTGATGACTCCGACATTCCTGAAGGGTTTCCAGTTAAGTGTACCATATGCATCAGACGTTTAGCCAACGTTCCGTGGGCGTGACGTCTGAGGCTGAGACTATTTAGTAACCATCTTTAATAGTTCCTTCCAGTGATTTGTTAACTGCTGTGAATGATTGAGATGAACTAGAGTGGAATCAGTTGTAACTTGTTTTGGTTTCTCTTTTGTTTTATGTAAAGGTTCAGTACAGTGGAAAGAGCTGGCTAAAAAGAGTGATTCATGAACTAATTTGATCCATTTCTTGAATCTAACTCAATAATTCAGTTCAAGTGAATTATTGTGTTTGAGAATAACATCCTAAATGTCTGTTTGTTCCTCACAAAAAGACTTTTTATCCTGAACAGGCTCACTGTAAAGATCTGTGTAGAGCATCTTCAAAAATACCTCTATTTTTATGTTCCACAGGAAAAAGTAAACAGCATATGGGTTTGGAACGACATGAGAATGAGTAAATAATGGCAGAATTTAGATTTTTGAGCGGACTACCAATTTAAATGCCAGATTTTATCTTGGATTTTCCACACTGAGCTTTGGATTTCACCCAAATCCAGTCTTTTTTGCTTCGAGGAGCTTTGAAAAGAAGAAGCAGAGCAGATTTCTGCCCGGCACTGACCAGGTGATTCTGGTCTTCGGACTGTCATTTTAAATTGAACAACAAATGATAAATTGCTTTCTAAATATTGACTGTTTGTATAATTCCCAATCTCACAGATTCAGGCTGCTCATTATTACTTGAGCTGCACGAAAGCCATTTAACAAATGCAGGTAGTGCTGCAGAATTCGTCGAATTAAGAGGCCGCTCAACATGAGCATAACTAATTCACATTGCCCTGAAGGGGATTTGCAAGTTGAAGATCATTTTGCAATATTAAACATGGCTGTTAATAGATCAATTTCTCTTTTTTTGTAATTCATATTACTCTCTGGTGATAAAGACAGCTGGAGTACTGCATTCCCTCTGTGTCTGCAGACTGTCTTTATGCAAAGCAAACTGGGGAGAGAGATAGAGAATAAGGTGCATGAAGCGACAGAGAGAGTGACACGGATGGAGATATAGAGAGGCAGACGGAGTGACCAAGAGAATAAGGAAATGCAGCGGAGACAGGCGGTGAGACGGGAGATTTGGGGATACTTGGGTGCTGTCAGTAAGGAAGCTGGCTTGAGCTAGTGTCTCATTCTCACACGGCAGATTGGAAGAGCAGATTGCGCTCTGAGATGCCCTGAGATTTGGGCAGCTTCCGATGGGGGATTTGTAAAGATTTGGTTAGAAATCTGCCCATAATGACTGTTAAGTGAAGGCGCCTTCATCATCTTCTCAGCAAAGACATTGTTTTCTCTGAGTGCTTGTTCTGTTAGCTTTGGCTCGGTGTCTTAGTGTCACAGTCCTGAGATGACAGTCTATAGCTTCATTAACGGGTATGTGCAGATCACACAAGCAGACGTTTTATGAATAGAAAAGCCTAATTTGTTTGTCTTTAGAGACAATAGATGGGAAGATTCTCGTCAGATGCAACAGACTTTTTTTGAGGTTTTTTATGTGCATTTTCTGCTGTTAACATTTTGTGTCCCAAGGTATTAGAGTTTTTGTTTGTTTATTTATTAATATTGCTGATTTTATATAACTAAATCCTTGTTTTTTTTTCTTAACATTCTTTCCAGACTTTTCATTTTGTTTTTATCATTTTTTTTTCTCAGGGAGAATGCATCAAAAGTTATGCTAATTTAAGGATAGTAAATAACTAATGATCTTTTTTTCCAATAAATGCTGTTCTTTTGAACATTTTTATTCGTCCTTAAAGTTTTGCTTTTAATTAAAAATATTAAGCAGCATAACCTTTTCACCACTTATCATAACAAAAAACTCTAGTGCCCTATGAATTCCGGTTTATTTTTTCTTTTAATTAATCAAAAAGCATGTCTAATTAATTAAAATCATGTAACGTATGCATTTTCAGATAAGTTTTTGAAGTCTAACAAAAATGACATGTTTAGAGCCGTATGAAGTGTTTTGTTATTTTCACCATATTTTTTTATTGTTACCAAATTCTGTGTTCTAGCATGAATAATTACTTGAATGCATAATTTTTTTTTTCATATAGTAATACATTTTTTTTTTATGGTTTGCAAATTAAGGCATAAAACGTCAATATTATTTACCTAATTATAGAAAATTAAGCAAACTTTATTTTTGGCAAAGGAGATTTACTATTAAAATTAAAACATAGAAGAAATGTTGTGTTATTATTCCTCAAAAAAATTATGTTTGGTTTATTTTAGTAGGCTAACAGTAGTAGTAGTAGTAGTAGTAGTAGTAGTGAAAAATAGTAATAGACATAATGACTAGGGTTGGGAAAAAAAATCGATATTGCAATATATTGTTGTGCCCTCTGTCGCAATAAATAATCGATACACTAACGGCCAATA